>OY660885.1:21347500-21814093 GCA_962446985.1 Xyrichtys novacula
ACAAAAAAAAATACTAAAATAAAATACATTTAAATTAGATATTAATTATTTATTTTCCAAATCCATTGGGAGCCGCAGCTTAGGAAAGAAAGAGCCGCATGCGGCTCCAGAGCCACGGGTTGCCAACCCCTGATCTAGATGGTTATAAATACCTGTGATAAAATGAGGGCTCACACACCTGTGTATATTCATAGGACTGTATCATGTTTCCTGCAGTTCACAGCTCAGTCCCTGAAATGTCCTCACCGCGTTAAAGTTTAAAGTGTCCCTCTGGAGGATGTTTCTAGCAGCTGTCCATGTGCTAAGCCAGCCCAAGTTCATCCCGTTAGACTGACATCGTTCTAACTTTGAATAGAGAAGGATGGAAATCCAAATAGGCTGTATTGGCTGAGTGAGATCGTGTTGGTTGGTTCATTCCACTTCAGTGGGGCAACATAAACTGTGATTCATAAAATAGCTCTATTGATATTAAGTACTAAAAAAAAAATCTTTTCGACTTTACAAGAACACGTTGGGAAACTTACAGAACTAGTATTAGAAAGTGGCTTTCTCTACAGGGTGAGACAAAGGACCTTGCAGAAACTTATAAACATTGCGTTGATATCGACTTTGACAATGATCCTGATGATGCTGAGTTTCACATGACATGCTACCAGTGATAAATTTGCAAAAGGCGTTTGAGAAACAAGAACGTGATGCAGCCGCGGGTCAGTCAAAGCCTTCAGGCAGCATCACCGATGCATCCACGTCCACGGCATCTGAAACTCTGCGAAAGAAACTTCGCTCGAGGTCATAGGCTGTATTGGGACAAAGGAAAAAGTGCCTAGAAAGTGAATTTCGTTCAACTACGCTGGTGCTACTTGTTCAATGCATTTTTGTATAGACAATACCATTCTGGACTTTGGGTTAAAATATCTACTCAGACTATCTGTCAGACTTTTGTCACCAGCCAGAAATGTACATATATGTGAGTAACCCAAAAAAACGATTATATGGTGCTGCTGTTTTTGCTTGTAGAAACTGCTATGTTGATTCTGGCAAGACAAAATTTTTCTCAAATGTCATAAATACATCTACCTAACATCTGAAACAGTTATTGGTGCCTTAGTATACGCGTAAGTGAATTCAGATTATGAAATGTAGCAAATTTCATGAAGAAAACGTCTCAACTTAAGTGATTTGCACCCAGCACAATGAAATATATACAGTAAATTTAGCTAAAAGCTTATGTTTCATACATAAAAATGACACAACCTACTGTGTAGCGTCATCAGGAACATTGTCAAAGTCGATATCAACGCAATGTTTATAAGTTTCTGCAAGGTCCTTTGTCTCACCCTGTAGAGAAAGCCACTTTCTAATACTAGTTCTGTAAGTCTGCTAAGGTGTCCTTGTAAAGTCGAGAACGTCTTCACTCTGGACAGATGATAGATTCATATAACATCGTTTCGTTCCTTTTTTATGCACTTTTGAAGGCTGTTTTCTTTTTTTCCTTTTCTTTTCTTTCTCTTCGCTTGTCTCGCTGCTAGATGCGCTCGTTGCCATGTTTATGAATTTCTGATACTATGGCAACGAGACTTGGCTCCTATTGGTCCACGTGACAAAGCCAGAGACAATAAAAAGAAACTACAAAAACAACAAAAACATAAAACAACAATAAAGATAAACATAGCAAATAAATAAAATACCCAATAAAAGCAGCTATACTTCGCCAGAAGCTAAAGTGGGAGCTGGCAAGGACCTGAACCAGGTCAGTGCGAGCGAACAGCATGACCTCTGTTTTGTTTTCATTTAATTAAAAAAAAATTAAGATCTATCCATGTCTTGATATCACTCATGCAGTTAAACACGACCTGCAGAGAGTCTTTGGTCGGGACCTTAACAGGCAAATACACCTGCACATCCTCAGCAAAACAGTGAAAAGAAACACCATGCTTTCTAAAAATGTGACTCCAAGGGCAGCATTTGTTTGTCAAACTTCAGGTGTTTGTCAAACTCTCAGATTCCTGACAGTTTGACTGAACTTTGGAAACAAGGGGCCAAAGCCAAAGTCACTGTGTCCCCAAACACAAAACATTCACTCTTATCATTATTTAAATGAAGAACATTTTGGGCCAACCACTGCTTAACATCAACAACACAAGCAAACAAAGAATTTTGCACACTGCCATTGTTTGGTTTCACTGGCGGATATATTTGCAGATCATCTGCATAACAATGAAAAAAAGGTTGTGCCTTGCAATAATTGTTGGTATAATTGATACCATAGCTCACAAGGTTGTTCAGTGTGTTGGTTTCCTCTCTTCTGCTGTCCAGTCCAAACTTCGATCACTGCATGAACTTCCATCACCATATTAAACAGTCGTCCCGGTCATGCTTTTTCCATCTACGTAACATTCCTAAAATTAGGTCTGTTGTGTCACATTCTGAACTTGAAATGATCATTCATGCTTTTGTTTCTTCATGCCTGGACTATTGTGAGTCACTTCTCACCTGTCTTAGTAAGTTCTCCCTCCATCGCCTGCAATTAGTCCAGAATGCTGCTACAAGACTGCGAACAAAGTCCAGCCGGATAACTCACATCACCCCAGTTCTGTGTTCCCTTCATTGGTTGCCGGTGACATTCAGGATAAACTTAAAGGTTCTTGTTTTTGTATATAGAGCTCTGCATGGTCAGGCCCCTGAATATATTACTGACCTGCTCCACCCCTACAGTAGGTCTCTCAGGTGTCTGCTGACCAGGGCTTGCTGGTTCTCACTGGAGCTAATCTGAAAACAAGAGGTGACCATGCTTTTGAAGTGGTGGCCCCAACACTGTGTTTCCATTGTCACTTTTAAAAAGCTTTTAAAGACTCATTTAAACAGGCTTTTACCTCCCCCGGTTTTAACTAATGCTCTATTTATGCCATTGTTATTGTTCTGTGATTTCACTTGATGTTTATGATTGTATTTTGAATTTTTTACTGTGAAGCACTTTGTGAATCTTTTCTATGAAAGGTGCTATACTCAATAAATTTTACTTACTTAGTTACTTATTTGACCCAAGAGGAAACATTTACAATGAAAAGAGAATAGGGCCAAGAATAGAGCCTTGTGGGACCCCACAGGAGAGACGAGCAATAGAAGAGGACAAGTCACTCTCAAAAAACTGACAGCTGATCTCCAACAAAAGAATCACAAAATGTCGAATGACATTCTCGACATGCAAAGTAGGAGCATGAGAGACAATATAATAATCCACGGACTTCCCGAAACACAAAAAGAAACTTACCAGTCCACAGAGCAACTAGTGAAAACTTTCATGAAGAGCACCCTAAAGATGGAGGAACGCGAGGTGGACGCCATCCGGTTCTCCAGAGTACACCGGAGCTGCGTCCGAATTGCCAAGTAGTAGTCGAAGTAGTAGTCGAAGTAGTATCTAGCATGTCCGAATTGGCCACCGGAGCGAGTAGCATGCTACTTCAGATACTACTTCAGATGCTAGACACGCCCACATTGTAGGTTGGTCTCGGTGCATCCTACCATAGACATAATAAAAGATAGACCCCGCATCGGCCGCTACCACGAATGGGCGCTGTCGAGAAATGCGGCCGCCATCTTGGTCCGGTCATCCGCCTCACTCTGCACCGCTGTTTAACCGGCGGAATGAAGTCTGAGCGCATTAATGAATCATAGTTCGCTCAATACTACGTAATTTTCTTCTCTGCAAACGCCATTCAAAGAGGCATGATAGAGGCCATATTTTTTGGGGGCGTTTTCAAATACTCAGAATGAATAAAATGATATTTTAGAACATGGCAGCAGTGGCTGTATTATAGTATAACAATTAATCAAGGATATATTTAGGTTTAGAGCTAGGTTCCTGCTATGTCTCAATAATTATTAATAACTGGCGGTATTAATAGGCCAATTCAATATATATTGATTTGATTATATTTTTTTATATAGTTTAATTTTATTTATCCATTTGTAGACACACACAAATAATGTCATATAGAAGCACTATTTTAATAACTGGAAAATACACACAAATATATAGCCTACATATCAAAAAGATTTAAACACAAGAACAGCATGACAGGACAGCATCTAAACTACATATCAATTTGCTTGTTGGCTACACAGCACAGAGGAATCACTTGCTGCGAATTTCTCCCTCTAACAGCAATCTCCCACTTCTTCCTCAAGTTTTTGTCCTTAGGAAATCTTCAAAATGAAACAGGAGATCACCACAAAGAAATCTTTAATAAAACAGATAATAAAACAGAGCTCACTTTCTTCCTTTTTCTTTCTATTTTATTTCTTAATGTTTCTTAGAACCTCTCTCAAACAAAAGTTTTTCAATCTAATGCAAATCTGTTGATAATCGACCAAAGTTGCTATTATTGTGAATAAGCTAGCTGTTCGCAAATGCTGTTTCCTTTTTGGAGTTGACCGATAGTCTTCCTCTTTGGCCTACAAATGACTCTACAGTCAAGTGTAATGTTTAAAAAACGTTTAATCATAACTGTGAAAAGTTATTTCTTGAGCCCTGTTCTCTGCTGTCCGCCTGTTGGCACAGGAATACGCCGCACAGTGCTCCGGCATCGCTGAATGAATGAATATGATTGACCGGAGCGTATGGGAAGCTTGACCTGACCAAGATGGCGGCCGCATTTCTCGCTGCGCAGCACCCCCAGCGGGGTCTACCCTTTTATTATGTCTATGCATCCTACGGGCATGCTACTGACCCAAAATGCACCGCGGGCTTCTTCTTCGTCCTCTTAAAAGTTGTAGAAGCGCATGTGATGCTAGCGCCACCAGCCGCTCTGCCTATTTAAATGTGTCGCGAACGCCGGCTGGCCGCAGCAGCGCGCACCATGTCGGAGCAGCAGCAGCAGCAGCAGGCAGGACCGCAGCAGTACAGATGTAAGTTTCATGTAACTTCACACACTGTCCTAAAAAATGTGCGGTTGTATCTCTTTGTCATGTCATGGTGTCATATTTGCCCAAGTAATCATTTTATGAGCAAGTGGCGAAATCATGGAGGTAAAGCTCACTTATTCCATCATTAAACTGCACAGCTGCAGTACTACAGCCAGGCCCGCAGATGAGGGGCTTCAGTTACCACTGTCTGCACGGGCGCAGTACCTACTCTCTGCCTGCGGGGGTCGTCTTTCCCCACCGCTCGTCTAGTGTGTCCGAATTGGGCCAACGTTTTTAGTATGTAGGAGTAGGATCTAGCAGTAGCACGTAGCAGTAGCATGTAGTATCCGAGCGGGCAGTTCGGACGCAGCACGGGTCGGACAAGCAGAGTCCTCCCGACAGAAGAGTCGTCCCATAGTGGCCAAAGTTGTGGACACGAAAATGAAAATATCCATCATGGGAAGAGGGAAAGAGCTACGCGGTACCAACTACTCCATCAGCGACCAGTACCCACCGAAGATCCTGAGGAGACGCAGACTGCTTCATCCCGTCATGACAGAGGCGAGGAAAAACAACAAGAAGGCTCGTCTGGTCACAGACAAACTTTACATTGATGGGAAACTATATAGTAACCCCGAGATCACACACTGGCTCTTTGGAGGAGACACAAACACAAGCCGGTAACACTCATGTCAACAGTCGCGGATAACAAACGTCATCAGAGCGACGCGTTGCCATAGGAACTTATCGCCGCGACCAGTGGGAGCTGCAGCAGATTCGGCACGGTGAAGTCCCTTTTTTCTTTGTTTTGTTTTGTTTTTCCTTGTTTACCAATATAACTCGCTTTTCTGCTTTTGAAATTGACTTTAAAAGAAAGCAGCTTGGGCACGGCTGGTGCACAGCATAGTCCTTTTTGATTTCCCTTTTTTTTCGTGATGTTGTTTATTGTTTTTTTTTCTTTTTTTTATCTCAAGCACTGCAAGACCTTATTTTTTGTTCGTGCACCCACCCACCCACACACACACACACACGCACACACACACACACATACACACACAAGTATATGTACACACTACTACCACTTCATACCCTATTCCCCCCTTCGGTCTTTCTTCTTCTTCTTCTCTCTCTCTCTCCTTCTCTCTCTCCCTACCTCTCTCTCTCTAGCTCTCTCTCTCGCGCTAAATTATGTCGACTATTAAGTTTATAAGTTGGAACATATGTGGAATTGGGAGTCAGGCCAAACAGTTGAAAGTTATTAATCATATCCTCAAAATACAAACCGATATATGCTTATTGCAAGAAACTCACCTAAGTTCTATAAGAAGTACTGTCCTGGAATCTACACATTTTCCACACGTCTTTACTGCAAATTATAATTCAAGGCAGAGAGGAGTTGCAATTATGATTAATAATAAAATTAAATTCAACCATAATACTACAATCTCGGATCCGGAAGGGCGATATATTATTATTAACATATCTATAGATAATAAACTATTTACAATAGCTAGTATTTATGGTCCTAATAATGATGACCCTACATTTTTCCATAACCTTTTCTCCATTATTAACAATCTACCCAGCTCAGATATAATTATAGGTGGGGATTTCAACACAACATTGGACCCAGCAATGGATAAATCAAACACAACAGGGAAGACCAGAATACCTCAATCCACTACAGTCTTGAAAGAATACATGGAGGATTGTGGACTTGGCGACAGCTGGAGGCTAAATCACCCCACTGACAGGGAATACACTCATTTTTCAAAAGTTCATTGTACATACTCCAGAATCGATTTCTTTCTCACTAGTAACTCTTTACATTCTGATATTTCTGAAACAAAAATTCACTCAAACACAATCAGTGACCACTCAATGGTCTCTGTCAAACTGCATACCAAAACAATCCTCAGTACTTCAACTAGATGGAGATTCAACACGTCACTGCTGGAGGACCAAGAATTTAACAGTTATTTTAAGAGAGAGTGGGCATTCTTCATGGATATGAATGACTCCCCAGACACCCCTGCTACTTTACTCTGGCAAACTGGGAAGGCTGTCTTAAGAGGCAAAATAATTTCATATTCATCATACAAAAAACGGAAAGATACGGAACTGCAATCTGAACTGGAGGGAAAAATTAAAGAACTTGAAAACCAGCACGCAAGTAATCCTAGCGACCATATATATGGGGAATTACAGAAATACAAAATGGAGCTGAGCGATCTTATAAACAAAAAAACTAAATTTCTTATAGAAAGACTCAGACTCAACACATCTCATCACAGCAATAAGTCAACAGCATATCTGGCAAATCTGGTTAAACAAAATAAAGAAAAAACAACCATCACTGTAATTAAGGATTCAGCAGGGACATCATACCACAACCCAAAAGATATCAACAATATATTTAAGAATTATTATGAAGACCTGTATACATTACCTCATAACCCAGATACTCGAGAGATAAATACATTTTTGAACAATATCAGTTTACCTCAATTAACATCAGAACAAACTAATTCCCTAGAACAACCACTAACCCCAGGTGAATTTCAAGAGGCCTTAAATGAAATGCAAAACAATAAAGCACCCGGCCCAGATGGCTATCCTGCTGAATTTTACAAGTATTTCTGGCCCACCATCTCCCCCCTCTTTTTCAGAATGATTAATGAATTTCATACAACCAATAGAATCCCTCCTTCTATGAATACTGCTTTAATCACTTTGCTTTTAAAGCCCGATAAAGACCCCACACATCTATCCAGTTATCGTCCTCTCTCTCTGATCAATACAGATATTAAAATCATAAGTAAAGTATTGACAAATAGGATTGAAAAAGTAATCTCATCAATTATTCACCCGGATCAAACTGGCTTCATTAAAGGAAGGCAATCATCCCATAACACTCGGAAATTATTTAACTTGATGCAACTCTCAAACAATAAAAAATCTGAAACGATAATCCTCTCATTAGATGCACAGAAGGCTTTCGACAGAGTAAACTGGCAATTTTTATTTACAACATTACAAAAATTTGGTTTTGGGGAGTCATTCACTAACTGGGTCAGAACTCTATATACCTCACCAACAGCCGCTATCATAACTAATGGGTTAATCTCACAACAATTCACGCTTCACAATGGTACCAGACAAGGATGTCCACTCTCTCCCTCACTCTTTGCAATTTTCTTAGAACCTCTTGCAGCCAGAATACGACAAGATAATAACATCAAAGGTATTACATCATTATCCACAGAACACAAATTAATCCTCTATGCAGATGACGTGTTGATTCTCCTTCAAAAACCCCATTCATCATTACCAGAATGTCTCTCCGTCATTAAATCATTTGCATCTCTCTCCAACTACTCGATCAACTTGACAAAATCCACTGTTTTACCCTTATGTATGGACCAGAGGGATGTGGCAGCCCTCACCTCACAATTTCACCTCCCTGTAGGAAACATCAGATACTTAGGAATTCATATATCCTCCAAGCTGTCAGAGCTGTTCAATTTAAACTTCACACCATTACTTAAAATAATACAAAACAACCTCAAACGCTGGACAAACCTACCCATCTCACTTTTGGAAAGAATCTCAATAACAAAAATGTCAGTCCTCCCCCAGATTAATTACTTATTCACGATGATTCCCTCCCTTCCAAACCCACCCTGGCTCAGTTCTCTTAACACATCAATCTCCCAGTTCTATTGGAAAAACAAAACACCCCGTATCAAATTATCAACTCTACAAAAACCCAAATCTCTAGGAGGACTGGAAGCACCAAACTTCGAACTATATCACCTTTCAAGTCAGTTAAAACATCTAAAACAATGGACCACACCTTCAGACCTTGACACACACTGGCTAGAAACTGAACAAGCACTATGTAATGATATAAATCTCTCAGATTTGCCATTTATCAGTCAGACGATTAAACATAATAAATGCTTCCAAAATATTTCCATAGCCTCAGCCCTGACAGCTTGGTGGAAAACCATTCACATCAAAGGGTCCACGGTTGCACCATCCACTCGTTCACCGATTTGGAACAACCCAGATTTCACAATAAATAGGAAACCACTAAATTTCAGTTCATGGAAAGATAAAGGCATAACACATCTTCACCACATCATTAAGGAATCAAAAGTCATCAATTTTCAACAATTAATTAATATATTTGGCATTGGTGATAATCAATATCTCCACTATTTACAGCTTAAGTCCACCATGCACTCAAAACTTACACATACTTTCAACACCCAGGACCAGTCCACCATTATAGACGACTTTTTGAAAATCTCTGGTTGTAATAAACTTTTGTCCAAAATATACATATTTCTAAATAATTCTGACACCTCCATCTCACTCCCAGCCTCAAAATGGGAACAGGACCTCTCCATTACTCCTGATGCAGACTTCTGGACACAAATTTGCAAAAATAACTTCAACTACTGTAAAATCCCAAATTTACAACTAATTCAATTTAAGGTTAATCACAGGGCACATTACACGGGTGAGAGGTTAAACAAAATGGGTTTCATCACATCAAATAAATGCACTCAATGTACACAGAACACCATAGACAATTATTTTCATGCTTTCTGGCATTGTACATTGGTTCAGCAATTTTGGGTCCAGGTCACAGAGCATCTATCACACATACTAGGTTGCCACATCCCTCTGTCCCCCAAACTTTGCCTTCTAGGTGACATGTCAGTTTTACAACTTAATAAACACACTAAAACTACATTGTACACAGCTCTAGCTGTCGCCAAGAAAACCATCCTTCTAAACTGGAAAGCAAGAGATCAATTAAACATCACCCACTGGAAGAACTTACTCGTAGATCAAATCTCAATAGAAAAAATGTCAGCATCACTTAATCATAACACACCTTGCTTTAATAAAACCTGGTCTACATTTATTAATAAACTGACTGTCAACGATCGCCGGACCCCCCAAACCACAGCATCCATAAAATCTGGCCCCATCTTACTCACATCCACATAATCAGCACAAACACATCAACACATTTGCATCTCCTTGATTTAGAAGGGGGTTTGGAGCAATGGGGGGGGGGGGGGGGGGACCGAAGGGAAAATGAATCAAAAGCTTCATACACACATGTGCACACATTCACATGCATACACACACTACTTTAAGATACTGTTAACTGTTTTTGTTTCTGTCTTGTCTGTATATGTACCCACCATCACTATTTTTGTGTTTTTGTTTTGTTTTGTTTTGTTTGTATGTTATATAAAATAAAATTATAAAAAAAAAAAAAAAAAAAAAAAAAAAAAGAAGAGGACAAGTCAGCAACCATAACAGAGTAGGTTCTACTGGAAAAGTAGGAAGAAAACCACTTCAGTGCTGTGCTGTGAATGCCAACATAACTGCTCAAGGAAAGTCTATCTGGCTGTGTCCGAAATGAATCCCTCAATCCCTAACCTGACTATGTCGTGAGCTCAATCACCGGAGGTTTCAGACACTACATGGCGCACCGTTGTGATGTCACTGCTCAGACTGCCGTGTCTGAAGGAGCGGCTGTTGTTTTCACATCTCTTATATTTTATGATGAGACTGTATGACGCAGCAAACAATTGTTTTTGGAAAACTGTACGGATCACTTGTGAGTGAAGTGAAGATAGAAAAAATTCACTGAAAATGGCTCGGGTTCTGGAGCCGCTGGAGACTCGTTGCATGACAGGATGCCCACCACAAGTGAGTGACCATTGGGTGGTCACTACATTTTGCAGTGCTCTGTGGGAAAATTTGAGTCCCCTATATGGGCCATTGGAATTGATTACTCAGGTTTCATATCGCCTATATAGGGTTAGGGATCCATTTCGGACACAGCCCCTGTTCTGGATCTGATGGTCGTTGTCGGCGATGTCTGCTGCTCCTCCTGGTTGCTTACAGATTCTCCGTCTCTGAAACTAATACTCCGAAAAGTTCTGGAAGTGGAGACAGATCTATTACCTATGTTTGAATGTGTGTGTGTGTGTGTGTGTGTGTGTGTGTGTGTGTGTGTGTGTGTGTGTGTGTGTGTGTGTGTGTGTGTGTGTGTGTGTTTCAGGTGTTGGTGCACCATAATGGATCAGGTGATCTGTATGGCAGCATCTTGGTGGACAGCGGCAATGGCATCAGTGCTGATCTCCTATTGGATGAGAGCCAGCAGCACATTTATGTTCTGACCACCAGCAAGGTGAGAGAGAGAGAGAGAGAGAGAGAGTCCCTGTTTTTGCTCACCCGTCTTTTTGCTCACCTGTCCATCTAATTACTCCGTGTACTTCCTGTTTGTCTCTCAGCTGTCGAAGGTTCCTGTATCGTCGTGTGAGAGACAGACCAACTGTAGAGCTTGTCTATCAGTCAGAGATCCGTACTGCGGCTGGTGTGTCCTGGAGGGCAGGTACGAAACGCTGTACATCATCAGTGCTGCATGAATACTACAACTCTGTAAAAGTACTGTAATACTGTATGTAGCACTACTTTGGGCTATGTATATTTGCGTCAGAAATTCTGGTTCTTAAGCAGCCAGCGGTGTGGGTGAATGATACACAAAGATATGTTTTTTTATGTTTTGTAGTCAACTAATACTTTTACAGAATGAACAACAACAACAAAAAAACGAAAAGAAAAAAAATGCTGGTAACCAAGTCCAACCTCGTATTGGGAATAAACAAAAAAAACCAAACAATCCAAAGTTTGTCCGTTCCTGGGTAAAAGCAGGAACTCCTCTAGGTAGTTCTTATCCTACCACACTTTGCTGGGGTTAGCTCGCCATCTGTTTGAGTTGATTGTTGAAATACTGAATTTATAGTTGTGATGAGGGTGGAGTTGATAGTGACAATCTACAGTCCGATACAAACCTGAGCCAAAAAAGGCCAAAACATAAATGAATATCATTTTAATCAAAAAGAAATTAGTCACTATCTTTAAAGTAACCAAAAGAATTCAATGTATGTATAACACACAAGCATAATATGTTACTGAATATCGCCTACATTTCAGCTTTCTTCTTTAAACAACATTATATACTTTACTTTGATTTTCTTCAGCTATACTCCCTCTCTTTCTTTCGCCACCCAACAGCGAACACAGCTGAAAACTCTGCAAGGCATTGAATGGTATTAGCGACTTAGCGACTGCTACACAACAATATTATACAAGGTTTTTTTTTATGAAATGACAGAACGCTCACCAAAGATCAAAGAGTTTACCTCACTGAAACACAACACATGCTCTTTGTTTGAGATGCCAACGACCACCAGATGCAAAAAGATGAGTAAACAGTTAAGCTCCCGGACTTAAAGGAAATCGGTACAACGACCAGATATTGCCCCACTGCTTTTAAAAGCTTTTAATTGTGGGTTACATGTAGATACTCTAACACACTCCAGAGAGTACCGTAGTAGTACTTTTATCATTTCATTTTTGTCTTTCAGGTGTTCTCTTAAACAGGCATGTCCACGTCATGCACAGCCCAACCATTGGCTGTGGAGTTTTGATCAAACCAATCAGTGTGTGACGGTGACAAGCTTGCAGCCAGCCAATCAGAGCAAAGACGAGCAGACTCAGGTAGGCTTAATTACTGTCACTATTTTGATTCAGTGCCTCTGTTTGTGACACATCTGCTGCCCCCTAGTGGCCCCCAGACATCACTACAGAAAACGGTCTGACCCCAACCCTAATGGTCTCAGTTTCTTGTGCATACATGACAAGCCAAGGTGGGGCAAGCAGCAGCAAAGTCTGAAATCATCTGAATGACAGTCAACCATCACTGTATGAATTTACCAAGGTCAGGAGTGGTATGCAATGGTCAGGTTACAATGAGAGTGCCCTCTGCTGGATAGAGTGAGTGAGGTACATTAAAGGGCTTAATATATATATATATATGTATATATATATATATATATATATATATATATATACACACATATATATATATATATATATACACACACACACACACACACACACACACACACACACACACACACACACACTACAGGCCAAAAGTTTGGAAGCAAGGCCATTACAGGCCGAACAGTTGGGAGTAACTTCAAGTTTTTGTTCACAATCCTTTTTTTTTAAATCCAGCATGAGTTTTCTGTATTTTAGGATGTATTTACTCCATGGTCAGATGTTGCTTTCATGGAAATGCACCATTTTACTCCATTTACCTTTAGATAAACATTGATGTTAACAGACCATTGCTAAATATATGTCAGCAAAAGATAATAAGGGCTTAGTTTTAGGGTTGAAAACATTTGCAAAAGTCACAACTTCAGTGCAAAAGCAAAAAAACAAATCACAGTTGGATTATTCACTTCAACTTTTTGGCTTTTGAGAGTCTGCATACAAAAATCCTAATAAATCTCAACTGTGTTCAAACTACCGCAAAAATGGCTAGAAAGAAGCAACTGAGTAAAGAAACAAAAGTACAGATTTGTACGTTGAGGAAAGAAGGATACACAGAAAGAGAAATTGCAAAACACCTAAAGGTGTTTAACAAAGGAGTCCACTACACTCTGAAGAGACTAGAGGAACCTGGAAGTTACGTTTATGAGTCTATGTCCACAGACAAACTGGTGAACGTCTAGAAGCACCATGTGTTACACCCACAATTCAGCATGGAGGTGGTAGTTCCATGGTATGGGGATGTTTTGCAGGTGATGGAGTAGGAGATTTGTTTGAAGTGAAAGGTATCATGAAGAAGGAACAGTACCACTCCATCCTCCAGCACCATGCTGTTCCATCTGGACTCAGACTTGTGGCTCATAAGTTTGTTTCTCTGCCAAGCTCTGTCAGGATTACTTAGACAAAAAAAGAAGAGGAAGGTGTTCTTCAAAAGATGGTTTGGCCCCCTCAGTCTCCAGACCTTTCTCCAATTGAGCTTGTGCGGGATGAATCGGATCGATCGGTCAGAAAAACGCGTCCCACGAATCAGCAGTCTCTTTTTAATGAACTTAAGAAAGCTTGAATGTAATTCTTGGAACATACCTTAAAAAACTTGTGGAATGAATGCCCGGTATATGCCAAGCTGTTGTTAAAGCCAGAGGAGGTTACTTTAAAGAAAGCAAAGTCTAAGCAACAATAACTCAAATATTTAATAATTATAGTCAAAATGTCTTCTGATAAGTTACTCTTTACACAATAGTCATGTTTATTCTGTTGCAAATTATATATATGAAACTATGATCTTTTTTTTGTACAAATCTGATCTTGTTTCCAAACTTTTGGCCTGTAGTGTGTGTGTGTGTGTGTGTGTGTGTGTGTGTGTGTGTGTGTGTGTGTGTGTGTGTGTGTGTGTGTGTGTGTGTACATATATATATATATATATATATATATATTTAAATTTAATTTAATCTTTTATTGAGTTCACATATCAATATTCCATCAGCATTTTACATTATTGAACAAATTTCCAACTGTATAGAATAATTTTCCATCCTGGAGCAGAGACATAGTTAGACAAAAACTTCTTTAGTAAAGTTACAGTAGAATAACTGTGAAGTAAAATGAAACACTTTTCACTCATGTCCTTTTTTCACACCTCTCTTACACTGGCCCTCATTTATCAAACACACGTATGGCAGAAAACTATCCGTACGACCATTTCCACGAAAGGATCGGCATTTATCAATTTGAGCATGAGCGTACGATACGATCAAATCTCACGACAGGTCTGACATCATGTACTCAAGTTTGAGTCAGTGTGGATATAGTGTCCAGCAAATGTCTGTCTCAAAATAATTGATATACAAACCTCAAACCTGGCAAGGCAGGTGTCTCTGTCTTGGCCCAGCAGTGGGGACACTCAGGAGTGTTGTACACTCCTGAAAGGGTGTGGGACATCATCTGGGCTAGTACAGTTTTGCACAATGTTGCACTAGCGAATGGAGTGCCGTTGGCTGTGTCGGTGCAACGTGAGGACCCGATGCCTGGAGAACAACAACGAGGAGAGACTCCACAAAGGTGCTGTACAGAGGAGACAGGACCTTATCGATGGATTCTGACATGTAAAATATAAGTTTAGAAAGTGCTCTTGCTATTTAATCAGTGATAAAAATTCAATAGAAATCCATAAAAATGTGCCTCAGGAGCAGCAACACAATGTTTAGTGACGTTAATAATTATTTTTGTTCAGCCTCTGTCAGACTCTCCAGTCTGCTCTACATTACAAAGATGCAACAAATTAAAACTAAATATTTTCAATGACAGTAGCAACGTACCCTATGTCATGGCAATAAAAAAATATGAGGCATGTATGAGATATTAATTTATCATCATGAGCGACTTATTGACTAATGATTTATTCAAACTTCAGCCACTGTCCGTGACTCCGCGGCAGTGCTGTTCACCTCCACCATAATCCTGCTCCAGACAGGAGTTTCCTGGACTGCTTTTATACCAGTTTTGATGCTTCCAAAGAGAAAATCCTTTTTAGTTTTCACCACAGATGTGAGGATATCCACTTTCAGCTCGGAAAAGTTTCCAATCTTTCTAATATTTCTCCTCTTTCATGTTTGATTTCAGTGGGCGAGGCTTCTGAACCACGAATATTTAAGAGCGTGACATGTTAACGACGATCAATTTCAGCCGTCGCATTTATCAAGACCCGATCATACGTACGCTGGGATTGATAAGATACAAACCCTTTCATAAATCTCACGTGTGTTCTATCATACGATGAATCCTGCGCTCAGATCTGCGCTCAGATCTGCGCTCAGATCTGTGCTCAGTTCTACGAAAGACTGATAAATGAGGGCCTCTGTCTTTACTCCACAAAGTCTGCTGTCAACTGAAACATGAAATCAACCCATGATAAAATATATTAAAGTTGATAAAACGTTAAAAGTTAATTAAATAAAACAGTCTAAAAATCAAACAATAAAAGAGAGTAAATAATAAAAAAAGAGGTAATAAAACACAAAATTGTTACTTTAGGACTCAAATAGGGTAAAATCACATAATGCAGATTAAAAGATTATAACAAAATTTAACTAAAAGTCAGACTAAAAAGATAGGTCTTTAGTTTACTTATAAAAATATGAACAGTAGGTGTCGCTCTCAGGTCTGCAGGTAGACTGTTCCACAAATGGGGACCGTAATGTTGGAACGATGATTCACCATATGTTTTAGTTTTTACTTTGGGAACAATTAAAAGTCCTGAAGACCTGAGGGCTCTACCAGGCTCATACGGTAAATCAGAAAAATAAGGCGAACCAAGACCATTAAGAGCTTTAAAGACGAATAAAAAAACCTTAAAACTTACTCTAAAAGACACAGGTAACCAATGCAGAGATTTTAAAATTGGTGTGATGTGGGCTATCTTCTTAGTCTCTTCTGAATCTTTTTAGTCGAGATGAGAAAGTCAGCTTCTCCATTCTACTGTCCCCTCCAAAAGTATTGGAACAGCAATTCCTTTGTTTTTGTTGTATACTGAAGACATTTAGGTTTCAGATAAAAAGATGAATATGACACAAAAGTTCAGAATTCCAGCTTTTATTTCATGGTTTTTATATCTAGATGTGGTAAACAACCCAGGACAGAGCACCTTTTCTTTGAACCCACTCACTTTTCAAGTGAGCAAAAGTATTGGAGCAGACATTATTAAATTAAGTTAAAGTGAATAACATTTAATATTTGGTGGCATAACCCTTACTTGCAATAACTGCATCGAGCCTGCGACCCATTGACTTCACCAGGCTGCTGCATTCTTCATTAGAAATGCTGTTCCAGGCTTTTACTGCAGCCTCTTTCAGTTGTTGTTTGTTTCTGGGGGTTTCTCCCTTCAGTCTCCTCTTCAGGAGGTAAAATGCATGTTCTGTTGGGTTAAGGTCCGGTGATTGTCTTGGCCAGTCCAAGACCTTCCACTTTTTCCCCCTGATGTAAGTCCTTTGTTGTGTTGGCAGTGTGCTTTGGGTCATTGTCTTGTTGCATGATGAAGCTTCTCCCAATTAGTTTGGATGCATTTTTCTGTAAATTGCCAGACAAAATGGTTTTGTAGACATCAGAATTCATTCTGCTGCTACCATCATGAGTTACATCAGCAATAAAGACGAGTGAGCCCGTTCCAGAAGCACCCATATAAGCCCAAGCCATGACACTACCTCCACCATGTTTCACAGATGAGCTTGTATGTTTTGGATCATAAGCAGATCCTTTCTTTCTCCATACTTTGGCCTTTCCATCACTTTGGTAGAGGTTGATCTTGGTTTCATCAGTCCATAAAACTTTGTTCCAAAACTTTTGTGACTGATCTCTGTACTTCTTTGCAAAATACAATCTGGCCTTCTGATTCCTTTTGCTGATGAGTGGTTTGCATCTTGTGGTATGGCCTCTATATTCCTTCTCTCAAAGTCTTCTTCGAACAGTGGATTGTGACACTTTCACCCTGCCCTGTGGAGGTTGGCAGTGATATCAGTGACTGTTGTTTTTGGGTTTTTCTTCACAGCTCTCACAATGTTTCTGTCATCAACTGCTGTTGTTACCCTGGGCCGACCTGTTCGAAGTTTGTCGCTCAGTACACCAGTACTTTCTTTCTTTTTCAGAACATTCAAAATTGTTGTAGTGGCTATGCCCAATGTTTGTGCAATAGCTCTGATCGATTTTCCCTCTTCTCTCAGGACCAAAATGGTTTGCTTTTCTCCCATCGACAGCTCTCTGGTCTTCATGTTTGCTTAACAGAAAATGCCGTTTTCACAGGTGAACGCCAAAGCCAAAAACAAGAACTATTTAATGTCTCTGCAATTGATCTAAAAGGCAACACCTGAGAAATGCCAATCAGTCACTGTTAGGTCTAAAACCTGCAACATTTACCTGATAACATATAAAGAAGAGAAAGACAATGGTATATACTCGAGGAGAATGGACCGAGATAGCTTCAGGTACCATGTCGAAACCACTCTAAAGGTATTTCCGCCCAGTCTCTTTTATTTAGTCTTGTCCCTGGTTACACAATGTTTCTAAAAGGGTGGTAGATGGTGCAGCAAAGTAAACATTCTCATAAAGCATAATAATGAACACTTGTGAATATGTGAAGGTCAAGGCGGCATCTAATGAGCTCCTTCTGATAACAGCGGCACCTCCTCTAAAACTCCCCACAATTTACAGCGGAGGATCCCTCACTCACACACCCCCACCTGCTGATAGGAAAGACACAGTCACAGAAAACTGAAAGAACATTGTTGTGCTGTGTAGTAAATCTATTGGAGAGAGAAGTTAGGAAACACTCTTATATAATGTATAAAAAGAGGTCAAAACAGTTTACACTTGTAGTATAAACTCTTACATAAGAATATGAGGAATAATGATAACTTCTATATACATTTATGCACATTATTCTAACAGTCACATGTTCCAATAATTTGCTCACTTGAAAAGTGGGTGGGTTCAAAGCAAAGGTAATCTTTCCTGGGTTGTTCAACACATCTAGATATAAAAACCATTAAATAAAAGCTGGAATTCTGAACTTATGTGTCATATTCATCTTTTTATCTGAAACCCAAATGTCTTCAGTATACAACAAAAACAAAGGAATTGAACTTGCTGTTCCAATACTTTTGGAGGGTACTGTATATATATTGATCATTACCTCAACCCAATCCTCTATTTTTGGCCAGTTTCTGGTGATGGCCTTTTTAGCCGCCACCAACATTATTGAAAATCTGTATTTTTCTCCTGACCTTGTTATCTCCTGGTTCTCTTTTCCCAAATATAAAACTTCAAATGTAAGTGGAAGTTGAACTTTTAAAATGTTTTCCATACTCTTCTTTATCTCCTGCCAATAAGGTATAATACCAGAGCATCCCCTAAAAACATGAAAAGGATCGGCCTTATTCTCCCCACATCGTCTTCAACATCGTGTCTTCAGATTTCTGTTGTATTGGTGTAATAAAGTATCTCACAATATTCTTCCAACCATATTCTCTTGTTGTTTTCTACTGTCCTTCATTTACGTACTCCTCTGATAATTCCCTCCCAATTAGTACTTGAGCCAAGAACCAAAATTTCACATATCGGTACCACCTGGGTGGGCAAATTCTAGTTGTGATTTTTTTATTGCTATACATCCCTACAATATTTTTTTATATGATAGACCTTGGTAACTGGTAGCTTAATTGTAGTTATCACTCATTGAAGTAATAGAGTGCAGCTGTTCAAAAATGAAAAATCGCCTTCCTTCAAAATTAGCTTTCTTTCGTTTTAACCTCTCACTTAGGTGTGTTTGAACTATTGGCATAGAGACTTGTAATAACCCCCTAAGTAGTATTTCAAGTAACTTATCTAATACAGGTGTGTATATATAAGCTTCAATTAGCCAATTGTCAGGTCTAAATCAAGGTCTAAATTAAGGATATTTTTTGACATAGAAGTAGAAGTAAAATAAATGCAGACTAATAGCATTATAATAACACAACTTTAATATGACACTGACATATTTTCAATGCAGGCACTCAATATACAATCATCCTGGCTGGTGCAGGGCAAGAAGACATTAGCAACAAAATAAGATCTACTGATGTATACACTCTATACAATCATCTGAGAAAAACTGCTTCACCATCAAATTGGGCCACACCCACTTCATCAACTCATTTAATTAGACACAGGTTTGATTCATTTATAGAAAAGAGCAGTGTGACCCAAAAAGAGTATTACTTTTAATGTGCTTTTGACTTTCTGTGTTGCTTTTGGAGTTAAAAAAAATTTGCCTATTGAGGAAAATAACATAATGAATAAAATATAAAAATCTACCCCTATGAAAAGTCTATCATATTTTAATTTACTTATATTGACCCTAAAAACAATTTAGTATATGTAAGGTTTTGCCCACCCAAGTGGTACCGACATCTGGTCCGGCTCAAGGACTAAATCTCTTTTTCCCATTTTTCTTTTATATATGACTTCTTTATATAGTTCTGAGATCAGTTTCTTTCCCTGGTGTGAATCATCTGCTGAGACGAATAATTTAATGATTCCTGACTCAAGCTCATCTGAATTACACTTTTTTATCGTTTGCTCCAAGAACTGTGTATTCTGAATATTAAAAAAGTGTTTTAAGTATGAAACTTTCACCCCAAATTTAAACAAAGACACAGAATTTTAGATGAAATGGGACAGACCAAGAGACAATGAGACCCTCCTTAAATCTGAGGCTGCTTTAAGAGGAGGATCTGGGGCAGAGGTGGACGAGGCCAGCATTGATTCAATCAAATATTGACTTTTGGATATGTCAAAGGTGATTGACTAGAAGGTCAGCGAGTACGGGCCAGCATTGGAATCAGCTGATATTATGTGGGCGGGGCTTGACTGTACCTGCTATTCTCAATTTTTCTCCAAGGTAACACTGTCAGTTGTCCAGCTTCCCGCCCTCACTGAGGCTGAGACGCTGTCCTGTGTGTTCGGGCTCCTCCCACCTCAGCCAGCCATCGTCATGGACACAAGCATTACCTGTCAATCACCTGCTCCAGAGCTCCTCCCACCGATGCCAACAGGAAGTGGTGAGTTTCAGCACTGATCACCCTGTGAATCGATTAATTACACATCAGGTGTCATAATTTCTGGTTCTTTCTCCAGATCACATGATCCTGCCCGTGTCTCTCATGTTTGGTCTCGTGACCATCACCACGGGAAACATGACTTTCTATGACTGTGGAGCAGTGAGCCATCTCAACCAGAGCTCCCAGTAAGACGAACTATAAATCCACGACAAAGAACGACAAACTGAAGCTAACCGCTCAGAAACTCGATAAAATGGTTAAAAGTGTGTGTGTGTGTGTGTGTGTGTGTGTGTGTGTGTGTGTGTGTGTGTGTGTGTGTGTGTGTGTGTGTGTGTGTGTGTGTGTGTGTGTGTGTGTGTGTGTGTGTGTGTGTTACAGGTGTTTGGCGTGTGTCAGCAGTGTGTGGAGGTGTAACTGGTGTCCTCTGGATCAACTCTGCACTCACAACCAGAGCTGCTACACCCAGCACATCATCCTCAACCAGAGAGTGAGCCACCTGTCTGTCCTCTTGTCTTGTTGTCTCACCTGTGTGTTTGTTATCATCTGTTCTGTCCATCTTTCACCTGCCTCTCTCTCTCTCTCTCCTCAGGACGCTCCAGGCTCCTCCTCCTGTCCCCTGGTCTTCTCTCTGCAGAGTTCTGCCTTAGTGCCGTTGGGTCTGAGCAACTCTGTGATGCTGCAGGGACGAAACCTGGACGTCTTCACTGTAAGAGACTTTAATTAATCAAACACAGTCTGCTGCCATCCAGACAATGATTGACAGTGTGTGTGTGTGTGTGTGTGTGTGTGTGTGTGTGTGTGTGTGTGTGTGTGTGTGTGTGTGTGTGTGTGTGTGTGTGTGTGTGTGTGTGTGTGTGTGTGTGTGTGCAGGATGAAGCTGAGTATGTGTGTGTCGTGGAAGTAGAAGGACTCCAGTTCAACCTGACGGCGACTGCAGAGAAGACACAAGACAACACACACACCTTTACCTGCAGCTCATACCAGGTAACACACACCCCACATCTCACAGACCCCTTCAGTCCGAGCAGGGATGTCTCTGATGATTTAAAGGGATATTCTGCTGTAAAATTAATTTAGAGTCAAACACACCGTAACACCGAGTTAGACACCTCCTCCAGAGATGAATGTTGTCGACCGCTTCCTTCTCTAGTTATACCAACTTTAGTAACGACCGCAGAAAGCAATACAGAGAGCCACGCCCCCAACCGAAACGCCACTCTATAGCCACAAATAATGCTCAGAACGGCACCTAACTTCATCAACAGTACACCAGAATATCCCTTTAATGACACCATCACAGGGAATTTACATATCTGCTCCACCTTTTCCTGTCTGTCTGTCTGTCTGTAGTTCCAGTTCGCTGTCACTCAGCTTCAGTATTCGGCGCCTGTCTATCTGCGCAGAGGAGAGAGACGTATCGATGCGGCGCCTGGACTCAGACGTAAGAACTCAACCATGTGATTCTCCTGTGTGTGTGTGTGTGTGTGTATGTGTGTGTGTGTGTGTGTGTGTGTGTGTGTGTGTGTGTGTGTGTGTGTGTGTAAGACTGTGTTTCATTGGATGCCCCCCTTGTTCTTTTCAGTCCACCTGTATGACTGCTCAGCTGGCCAATCAGATTGCTCACAGTGTCGGGCAGTGCCACCAGAGTTCGGCTGTGTTTGGTGCCAAGGGAGCTCCGCCCCCAGCTGTGTTTACAACCAATCATGTGGCAGCATACCTGCAGACACCTGTCCACCCCCGATGATCACACAGGTGAGTCTGCATGGAGTTTTCTCAGTTTCCATGGGACCCCACAAACTGTCTACCTGCGTATCTACCTGTCTGTCTGTCTGCCTGTCCGTCTGCAGGTGTTGCCTGTCTCTGGTCCCCTGGAAGGTGGAGTCCTGGTGACCATTACAGGGTCCAATCTGGGAATGAGGTACCAGGATGTAGTGAGCGGAGTCACTGTGGCAGGTGTGCAGTGTCGGGTTATACCTGAAGGGTACATGATCTCCACCCGGGTGGTTTGTGAGCTGCAGCCCAGTGGGAGGCAGTGGGAGGGACCTGTCCTGGTTACCGTGGGAACAACCCCACCTGGGAGGTCCACACAGATCTTTACCTATCAGGTAGGATTGATGAGTGTACCATACACCTGCACACCTGCAAACATCTTCAACTTATTTTCTATTTATATGCTGCCGCTTGGTCAAATAATTCAGAACCATAAGGTCTCCTTTCACTTCTACGCAGACGACACACAGATATTCTCTCCCCTGAGACCCAAGAAGCCGCGCTGCTGTTACAGACTGCCTGAATGATGTAAATTGTTGGATGGCACAGAACTTCCGACAACTAAACAACTGCAAATCTGAAATAATCATGTTCAATTTACAAAATTCCTCAACCACAATCAGTAATAGCCTTGGTTTATTTTCATCAAATATCAAATCATCAGCGAGAAATCTTTCTAACCTCACCTTTCTCCAAATTAAAATCTATCCTCTCCCAGTCAGACGTGGAAAAAGTCATTTACGCACTCATCTTCTTCCGCCTAGATTACTGTAACTCACTTCTTTCCGATGTCACGCAGAAATCTCTTTCCTGCCTCCAACTTGTCCAGAAAGCAGCAGCTCGGCTTCAGACTAGTTTTAATAGACGACATCATTTCACCCCTATTTTAGCATCTTCACATCGGCTTCCAGTTAGTTTTAGAATCAAATTTAAGATTTTACACATTACTTTTTAGGCAGTACAGGGTCTGGCCCTATCTATTGAACAGAACTATCAACCCCCTACAAGCCAGCCTGCACCTTGAGATCCTCCAGTGGGGACCTCCTGGTCGTTCCAAAGTCGAGACTTGTTACTAAAGGTGACTAAAGGCCTTTTCCATCAGGGCCCCTCGATTTTGGACTGACCTTCCAGAGGAGATCAGGTGTTCAGAAACAGTTGCTGCTTTTAAATCACGTCTTAAACTTATTTTTATACTCTCTTTTTTGTGATTTGGCTTCTTTAAAACTTTTTAAGCTTCTTATTCCTGTTTTATAATCGTCCCTTGGTCTCAAGTTTTTGTGATTGGGTTCCTGTGTTGGCTTAGCATCTTAGGCTCTTATAATGTCTTTGTATTAATGTCTTTATTTTAATGATGTCCCAGTTCATGTGACATTCATCAAAGTTTTTATGTCTCCCATCAATTTTTATTTTACTTATTTATTTATTTTTTATTGGCAGTGATGCGTCATTTCCTCAAAGTGTTCGTGTTGTTGTTGTGTTGTTTTGATCTTCTTCATTTTCCTGCATTTTAAATCACTTTGTAAGCTCTTGTTTTTAAAAGTGCTATATAAATAAGATTATTATTATTATTATTATTGTTCAACAGTCCACGTCAGGTTCAACCTGCCAAAAACCACAAACCTTGACACAATCCAGAAAACCAAATATAATCCAAAAACCAATTCAGGGCCCATTAAATCAATACAGGGTCCAGAAAACAACACCAGGCCCAGAAAAACAAATCCAGGGTGCATAAAATCAATCTAGGATCCAGTATAACTCAGAAGACCAATCGAGGGTGCACAAAACCATTAAACTCATGCATGGTCCAGAAAACCAGTATGTGGTCCAAAAATGATGTTAGGTCGAGGCTAGGAGTATTCGGGTTCAAGTCTGGGCTCTGGCTGGGCCACTCAAGGACATTCAGAGACTTGTCCTGAAGCCACTCCTTTGTCTTCTTGGCCGTGTGCTTATGGTCATTGTCATGCTGGAAGATGAAGCGTCGCCCCAGTCGAAGGTCTCAAGCGCTCTGGAGCAGGTTTTCATCAAGGATTTCGATGTACTTAGCTGCATTCATTTTTCCCCTGATCCTGACAAGTCTCCCAGTTCCTGCCGCTGAAAAACATCCCCACAGCATGATGCTGCCACCACCATGCTTCACTGTAGGGATGGTATTGGCGAGGTGGTGAGCGGTGCCTGGTTTCCTCCAGACATGACGCTTGGCATTCAGGCCAAAGAGTTCAATCTTCGTTTCATCAGACCAGAGAATTTTGTTTCTCCTGGTCTGTGAGTCCTTCAGGTGCCTTCTAGCAAAGTCCAAGTGGGCTGTCATGTGCTTTTTACTGAGGAGTGGCTTCTGTCTGGCCACTCTACCATAAATGCCTGACTGGTGGAATGCTGCAGAGATGGTGGTCCTTCTGTAGGGTTCTCCCATCTCCTCAGAGGAATGCTGGAGCTCTGTCAGAGTCACCATCGGGTTCTTGGTCACCTCCCTGACCAAGGCCCTTCTCCCCCGCTTGCTCATTTTGGCTGGGCGGCCAGCTCTAGGAAGAGTCCTGGTGGTTCCAAATGTCTTCTATTTCTTAATGATGGAGACCACTGTGCTTTTTGGGATCTTCAATGCAGCAGATATTTTTCTGTAACCTTCCCCAGATCTGTGCACCGATTCAACCCTGTTTCTTTTGACTTCATGGCTTGGTTTGTGCTCTGACATGCTCTGTCAGCTGTGGGATCTTATATACACAGGTGTGGCTTTCCAAATCATGTCCAATCAGCTGAATTTGCCACAGGTGGACTGTAATCAAGTTGGAGGAACATTTCAAGGCTGATCAGTGGAAACAGGATGCACCTGAGCTCAATTTTGAGTTTTATAGCAAAGGGTGTGGATACTTATGTATATGCAACATTTGAGTGTCTTATTTTTAATAAATTTGCAAAATGTCTTTGTTTCAGTATTAATAGTTAGTTTTGGTTACTTTTTGGCAACATCAGATATTCTAGAGACATGTAAAGAGTAAACGAATAGGAAGGAATGAGGGGAGGTACATATAAGCTAAATAACTCCAACTTACTCCTTTTCCATCTTCAAAAAAAGGGAATTTCTACTGTATGTAGAAATTGTACTGTATGTATATTTGATCGAATAAACAATCACTCTCTTCTTCTTAAACTGTCTTCAGAGACAAACCAAAAAAAAAAAAAAGACACTAGCACCAGAATTGCTTACAGTGTTTACAAAGGACTCAACCAATCAGGTTCTTCTCTTAATATCTAATCCCGCCTCCTGTGTTTCAGGACCCACACCTGTTGGATCTGGTTCCTGATAAAGGTCCGGTCTCTGGGGGAACCAGACTGACCATCAGAGGACGTCAGCTGCTGACCGGACAGAAGACAGATCTCAGGGCCTTCCTGGGTCCCCAAGCCTGTTACATGTATGCAGTACCACACTGTTATAAATACTACTACTACAAATATAAATACTACCAATTAAAACTTTAAATACTACTACTACAAATACAATCAATACTTAATATGTAATACTTAATCAATACTTAATATGTAATACTTAATAATAATAATAATAATGCATCAGATTTCATATAGCGCTTTATCAGAGACCCTCAAAGTGCTTTACATTGGATACATCATTCATTCGCTCACACAGTCACACTTTGGTGGTGGTAAACCACTTTAGTAGTCACAGCTGCCCTGGGGCAGACTGACGGAAATGTGGCTGCCATTATGCGCCTCTCCGACCACCACCACACAACACTCACAATCATACACCAGTGGAGGACACACACTGGGAGCAAGGTGGGTTAAGTGTCTTGCCCAAGGACACAACGGACAGACTTGGATTAGGGGGGAATCGAACCGCCAACCACCCGGTTATTGGACAACCGCTCTACCTCCTGAGCTACTGCCGCCCAATCAATTAATTAATCAATAATTAATATGTAATACTTGATCAAAACTTAATACAGTCATAGTAATGCACCACTTCTCCCATAAAATTGTTGAAATAACAAATGCTTTGGTATTCACATGTTTATTTCTTTTGTTTGCATTGAAACAACAAAAAAGAAGCTGAGAAAAATTCAAAACTGATGTTATTTTAAACAGAACTCCAAAAATGGACTGGACAAAATTATTGGCACCCCTTTAAAATTGTAAGGAATAGTTGTATTCTAAGCATGTGAGGCTCCTTTAATTTGTAATTAAACTCACCTGTAGCTAGAAACAGGTGCTGGCAATATAGCAATCACACTTGCAGCCAGTTAAAAGAGAAAAGTTGACTCAACCTTTGTGTTGTGTGTACCACACTGAGCATGGAGAAAACGAAGAAGAGCAAAGAACTCTCAGAAGATTTGAGAACCAAGATTGTGGAAAAGCATGGACAATCTCAAGGCTACAAGTCCATCTCCAGAGATCTGAATGTTCCTGTGTCCACCGTGCGCAATGTCATCAAGAAATGTAAAGTGCATGGCACTGTAGCTAACCTCCCTGGACGTGGAAGGAAGAGAAAAATTGATGAAAGAATGCAACGAAGGATTGTTCAAATTGTGGATAAAGAATCTCACTCCACTTCCAAACAAATCAAGCTGACCTGCTGACACAGGATACAACAGTGTCAACTCGCACTATCCGTCGCCTCATCAATGAAAAGGGACGCCATGGTAGGAGACCCAGGAGGACCCCACTGCTGACACAGAGACATAAAAAAGCCGGACTGGAGTTTGCAAAAACTTACCTGAGGAAGCCACAGTCGTTCTGGGAGAACGTCCTGTGGACAGATGAGACTAAAGTGGAGCTTTTTGGTAAAGCACATCGTCACACGGTTTACAGAAAACGAAATGAGGCCTTCAAAGAAAAGAACACCACCCCGACAATCAAACATGGTGGTGGTTCACTGATGTTTTGGGGTTGCTTTGCTGCTTCTGGTACTGGATGCCTTGACTGTGTTGATGGCATCATGAAATCTGAAGACTACCAAAGAATTATGGGGCATAATGTAGGGCCCAGTGTCAGGAAGCTGGGTCTCCTTCAGATGTCATGGGTGTTCCAGCAGGACAATAACCCAAAGCATACTTCAAAAAGCACACAAAAAATGGCTTAAGATAAAGTGCTGGAGAGTTCTGAAGTGGCCATCAATGAGTCCAGATCTAAACCCTATAGAACACCTGTGGAGAGATCTAAAAACAGGCAGCCTTCAAATCTGAGAGACCTGAAGCAGTTTGCAAAAGAAGAGTGGTCCAACATTCCAGTAGAAAGGTGTAAGAAACTCATTGATGGTTTCAGGAAGAGATTGACTTCAGTTATTTGTTCCAAAGGATGTGCTACCAAATATTGAGTTAAGGGTGCCAATAATTTTGTCCTGTCCATTTTTGGAGTTCTGTTTAAAATAATATCAGATTTGACTTTTTCTCTGCTTTGTTTGTTGTTTCAATGCAAACAAAAGAAATAAACATTTGAATACCAAAGCATTTGTAATTTTAACAATTTTTCTGGGAAAAGTGGTGCATTATCTGACAGAAATGCTGGGGCGCCAATATTTTTGGCCATGACTGTATGTAATACTTAATCAATACTTAATATGTAATAGTTAATCAATACTTGATATGTAATACTTGATGTTGTTGGACTGGGAGTATTTAAAGAACTGCAAAAATGTAGGGAATATTTAGAAGAGTAGTATTATTACTGTAAGTATTAGCATTCTAAGTACTAAATGAAGTAGTGTTTTAGGAGTAGTACAAGAGGTGGCAACGTCTGTAGGAGTGTGGTGGTAGTAGTAGAGGTTGTATTAGTATAAGTATTAGGTATAAGTAAAAGTATTAGTGGTAGCATTTGTGGAAAGAGTAATAGTAGTAAAAGAAAAAGTTTAAGTGGTGGTATTAGTAGTTTATTAGTTGTATACTATTAGTAGTTTAGTAGTAGTGGCAGTCATAGAAGCTTCATAAGTTTTAGCAGTGCTTGTGAAAGTATTAGAAGTATTAGTATTGGTAATAATAGTCATACTTGTGAAGGTATTCATGGTCTTAGCAGTCATATTTGTAGTACTATTTGTCATACTAGAAGTGAAAGTATGTAGTAGTGTGTGTACTGCAGTTCCTGTTGGTTTGTGGATCTTTGGCTCCACCTGCTGGAACAAAAACAGAATTACACAAACGCTCTCACTTCCTTCTTATCTCCTTGTCTCCTTGTCTCTTTGTCTCCTGCATCCTCAGCATCGAGGAAGTGAATGACACCCAGTTAGTGTGCCAGACTGGTTCCAGTAACCAGACTAGGGGCGTCCCAGTCCGGGTGTTTTTTGGTAAAGCTGAGAGAACGGTTCCAGGAGTCTCCTTCCATTACCTTGACGACCCAGTAATCACAGACGCCACACCCTCAGAGAGCTTCTATGCGTAAGAACCTGATCACATGATCGTCGGTAATCAGTGCATTCAAATCACAAACCGTTGTCCTTATAAGGCTGCCACTTCCTGTTCGCAGAGGTGGGCGTGTCGTCGTGGTGACAGGCAGGAATCTGGATGTGGTTCAAAAGCCAATCATAGCAGTGTGGGTGGAGCCTGTGGACGCCCAGAGGGTGAGACGGAAGAGACGGATGGCCCTACTGACGGCCAGACAACAGCTGGTCTTCAACAGCACCATGACAACGGTGAGGCATGCATCCAATCAGAGACCAGCTACATAGACAGACAGGGTCAGAAGTCATTAGTTTACTTGTCTCTCTCTATTACTGTCCGTCCCTCAGGTGTTGCAGCACTGCACAGTCCTGTCGTCCTCTCAGATGACCTGCCTCACCCCCACAGTGTCTCCGGAGGTCAAAGTTAAAGGGGTCTGGTTTCAGCTGGACAACGTCAGAGTCCACTTCGAGAGCATCAAGGTAGGCCCGTCTGTCTCTCTGCCTGTGGTTTGTCTTTGTCTGTCTGTCTCTCTGCCTGTCTGTCTGTTTTCGAACTGGCTTACTGCATACTCCTGCCGACCGCAGTATTCAGTAGATACTGCATACTTAGTACTGTGTTTGATAGTAGTATTCAGTATGACTTGAAGTCGGCCGTTATTCTGTAGTACGCTTGACCCGGTTTAGCAGGTTTCAGGTATGGAAAAGTCCATTGTACCCTGGTAAATTACAACGGCACTACAGTGTTCCATCCATCCATTTTCTACCGCTTATTCCTGTTAGGGGTCGTTGGGGGGCTGGAGCCTATCCCAGCATCTTCGGGCGAAGGCAGGGGACACCCTGGACAAGTCGCCAGTTCATCGCAGGGCTGACATATAGAGACAAACAACCATCCACACTCACATTCACACCTATGGGCAATTTGAGAGTGGCCAATTAACCTAACCCCACTTAAACATGTTTTTGGGATGTGAGAGGAAACCGGAGTATCCAGAGTAAACCCACGCAGACACAGGGAGAACATGCAAACTCCACACAGAAACGCCCTGACCCGGATTCGAAACCAGGATCTTCTTGCTGTAAGGCGACAGTGCTAACCACTACACCACTGTGCCGCCCCACTACAGTGAAGCCCATTCATTTACACCACTGAAAAAAATCTTTTATGTGTTTCAATTTGATATTTTGGAGATTTTTTAACCCAATACCATCTAAACGTGTTCTGTCTATGCAATGACTCATCAATCTGGCAACATTTCATTCTTATCACAGCGCTGTAAATATAGCAAAGTTATGTTGTCAGTTATGTTTTCCTCATTACCTGCTTCAATGAAAGAAGTTTCAATCGTCGCTAAACCTGTTAACTGATGGCATCTGCATGGTGAAGTCTTATTTCCCTTTGATAGTTTGACATGTTTAGTAAAAACACTCTAATCCAAACTCCTGTCAGTTTATTACAAATACCGTCTTGTCTGCTGATTGGACAAGAAGCTGAATACAGAGATCTAATAAGAGCCTTCAGTGACTGGAGTCACAAAAACTGCCTCCTCCTCAACACCTCAAAGACAAAGGAGATGGTCATAGAGCCAAACCCCCTCTTCAGCCAGTGAACACCTGTGGAGTGGACATCGAAGTGGTGACATCATATAAATACCTAGGTGTACATCTGAATAATAAGTTAGACTGGTCTAAGAATATAGACTACATCAGGGGTCGGCAACCTTAAACACTCAAAGAGCCACTTGGACCAGTTTCCCACAGAAAATCAAACACAGGGAGCCACAAAACCTCTTTGACATCTAAAATGAAGATAACATTACATATATCTTTTTTTTTTTACCTTAATACAAAGTATATAAAAAACTGTAGCGAGTTGCATTTATGAAATAAATGAACTATTTCGGCGAGTGTCTGTCTTCTTCTGTAGTCAAACCGCAAGATATCAAAATCTACCCGGATACAGCAATGCTGCTTTTTGATTGGCTGTTCAGTAGATATACTTTATTTGATTGGCTTGTGCGTGGCACGCAGCTTCTGAACTCTCGGAGGAACTCAGTTCATTTCCCCCAGTTCCATAGTTGAAGAAGTGCAACTTGGTGGACATCACCGTGTTTATTTAAATGCGTGAGAAATACAATGTGTGGTGTGTGAGCGTGTGAACGAGTGGGAATGCGTGTGTCATACGCTGAATGCGTGAGACTTGAGAGCCCTGTGCTCACGCATCATCGATGTACTCCCGAGCCATGCAAAACGGTCTTTGCAAATGTTGCACTGAACGCCTTCCTTTTCAGTCTTGGTGCAATTAAGTATTTATTATTTATTTTCCAAATCCACTGGGAGTCGCAGCTTAGGGAAGAAAGAGCCGCATGTGGCTCCAGAGCCGCGGGTTGCCGACCCTTGGACTACATCTACAAAAAAAGGGGCAGAGCCGCCTCTTTTGCCTGAGAAGACTCTGATTAATAGACATCTGTAGTAAGACGCTGCAGATGTTTTATCAGTCTGTGGTGGCAAGTGTGCTGTTCTATGCTGCAGTCTGCTGGAGAGGAAGCATCAAACACAAAGATGCAAGACGTCTTAACAAACTGGTGAAAAAGGCTGGCTCTGTGGAAGGACTCAAGCTGGACTCAGTGGAGGATGTGGTGGAGAGATCTACACTGAGGAAGGTGGAGTCTATTGTAAAGAACATGGATCACCCACTTCACAACACCTTGATGGACCAAAGGGCCAATGGTGGTGGACGGCTCCTCTCTCTTAACAGCAGGACAGAAAGATTTAGAAGATCTTTTGTACCAACAGCCATCAGGCTTTATAACTTTTATGTAAATAATAAATAACTTTTATAGACATATTATGTGAGACAACAGACAATTGAATTTCCCTTCAGGGATCAATAAAGTTCTTATTCTTATTCTTGATTGAGACAGACTGTTTTAACCATAGACTGTATATAGAATGGATGCCATCCACCTCTTCACTGGGTGAAGCCACTCTGAGAACAGCACCCTCTGGTGACGGGCTGCAATATAGGTCATAAATCCCACTTCCTCCATTAAAGCTTATGGAGCTGTGGACAAACTTTATAAATTAATGACAGAATATAAATGTTTCTCCCCCCTAGTTGCAATGTTGACATGTAGTTACTGTCAAGGTCCTTACGCACCAGGACTGATGCAAATATACAACACAAAAATTATGAAATATTCAGAGGCGAGCGCGATGCGATTTTGCGACTTTCCGGGGGAAAAAGGTGCATCCCGGGTGGAAGCAAGAAGACTGACACAACAGCAGACTGAGTGTTTTTCAGTTCTGATCAGACTCTAGTGTTAAGATGTCTGTCTGTCATAATAGCATGAACTGAGTCGGGTCAGTACCAGATCAGCACATTAAACTATAATCCATAAATGTAAGGTAACAACTGAGACCTAATAGTGCTGTGACAGCAACGCTGTGATTGAGTTTGAGACAGTGAAAATACATATGGTCTGTTGTATCTGAACAGGTTAGCTTACGAGAGCTAAAATTACTTAGTACAGATGAAAGTTAAAACAAAGACGTTTATCAAACTGTTAAAGCACACAAACCATCGTCATATGAGAAATCCGACACTATGACTCTCCACAAGTCGTCCTTCAGGTCGTTATCTTTGTAATGTTTGTGTCTTTTATCAAAAATCACTCTGTTCTGTGACATGTAAACAATCAGCCGGTCGGCCATGTTGGATATACTGGTGAATCTGACTTCGCAACAACACGCAATCTGATTGGTCAGAAGTGGACACACAAGTGAACGCTTGTTTCAAAAAAAAAATTGACATCCGAAATAATCGCACGAGAAAAACGGTCCCGGTGTGTAAGGAACTTAAGACTGGTTTGTGTTCAAGTCCTCTTTTTTCTGTACAGCTCCATTTTTAAAAGTTATTAAAGGGTTCATGTTTTCTATGATTGACACTTGATACAGCCTATGGGCGTACGAAGATTGTGTAGCTCACGGAGGATACGCTGTTTTGAGTCAATGTCGAGCGACTCTCTGTGACTTTCCCGCTGAATACATACGCTACTGCGCAATGTTGGTTTCAGGAAATGGAGAAAAACGCGGAATTACCGAGAGCTTTTGTGGCTTCAAATCTGTATACTGGGGGAAGGCAGAACCAAGTTGTCCATAGTATATACAGTCTATGGTTTACTCACCTTTCTGCATAAAAGCTTTAGACCCCCTCAAATGCCAGCTGCCTGTCCAGCTGATGGACCGTGCTGTGTGTGGTAAACATCAGGGGTACCGTACAGTATAAAGGATGAGGAGAAGGTGGAAAATTTGAGCCGATGGTATACGGTATGATAACAAAAACATTCTTGTTAGTGGTTTTCACACATAAAGAAGGAGAAGAAGAAGACAGGCTGTCAGAAGTAGAAACCTTTTAGCCATCCTCTCTCTGCTATTCTGCCATCTGCCAGTAGGCGGAGCAGACTGGTCCGATGCATACTGTGAAATTTTCCCGAATCAGTACATCATCCGGGTATTTTTGACATACTGCAAATTTTGCATTTGTTCGCCTACTGCATACTGGGTACTACATTTTGGGTAAATCAGTACAAACTGCTAGTATAGTAGGGCAATTAAAAAATGGCCTTTGTCTGTCTGTCCCTCACCTGTATGACATTTACCTGTCCGTCTCTCAGGGAAAAAGTTTCACGTATTATCCGAACCCGGAGTTTTTCCCTCTGAACCGAGAGGCTCCAGATTCTCCGTACCGTTTCAAACCTGGAGGGGTGATCGCTGTGGAGGTGAGCTCACCTGAACCAGTTCAGACCAGTCTGAACCAGTCCACCTACAGACTGGCACAGTTAACCTGTCTCTCTCTCTCTCTCTCTCTGAGTTAGGGTCAGGATCTGATCAGAGCCATCTCCAGACAGGAAGTGACGGCTCGTCTCGGGGACCAGGAGTGTGAGGTGAAGACCTTGGACAACACTCACCTGTACTGTGAACCTCCAGAAACACAACCACTGAGTACGGAGGACAACCAGCTCCCCAGCCTCAAGGTCACACACACACACACACACACACACACACACACACACACACACACACACACACACACACACACACACACACACACACACACACACAGAATGCACCTGGAGAGACAAACATCAGGAGTACTGAGCAGCCCGTCTCTCTTTTCCTGTGCGTCTTCTGTCTCTCAGGTGTTCATGGGGGACCTGCAGGTGGATCTGGGATTGGTTCAGTATGACAGTGACTCTCTGCTATCTCCCGTCCCATTGGCTGCTCAGATCGGTTTAGGGGCGGGAGCAGCTGTCATTATCCTGTCAGTGCTGGTAGTCATCCTCATGTACAGGTACAGTATCTGTCTGTCTGATCCACCTGTCTTTTTCTTTAACTTATATCTGAAATCAATTCTGTGTGTGTGTGTGTGTGTGTGTGTGTGTGTGTGTGTGTGTGTGTGTGTGTGTGTGTGTGTGTGTGTGTGTGTGTGTGTGTGTGTGTGTGTGTAGGAGGAAGAGTAAACAGGCTCTCAGAGATTATAAGAAGGTTCTTCTGCAGCTGGAGACTCTGGAGATCAATGTTGGAGATCAGTGCCGCAAAGAGTTCACAGGTAGACACACCGGGGAGTGTCAGTCAGCTTCTGGAGGATATCTTTGACTGATGGACATGCCCCCTTTCTAAATACCATGAGCTGATTGGATGCCGAAGTTTAATCGCAGAAAATACGGACCTTAATACTGTCAGTAAGGGGAGCCTTGAAACAGATCACAAACAGACAACCGTTTCTTTCTTCCAACAGACCTGTCAACAATATCTGTTCGGCTTAAAGGTGTTGTAGTCAGGATCTGAAGAAGTTCCAGTTTTTAGGAGAATCTTGAATGTAAACTCTACCCCTCCCAACCAGTTTTCCCCTCAGCTCCTCCTCTCCCCTCAAGCCCCGCCCACAAACAGACGCTCCTGCTCGCTCGTATCGTTCCAGTTAAATTCAGATATAATGCAGATAAATACTTCAGATCATTACAAATGGGGCCCAGTCAAGGTGAAAGTCAAAAGCATTGGTGCTACTGTAGATGCCAACAGACTACCAGCAAACACAATGTTTGCAGGACTTCTACAACGAGGATAAAGTGACATAGTCCAGGACCCGAGGGAGGACAGTTTAGCGATGGCGCTACAACACGCTACAGCAGGTCCGTTTGACAAGAAACACTTCTGTTACAGACACTTGTCTTATGGTTTACCTGACTGATATTAAAAGCTTTTTGTAAATACACCACAAAATAAGATTCCTACCTATGCCACCTTTAATTGAATGATTAACATGGTGGTACACAGGTAAATCAAGTCAATGATCCCGTTGAACGTCAAATATCCGGCAGACATCTTTTTAATGACCACACCAAAGACTGAGCTGATCTTTACCCCACCGTTAACTCTCAGTGTGGTTAAAGAGAAATATTTAGAGTAACTCACTGAATATCCCCTTGGGCCAGTCCTGCCCCCCTGATCCATCTTCCCGCCCCTAATAGGAGGCGGATGGCGGGGGGTACCGTCTGTTCAATCATTTAGCCAATGAATCAATCAATGAGTTCTGATAGGAGATAATCCAAAACTCCTCCTTTGTGGCTTTGTAGACCTAATGACAGAGATGATGGACCTGAGCAGTGATGTCGGAGGACCAGGACTCCCCCTGCTGGACTACAGGACATACGCAGAGAGAGTCTTCTTCCCTGGTCAGCAGGTGGCGCCGCTGAGCCGTCAGCTGGACCTGCCAGAGTCCAGGAGGCAGACCGTGGAGCAGGGTCTGCTGCAGCTCAATAACCTGCTCAACAACAGACTTTTCCTCACCCGGGTGAGTCAGAAGGGGTTTTAGGGGGGTGGGGGGGGTTCAGGTGTGATCTGGTCTACAGTGGACCAGGACCCACCTGGAGCTGCAGGTGACATTTGCTGTGTCTGTCTTCAGTTCATCCACACTCTGGAGGCTCAGCAGGGTTTCTCTCAGAGAGATCGGGGGTACGTAGCCAGTCTGCTCACCATGGCTCTGCACGATAAACTGGAGTACTTCACCGAGGTCATGAAGAGCCTGCTCCAGGACCTGGTGCAGCAGTACGTCGCCAAGAACCCGAAACTTATGCTACGCAGGTACGTCAGAAAGAACAAAGACGAAAAACACACACTGTCTCTGTCAGAGTCAGGGGACTACTGAACCCTCGTTCTCTTTACCTAATAAACCCGCAAACTTCAGCGCTCCTTCACACTTCCTGAAGAAATAACGACTGAGACACCATAAACACTGACACAGTGACTCTCACTCAGTACGTTTCTATGACACTCGAGAAAACTCTGAATAAGACTGGACAACTGAAGGTCATGTAAACACCTTAGTCTGTCTATAGTCAGAGTTTGAGAACTCTGAATGGAGTCGTAGAACTCCGATTAAGACACCCAGATAATGCAATTGGAATTCGATTTTCTCTACCATGTAACCAGCGTAGTTGGAGTATGATGGGACAATGCATGTGTGCGTGCGCCACGCCCCCGTAACCCCAGAACAAAAACACCAGAGAAGAGCAGTCGCATGCGTCTCATCTGCAGAAAAAGTAGCGCGTCCATCATGTCGGACAAAAACAACGCTGTACGATGCTCCATCTTCTTGTTTCTCCAAAATGCCCAGCAGCAGTTGTAGACACTTCTGACGTCTGACACCGACCTGCTGTTGTTGTTGTTGTTGACCGTTGTATGGGGTCGGAAACAGTGCTGCTGAAAAGACCCATATCACCCCCTAGTGTTGGGGAGGAGGACATGTTCGCGCCCAGTAGCGGTTCTAGGCACGGGCGAACAGGGCAGCCGCCCGGGGCGGCATTTGTGTCATGACTCATGGGGGGCGGCACGAGCACTTCCAAAAAAATAAAATAAAAGATAATAATAATAAATCTTAACCGCAAAGCAGTTTTGTATTAACTCTTGTTGTCAAATTGGCCCCCCCTGCTGTAAGCGCCCCTGCTTGCTCCGAAGGTGCTCGCCCGGGGAGTAATTTGGTCTAGAACCGCCACTGTTCGCGCCAACAATTCAATTTTCTCAGCTGCATGTAAACGAGGACGAGGAGAGAAATCTGATTTGGAAAAAAAAAAAAAGAAAAAACGAATGATGAGCTTTGTCTGATTAAACTGTGCATGTAAACGCACTGATTGACAGAACCAGGAAGACACAGTGACGTAAAAATACTGAGACACAGGAAGACAAGACACAAAGTTATTAGACATGTAGAGACAGAAAACCAAGATTAAAAGACTTGTTCAAACTTGGAGGCATTTGCAGTTTCAGGAGGATAAAGACACAAAGACACAGACTGTTTCTCATTTCAGAGACCGCACTGTCGAACGGTGCATTTGATGCATGCATGATGTCATCACGCGGCGCGAACGGTGTCCCATTTGGCACGAAATGCTTAGCGCGCTTCAAATTTTTCAAGCATGCATTTATGCACGCTTTCGTGCCGTTGGTATCCCAGAATTCTTTGCGTGCCGCTGCACGAGATTAAAGTTGTAAATTTAGGAGAATAAAGTAAATAAAGTCATAAAGCTGCTTTTGTTGAGGGGGAAATGACTGAAGCTGGTCATCTGCAGGGTTATCTGTGGATGAGGGTGGGTACTTTGGCGACTCAACCAGGAAGTCCTCCGAAGGGTAGTGTGTCCCATTTCAGAGACCACATCAGGCTGAGCGCACTTAAGCGCACTGCCGTTATGTGGACTGGAGTATCCTGGATGAGATGGTCCCTCAGGCTCGCGTCACGACTGACTTGAAGAAAAGCTGCGGAGCGCAGCATTTGTTTTGTAATTGTGCGACCTTGCACAGACACAAAATAGTAGATACAAGCACAGATCATTCCCACAAAATTCATCCAATGATTGTTTTGTATGAAGGAGTATGAGGGCCATATTGAGAATTTTTTTTAAAGACTGAGTTGTGAATTGACGAGAATAAAGTCATTAATTTATGAGAATAAAGTCATAAGGTTACCTGTTATTTTAGAGGAGAGTTGTTAAAATTAGGGCCATGAAGCATTTAAAGGAACTGTGCTTCAGTATATGTTATAAGTATAAGTATAAAGACTTAAAAAAGAATATATGAGAAATACGTCTTTCCCACAGGGAAAAAAACAGGTGGTCTTGTAGGAAATCACTGCTTTTGTGGAGGCAGAAATGAATATGCTGAGGATATATCTGTCAATGCAGCCGTAAATATCCGTGAATGACATTGAGCTTTAATTTATGATATGAATCCATATGCCATAATAAGGTGTTGGTGTCTCTGCAAGTGTAGGTTACCGCCGGTGTCAGAGACGTGGTGCTCGTCGGAGCTCGACTCTCTCTGGATCACAAATGTTGATCATCATCAGTTTGATTGTTTCTTCAGAAACCACAAAATCTCTCTGAATGACCCGCTGATACATCCACAGATAACCCTGCAGATGACCAGCTTCAGTCATTTCCCCCTCCGCAAAAGCAGCTTTATGACTTTATTTACTTTATGACTTTATTCTCCTAAATTTACAACTTTAATCTCTAAATCTTAAAAGAAAAAAAAACTCAATGTTGTCCTGATCCTCTGCTGTAGTTTTGTCAGCTTTCTCATTTCTAATGTTTTTGATAGTTGTAACACAGCGGATCAGTTCGTCTCTAAATCTATAATGTTTGGTTTACAGATTTTAGTGAGTTCAGAGATCATGCTCTCATACAGCCTGAGCTGACTGTCTGCTGTTTTTGGATTTCTTGTATTTTCTTTGAAGGCGCGCTGTGTCTCCAAGCGAGTCCAGCCTCTAACCCGAAAATGCGCAGCTGTGCAGCGGCACGCAAAGAATTCTGGAATACCAACAGCACGAAAGCGTGCATAAATGCACGCTTGAAAAAGGGGCGGGGGCAGTGTGGTTTTGAGACCGAATTTGAAGCGCGCTTAGCATTTCGTGCCAAATGGGACACCGTTCATGCCGTGTGATGACCTCACGCACGCATCAAATGCGCCGTTCAATGGTGTGATCTCTGAAATGAGACACAAACAGGGTACTTCAGTCCACATAACGGCAGTGCACTCAGCTAAGCGCGCTCAAGCGTGCTTATCCTGATGCGGTCTCTGAAATGAGACACAGCCACAGAGACGCATGAGACTGAAACCAACCTGTCCATCTGTCTGTCTGCGTTTTTCAGGACAGAGACAGTCGTAGAGAAGATGTTGACCAACTGGATGTCGATCTGCCTCTACTCCTTCCTGAAGGTTAGTCCGTCTGTCTGATTTCCTATCTTTGTCTGCGTTTCCTGTCTCACCCTCACCTGTCCATCTGTCCGTCTGTCTTTCAGGAAGTTGCGGGGGAGCCTCTCTACATGCTCTACAGAGCGATAAAGTATCAGGTGGACAAAGGACCAGTGGACGCTGTGACAGGAAAAGCCAAACGCACCCTGAATGACAGCCACCTGCTGCGAGAGGACATCGACTACAGTGCCATGGTAACCACGATGACACACACAATAGTAACCATGGTTACATGCACACAATTAAAAAGGTGTCCTCCTAACACCTGTCTCACCTGTTTGTCTTTAAGACTCTGACAGTGTTGGTGAAAAATGAACTTGAGGTCCAACCGTGTCCCGTCAAAGTGCTTGACACCGACACCATCACACAGGTAACAGCAGTGTGTGTGTGTGTGTGTGTGTGTGTGTGTGTTTGATTTTCTTTATTTATTTATTACAGCCAAGGCAATATCTCAATTTGACTATATCATGTCACATTGCAACATTTCTTCTCAATTGGTTGGAAGGGAGCAAGGAGAAGAAACATCTTATATGACTGAACCCTCTAACCCTCACTCAAAGTCTAATTGAGTGGGATTGCGAAGCTGATTGAGCATTTCCACTTATTGTTATTCTGTTCTTTATGATTATTATTATTATTATTGTTATTATTATTAAGTGGAAATGCTGATTAAACATTTAAACTATTCCACTCCTATAAAACTATTCCACTCCTTCAGGACATGTGCGGATGTATTTTTTTTTGCTTCTAGCCACAGATTCTGCCCATAAACTCCCATGTTAAATTTTGGCCAAGAAACCCTGACAAATACTACAGTGAAGCCGTTTTTTAACTCGCTGTTGTGGCCACATTTTTTACACTTTGGACATAAAAAATACATCATTGTGTTCATGGGAGTCTCAGGACTCCTAAGATCATCTTTTTTGGGATGTGACTTACGGAAATTGTGCTAGGGGGAAAAGTTCAGACGGTTTCTCACTGCTTTTGCAATATCAGCACTTGTCATGGGCTGTGTGCTTAAATCACACACGCACATGCACACGCACAGGCTCAGCCACGCGCGCACACACACACTGTCTCCATGTGTGCATTACTGTCTCTCTGTCAGTAGAAAATACACCCCCAATATTAACTTTGTTGTTACAGTTCTTGTCTTTAACTCTTTTAACATACTAACTTCTTCTTTTTCTTCTACTTCTGCTTTTCTTTACTTTCTACATTTATACAATTAATTTGACTTCAGCTGTGTCATACTTTCTACATTCAGATGTAGGGCAGTAACTGAAGCACGGCAATAGATGGTGCTGTTCTGCATTCTCAAGTTACTGTGGTTGGATGCTGCAGACTGCAAAAATCTGTTTTACTATTTGTACACTTAATTGGAACATTGTTACACATTGTTTAAAGGCATTTGTTTCTCAAATTCAATTATCCTTATTATCAGTTCTGTTTATTCACATCAATCATATACGTTTTTCACTTAGGCTATCAGACAATTTGTACATTCACCCAACTAATTTACCTTCAGCTATACTACAATTCTTCCATTCATACAATTTCTTCTTCTTCTTCTACTCCACCTTTTCAACAGTTTTTCCATTCATACCTTCCACTTTTTTCACTTTTCACTTTCACTATTCACTTTTTTGTGCTATTTTCTACAGTTTTCCCACAATTTAGCTTTAACCTCGCTTGAATATATCCCTCCCACACCCACAAATTTCACTCCACAGCCATAAAAATACATCAAAATGGAGGTATATGTGTCCTGCTTCTCACAAAAGAGGTTTTAAATCATTAAATCTGACCCCTTGGCCAGCAGGTGACCAACTGTCCAAAAAGGCAGAGATTGACTGTAATGTAATCTTTCTCCCAGAAAATCCTTAGCATCACTAAGGGTCAAAACTTACGATGTTCTTATTTTCATTCTTGGATTTAATCACGCTATGTGAAGAAGTTCAGAGGCCCTAAATTCACTGCAGTTAGGCAGCTTCTCATTCAAACAGTAGTTCAGTTAATGCCTTTGATGTCACAGGTGTTTGAAATGCATTGATTAACGAGATACAAACACACACACACAGTAAATGTGTGTGTGCGCGTTAGTCTCCCTTTGTCTATGAGACCTACTTGCACACACTTTGACCATGTGTCTGCTTCACCACCTATCTTGAGCTATAGAAACAATTCTGGGCTCCAGAAATTCAGCTCAATAAGCACATTATGTGGTGTTATTAGGATTTTGTTAATTAATTGTATCAAAATGTTTAGTAGAGTCTTGCAGGTTCTCACAAGCTCCTAATAATGAATATAGGGCGAAGCATCTGGGCCTAGTTGGAGAGCTGTTTCTCAGCTTCAAGCCTCCTTTCTCCTGCTGTATTGATGCGTCTACCTTCCCCATGGCAACCAATTAATGCACCCGGAGACACCCAGTTGACTGGAAAGATGCTTCTAATGGTCATATGAGACACATGAAGCCAGGCTCAGTACACAGAGCACTGGGGGTTACATTTAAAACCCTTCATGAGAGCACTTGACAAACTCAGGCCCCCATCTCCCCCTCACAAACTGTGAGCTACAGAAACCATCCAGGGCTTCAAAAATTCAGCTCATTGAGGACATTATGGGATGTATTCAGGATTTTTAATCATTTGAATTTTCCCCATTTGAAAATCACTCACAGTTGTAATGCATTGTTCAATTCTTCAGATAAATCTCAACTCATTCAAACTGATTCAAACCTTTCTGATACTTCACACCTGTCTAATACTTTAGAACTTTTACTTCAAATTTTCCCATTTCAAAATCATTCTCATTATTTATGTATGTTTTAATTCTTAAAACAAAATCCCAGTTCTACCACTACAATTACTACTTATATCACTTTAACTTGTATTTTCACTTCTACCTTCACTACTTCACTTTTACTTCTACTCTTACTTTTACTGCCACCATTACTTCTACCTGAGGCTCTACTACTTTGACTTCTACTTCTTCTATTCTAAAACTACTTCTACTGCTTACATGACTACTAATATCACTACTACAACTACCTACTGTCATACTACTTCTAGTACTACAACTTAAACTTATGCCACTTCTCACCTTTCTGCCTTTTAAGGTAATTTCCTTCCTTATCCATATTTTTTTTTTTTGCAGTTTCTGACAGTTTTTCTAGCCTTATTCAGTATGAATGGAATTTTAATTTATGGGATAAATTCATACTATTTGTACTTAAATAATTTCCACATTCATCCAACTTCTACTTCTTCTTTAGCTTTCAGCTTTTTCAGCTTTTAGCACATTTCCACACATTTTCTGCAAGGAAATGCAATTTTTCTAGTTTTCCTCTAACATTTTCTTGGCTTGTAAAAGATTTGCATCGGTCTTTAACTTATTACTTTGACAGGTTCATAGTTGAAGTCCCACTACAGAGATACACATCTGCTTCAGAGTTGTCTGTTCAAGCAGATGTTTAAAATAAAACGTCCTCCTTTGTTCTCCATCATCTGATCTGATATCAAACAGTTGTTTTATACTTTCTGCTAATATTCTATTTTTTGCTTTATACATTACAGCCAGTGTTTGTGTTTATACGAAGTCTTTAAATGTCAGTATTCCAGATTTAATAAACAATCTGTTAGTATGTTCTCTGTATCCTCCATTATGAATAATTCTTACTGCTTTTTTTGTAACATAATCAGCGGTCTCATCCTGTCTGTCTGTCTGTCTGTCTGCAGGTTAAGGATAAAATCCTGGATCAGGTCTACAGAGGAGCTCCGTTCTCTCAAAGACCAGCAGCAGACAGTCTGGATCTAGGTACACACACACACACACACACACACACACACACACACACACACACACACACACACTTACCTGAACTTCTGTGTTTGATTGGCAGAGTGGCGTTCAGGTCAGGCAGGTCACCTGACCCTGTCAGATGATGATGTCACAGCAGTGGTTCAAGGCCATTGGAAACGTCTTAACACCCTGCAGCACTACAAGGTAAAAACCGACCAATCAGACGGAGGCTGCAGTTTCTTCTTCTCCTTTTTTGGTTAAATCCTGTCTGCTTGTTTTCAGGTTCCAGATGGCGCCACCGTCGCTCTGATTCCTCGCTCTCAGAGCTCGGGAGGAGTCGGGGTCAGTCAGGTGTTCCAGACCGGCGAGAGTAAGAACTCACTCGAACTCACAGATCCACAGACAGCCAACTCCTCTAGCGTTGTGTTATAGATGTATTTTTATTGGTTGCCACGATGACTGAGTGTTTGCGCACGGTTCCTATAGAAACGCCGATGCTGGAAGGAGAGGAGGAGGAGGGTCTGCGTCTGTGGCACCTGGTGAAGAGCAGCGAAGATCCCGAAATCCCCAAACATAGAAAGAGCAGCATGAGGGAGAGAGAGAGGGCCAAGGCCATACCTGAGATTTACCTGACCAGACTGCTGTCCATGAAGGCAACACACACACACACACACACTCTTGGCGGCCACATCAGGTGGACCATGACTGTGGGCTTATATCTGTCTGTCTGTCTGTCTGTAGGGGACGCTGCAGAAGTTCGTGGACGATGTCTTCGTAGCGATCCTCAGCACTAAGCGTCCTCCTCCGATCGCTGTCAGATTCTTCTTTGACTTCTTGGACGACATGGCGGATAAACACGGCATCGACGACCCGGAGACCGTCCATATTTGGAAGACCAACAGGTGAGACACACAGGGACACCTGTCTGTCTCTGTGGCAGACTTCACACTGACCTTTGCAGCTTTGTTGCCTCAGCGTATGCCTGACCTATCTACCGTGATTCTCCACGGATTATCCCTCGCATGAGTAAAATGTCAGAATGAACAGATCCTTAAAATCACATGCTGACTCTGGTTTCATCCTGTCTGTCTGCAGCCTCCCCCTCAGGTTCTGGGTGAACATACTGAAGAACCCTCAATTTGTTTTAGACGTTCAGGTGACGGACAGTATCGACGCAGTCCTGTCAGTCATCGCTCAGACCTTCATCGACTCCTGCACCACCTCAGAGCACAAAGTGGGACGGGTATGACTTGCCTTCCTGTCTGTCTGTCTGTCTGTCTGTCTGTCTGTCTGTCTGTCTGAATATCTGTGTGGTAAAGTCATGTGACCTGATTGTAAATCTCTATCCAATCAGGACTCTCCTGTAAACAAGCTGCTGTATGCCAGAGAGATCCCCCGCTACAAACAGCTGGTGGAGAGGTGAGACAGCTCCAACACACCTGTCAACAATATCTGTTCGTCTTAAGGGGCGTTCAGACCAAACTTGGTCGGTCACGTCGCGTCGCGGGGTGCTCTGGTGTGTTCACACCGGGTCCAAAGCTGCAGTCGCAGTTCGCGGCTGGTCGCCGGTGACGTCATCCATGTCACTAGCTCAGTTTTCAGTTCATCAGTGCTGCCACATATCTGTACATCCGCAGTAGACGCCGCCGGCGTTTATGGGTGCATGAAACCATCCGGAGGAGGACGGAGCTGGGTGAATTTCACCGCTTGCTCCAGGAACTCCACCTGGACGACAGCCGCTTCCAGCGGTATTTCCGTGTGTCGACGGCGCAGTTCGAGGACCTCCTCGCCCGGGTGGGAAGCAGCATCTCCCGCCTGGACACGAAATACAGGCGCTCCATCTCAGCTCCGGAGCGCCTGTCTATCTGTCTGTCCCTCATATAAACGTCTCTAAGCCCCTTCCACCGCTTGCGGCACACATCCTCTGCAAAGACACACACACATACGTTGAAACATGTAGCCTAGCAAGCAGGGGCAGTTAGCGATGTTTTCATAAAACAGTCCGCTCACTGAAATAAATAAACAAACAAGCTCACCAGAAAGCCCGACATCATGGGCCACCTTCCCCCATGCTTCTTCTTTGGCGTTTCGGTCCCGGTACAGCCCGCAACCCACGTCGTATAGCACCGGGTGGTAGCTAACGGATGTGATTAACTGCTCCTCCATTGTGATTCTTCTTCTCCTCTTCCTTGTTTCGCCGGTTTGTTGACGTCAGCAAAGCCCTGATTGGCTGTCGCGGCACGGAGTCGCTCCCAAAGTTCAAATATTTGAACTTTGGGAGCAACGTGACTTGGCGTCCTGCGACCTCGGCGACGCGACCTTGGGGACGCGCCTTGGCGACCGGTCGCTAGGTCGCGTCAGATCGCGTCGCAGGCAGCCGGCGGTCGCCAAGTCGCGTCAGGTCGCGGCTGGTCTGAACGCCCCTTGAACGCCCTTTAAAGGTGGGGTAGTCAGGATCTGAAGAAGTTCCAGTTTTTAGGAGAAATCTTGAATGTAAACTCGACCCCTCCCAACCAGTTTTCCCCTCAGCTCCTCCCCTCCTCTCCCTCTCTGCTCCAGCAAGCCCCGCCCACAAACAGACGCTCCTGCTCGCTCATATCGTTCCAATTAAATTCAGATACAATGCAGATAAATCCTTCAGATCATTACAAATGGGGCCCAGTCAACGTGACAGTAAAAAGCATCGGTGCTACTGTAGATGCCAACAGACTACCAGCAAACACAATGTTTGCAGGACTTCTACAACGAGGATAAAGTGACATAGTCCAGGACCCGAGGGAGGACAGTTTAGCGGCGCTACATCATGCTACAGCAGGTCCCATTTGACAAGAAACTACGAAAAGAGGATTAGGGTCTCATGAAGGGAAAAAAATAATTACAGGAAGGAGATTAAGGTGGAAATTTCGAGATAAAAAAATTGAAATTATGTCAATAAAGTTGTAATTTTGACATTAAAATTGAAAATTAAGAGATCAAAGTCAAAATTTCAAGATTATAAAATGTGGAACTGTCATGAGTAATGTCGAAATTTCGATATTCAAAAAAATTAAAATCTTGACATGAAAGTCGAAATGGAAATTTTAAAAATCTCCCTCATGTAATTATTTTTTCTCTTCTTGTTGCACTAATCCCCTTTTATTGGAAACACTTCTGTTACAGACACTTGTCTTACTTTGTTAAAGCGGTTTACCTGTCCAGCAGAAAGGTTACAGGGTCACCAAGATCCCCAAGCGTCCCCCATCGTTTATGTTGACCCGGCTTTTTAGCTCTTGTCCGGTCTACCTCCGTTTTAAGCGCCCGTTATTCCTCCAGAGTCTCCGGTATTTACTTTGTTTTCTTGCTTGTGTCGGCAGTCGTGGCCAAAGGAGGATTCAGACAATTTTCCGAACTTTCTGGTTGGTTTCTACTGTCTGATATTGTAGCACGCTAACTTTGTTTGGGCTCCTGAACGACACGGGGGAGCAGCGTCTGCCTCACAACCAATCAGGTTAGAGGAGGTGGAGAACGGCTTTGTTTACAGTCAGAAAGAGCGGACCGCTCAAAAATGTTCAAATGTTGGCTACACAGACATAAGAGAACACAGAGATATTGTGATATAACCAAACATCATCAATAACTAAGGCACACCTTTAGTATCAGAACAACGACCATCATAACAACACACTGAGACCATCACTCAGATCATTGACTGCATCTTCATTGGTGTGTGTGTGTGTGTGTGTGTGTGTGTGTGTGTGTGTGTGTGTGTGTGTGTGTGTGTGTGTGTGTGTGTGTGTGTGTGTGTGTGTGTGTGTGTGTAGATATTACAGTGACATCCACAGTGCTGCGTCAGGCTGTTACCAGGAAATGAACTCCACTTTGACTGAGCTGTCTGGGGTGAGTACACAAATAGTGTAATGATACTGAAGTACTTTTACCACAAATACTACAGATACAACTGAGTGAAAATACCAAAAATACTGCAGACTAATATAATGTCTGTCTGTCTGTTTGCAGAGTTTTGCCTCAGAGATGAACAGTCTTGTTGCTCTACATGAACTTTACAAGTACATCAACAAGTATTATGACCAGGTAAACACACACACACACACACACACACACACACACACACACACACACACACACACACACACACACACACAGCTGTAAGGTATTATTATCCTGTTAAGTGATCACTGCTAATGCTGCGTTCGAGTTACCTCCGAAGTCAGAAGCCTGAGCTGAAAATGACATTACATCCAAGCTACCAGTGATTCAGTTACCAGTGTCAAAAAAAAGCAAAATCGTAGGCCTGAAACAAGATGGCTACATCTACGAAAGTTATTTTAGCGTTTGCCTTGTCTGAATATAAGGTAAGCACTTAAATAACTTTCATAGATGTAGCCATTATCGGAGGCGGAAAAAACTGGCTTCATCTAAGAAAGTCATTTGGGCTCTTGCCTTTTCAGAATATAAGGTAAGTGCTAAAATAACTTTCATAGATGAAGCCATGAGTGGAGGCAGAATTTTGAAGGCTTCATCTGCGAAAGTTATTTTAGCGTTTGCCTTGTCCGAATATAAGGCAAGTGCTAAAATAATTATCGTCGATGTAGCCATAACCGGAGGTGGAAACAAGATGGCTACATCTACGAAAGGTATTTTAACGCTCGCCTAATATCTTGACAAGGCAAAATAACTTTTGTAGATGTAGCCATCCTGAAACAAGATGGCTACATCTACAAAAGTTGTTTTAGCGCTCTCTAGGAAAAGTTATTTTAGCGCTCTCCCTACATTTGGTGAAGGCAAGTGCTTAAGTAACTTTCGTAGATGTAGCTATAATAAGAGGCAGAAACAAGATGGCTACATCTACAAAAGTTGTTTTAGCGCTCTCTAGGAAAAGTTGTTTTTGCGGTCTCCCTACATTTGGTGAAGGCAAGTGCTTAAGTAACTTTCGTAGATGTAGCTATAATCAGAGGCAGAAACAAGATGGCTACATCTACAAAAGTTATTTTATTGCTTGCCTTGTATTCTGACAGGGGACTCCACCCCCTTTAAAGTTCTGTCTGTCTCTCTCTGTCCCTGTCTCACAGATCATCATGTCCCTGGAGGAGGACAGCTCTGGTCAGAAGATGCAGTTGGGATATCGTCTGCAGCAGGTCGCTGCCCTGGTTGAGAATAAAGTGACTGACCTCTGATAACCTCTGATGACCCGTGACTGTGTTACCATGGTGACAGCCAGTCACTGAGAGAGGGGAGGATGAAGATGAAGAAGACTACAGCTCTAAAAGACTGAACTGGACCTCCTGTTAACAATACTGTCTTCCTGCTGTGTGTGTGTGTGTGTGTGTGTGTGTGTGTGTGTGTGTGTGTGTGTGTGTGTGTGTGTGTGTGTGTGTGTGTGTGAGGTTTTTATAGTCAGACTCAGGAGATCTCAGTTCTTTCAGTTTCTTAACTCTGCAGCTGTCAGTCCAAACCTGAACCCGACCTGGACCTGGGTTGGACTGACTTGAAGCAGGTCTGTGGTATAAAATGACAATCTAACCAATCAGGGAGCACCAGCATCACCTGCTGCCTTGCACTACATTTCCCAGAGTTCACTGTAGTGAAAGCACAGTGTTAACCGCAATCCTCTTGATGCTTTTTATCCACAGCAAGGACGAACTTGATCAGAATCAGGGAGAGTTTTTATCATTTTTTCAGTCGCTGAAGCTAACCTGCAAAACTAAACCTGCCCCACCACTAAGACCAGGACCAGGTCTGGGTCCTGGTCTTTCATTGGTGGGCACTTTTGCTGACTAGCTATGCTATCTTCTTCCAAGTCAGACTCTGTCTCTCTTACTGTCCAATCAGAGCTGAGCTTTTTAGAGCGGTCTTAGGTTTAGAGAGGCTGGAAAAGAAACGGTGAGAAAGAGTCACGCATTTCTTTTTTTTTCTGATTGAACAAAGAGCTAATGAGCTAACAGGCTAACAAGCTAATGAGCTAACGAGCCAGTGCTGAAACAACGTGTGTGTGTATGCGCGCGTGTGTGTATTACTAACTTATTTTGTGTACATACTGTAATTTCTATTTAATACCTATTTATCCCAGCTGTGCCTTCACTCTTGCAGCTAGGTGGCGCTGACTGTCTGTTCAGACAGCATTGTTAGTGATCGTGTATCTATGAGCTGAAACAGTGTCCAAAAAAAACGTTGAGTCGTCATGGACGGAGCAGACAGTTAACATGGCTGTGGAGGTTTTTCAGCCATCCACTTTGTTGAAAGGGCATCTGGACAAGTCAGAGGACTAGACTAGCAAGACCTGAATCAGTGGGTTAACGATCTAATCGTCTGTGTGATATTGAAACTACAACAGCTAGCCTAATGTTGCACTTGGTGTTGTAACTACCTGGTTGTTGCATGCTTTACTCATATTAAATTTCCACGTTTAGCATTAGCACCTTAAACACCTGATGAGATGTTGTAACCTATCACGTGTGGTTCGCTCCATTCGCGGTTTTTGAATCTATGGCTGTTTTCGAAACCACCTACTTAACTGACAGAGTGTACTGACTTGCCCCAAAAGGCAGTATGCAAACAAATGCAAAAAGATATCCCCAAAATACATGGATGAAGTACTGATTTGAAATGATTTTACAGTGTGTGTTGTGTCGGAGCACGGCGCATCAATTCAGTTGAACTGTTCTTAACTTGATAATAGGAGAGGCCAGGGTTGTAGGATGTAGGTGTTTATATATACCGCCGTTTAAATACACCAATCAGCTGATCTTTTTCCATGACTCCGGGGGAAACACGTGAGAGCTCGTGAGATCTCGTCCAGTCTCATGAGAAATATCAGTAAGCTCGCAAGCGCTTCTCCTCCGATGGCAGAGGCGGACGTGAGCTGGTGGGCGCTGTATGCTTGTGGATCTGATCTGCCTGCCGGTCTGGAGTGGAGCCGTGCCAGATCCTGTGGGTTTAGCCAGTTTGCCCCTCGAGGTTTGCGACAGCTTCAGCATCAGCGAGCTCGCTTCAGTTGGAGTGGACGCTTCAGTTTATCACCAGCCACACGTTTTTCTTTTCCCCTGAATGGAGTACTTCCCCCGACTGAAGCAGAGCGCCAGATGGTCAAGAGAATGGCGCCCAGTTTTACGATTAAAGGTTCCTAGCCCAGCTAAATTGAAAAATTGCAAGTAGTTAAAAAAGGCTTGAATGAATGTGAATATTTCAGTGTGGAAATTGTAAGCTGTATAGTGATATAGTGTATACTATATATAGTGTCTATATATAATGTATACTATACTGTATAGTGATGGGCTCAGCAGTTCTTTTAGATGTACTGAATCACTAGAATCAGTTCACTAAAAAGATTTGTTCAAAGGATCACTGAATCATTTAGTGGGAGAAGCCTCCAACAGCTGAATGGTTCAGGATTTAGTTCAGATCATCACTTCTGGGACCGGGAGACGAGTGCTTGGCTGTGTTGCTTTGACAAACAGGCTTGTAAAAATGAACTTGTGTATAATTCATGATGTTTTAAGTGTAGTGTCCTATGATATGCTATTTATTAGGTCTGCTAGTAAATTGGTGTCAGTGAGTGATTTGTTCACTGAATGTTAAGGAGAATTCACACTGAACATGCACCGTTCCCTCGCAAACCACTGCAATGATAGGATGCTGCGGGTTTAATTCACTACTTGTCACATACTTTGTCCTATTGTATGCAAGTTGTTGTGGTGGCAGTTTAGCAGTAAAAAAAAGGCAATTTTGTCCGACAAATATGATTCCAGAGAGTGTAGTTCAATGCGTGATTAGTTCACCAAGTGATTCAGGTGTCTGTGCATGTGGTTCCTTGTTTGCCAGCTGCTCGACTGGCGATGCTGTTTCTCACTTCAGCTCAACTAAAGTGAGAAACGTTCAGGTCGTTCAAAATCACTGAATCTTTCAGTGATTTTGAACAAATCGTACATGAACAACACTAACGCTGTATAAAAATGCTGAAATTCATTGTCCATAATGTGTAGGCATCTTGTTAATTAATTTAATTTATAAAATTAATTAAATAAATCCTCCCTTGATACTTTGAAAAGTCAGAAAACCTTAATTTTGACTGGGTGGCGGTGCTCTCTGTGGCCCAGAAGGTCTCACCTTCCTGGGCAGGAGCTCTGGCGAATACCTCGGCATTAGCTCTGGAGCCTCCTGCTAGCTAGCCTGTCACATCGCCAGCTTGTTTCTGAATTGATCTGTAGTTTAAATAAAGTATATTTGCACAGTATGGATCAGGTAGGTAGTGATTCACTGCCTTAAATTATATTGACATGCCAAGAGAGGAAGTGATGTACGTTTCACACATTTCACAAATCGGGTTTCCAGGACAGATCGGGTAGCGACACGTTGGACCAGTCGTCTTCGTGTACCGTTACCCACAATGCAAAGTGTTTGGTTAAAGTTTACTATAGCTCCGTTTGATTGAGGTATGATGTACATCTGTATATCCCGCTAAACCGGGCCAAGCATTCTGCACAGAAACAGCCAACTGGCAGTCTATGCAGTGGATGGTTTCGACAACAGCCTTCGTGTCTTGTGTTTTTTTTCCTGCAAATATCAAACAGCTATTTGTCATTCAGACTGCACACACACACACACACACACACACAGTATGTGTTCGTCTGAACATACACACTTTTCTGATGCGAAGAGCAATAATGTTTAAAGGATGGATTGTATTTTGGCGGGGTAATCATCAGATCCTGTTATTACTGTAAATATGTGAAATCTCAGCAGAAAAGAGGAAACACTGTTTACACCAAACATGAAACTTGCAGGGTTACGAACAAAGCAAAACAAAACACCTGTCTCTGTCTGCAATGGTGTCTCTATGGCAACCATCTGATAGGTAGCTGCAGGTGGAGGTGGGACAGAGTAAAGTTTTCCAAAATTCTGTCACAGTTTGATTCATTTAATGTTAAAGTCTCCTGATTTTCAGACTAAAAGTCTTCAAATAAGCTCTTCATGCAATAAAAAGAAGTGTCAGTTTTATTCTGAAACAGGAAGCACATTTTAAATTGTAAAGTTAGTGAACTGGTCTTCCTGCTGATTGAAGCCTGTTTTTCTTCTTCTGATGTTTCTGAGCTTCTCTGTGTCGCTGCCTGTTTTTGAGCCTGTGTTGATCCCATAGTTGTAGTTCTTTGACCTCTTTAGATCTCTGCATGCGTGTGATGATGAAGATGATGAAGACTTACAGTGCTTCTTAAAAAAAAAGAAAAAGAGGCAGACCTTAAACTCTACGCCTCAATGACATTGATGGTTTGACCTTTGACCTTCTGATCTCTGTACAGTTTTTTTAACCTTTGGGATTTTACAGATCAGATCCTCTGCCCTGATTGGTCGAACTTTGATTGGCTGAGTGCTGATTGGCTGAGCTTATATAAAATAAAAGTTTTTGTATAAGGGAATAAAGTTTTCAAAGGGTTTTTGAAATCTGATCCAGGATCGGTTCCCTGAAGCTCAGACTGATGCTGTACAGTTTGCTAACAGAGTGTAAATGTACCTGTAAATACCTGTCAGGATGAAGGTGGTGATGATGATGATGATACCGATGATGAAGAGGAGGAGCTGTTTTGAAGATGTGTGTACTGAGGTAATGCTGGAGGCCAAACACACTTTGTATTCTGTAAAAATAAAGTTTTAATTTTAACTGCGGTCTGTCTTTTTTTACACGGCACATCGATGAATGTTTGAGTAAAAAATGTCAGACATGAAACCAAACCAAATAAAAACTCTGCCAAAACTACAAAATGTTCAACAGCAAGAGAAATGCAGTAACTTCAATGACATTTTACTTCAGTAGAAGTAAACCGAGTATGTTGTATCAGTATTAAAGGCATATTCCGGTGTAAAAACAAGTCAGGGTTAAACACTTAAGAACCTACTCTTAGTGTTTTATTTTGGAGGGCTGCTTCCTGTAAAGGGATATTCCGCAAAAAAAAAAATTTAGTGTCAAACACACCGTAACGCCAAGTTAGACACCCCTCCAGAGATGAATGTTGCCGACCGCTTGCTTCTCTAATTATACCAACTTTAGTAACGACCAGCAGGATAGAAATACAGAGAGCCACGTGCTCAACCAAAACGCCACTCTATAGCCACAAATAATGCTCAGAACAGCACCTAACTTCAACAGTACATATAGGGTCCTAGCTATAGTACTAGACACCAAACATCTTTTTAACTTTGACGTATTTCTTTAGCAAAGAGACTAAACACAACTCACCTACTCTCTTCCAGCAGCCGCTTGTTTGTAGCAAGACCTCAGGCCAGTCCATTGGCCACTAAATTAGGAGTGACACTTAATTGCACGACACAACGACTCAATAATGAAATTCATTGCCGACACTTTGAATAATTGATTTTTATCAATTTGATCAATTCCTTGTTGCAGCTCTACCAGGGTTGCGACAATCTTTACACAGAATAACTGCATTTTTGGACATGACCAAAAAATAAGTTATTGATTGACTTCAATGTGTCCACAATGTCTCCAACATGGGTTATGTGGTTTGGATTGTTAAATTTTATTGTGTGGTATTGCAAAGTAACTTACCAAATTCTCTCCATTTCTTGGAGCTTGTGCATGAGTGTTGTGTGTTCCACATCGACTACCAATCCTCCAGTGGTGTTTCCACCTGAAGTTCCTTTTTTCCCATTGTAATATAATATATTCAGTGTTAAAGGATAATTCCTTTATGTATCTGAAAAGTTTGGTAGAGTTTTTAAAATATCTTTAAATTAGCTTTGCGTCATACTGCTTATATGCTTTTGATATTATATATTTTTGATTTAATCTCTGATTTGGAGATATCTGAAAAAAATGCTTGCGCTTGACTCTCCTCCAGCAGTTGTTCGTTTGTTGGGGAGCCCTGACGAGTCAATCCCTGAGTGTAGTGGAGTTTCACAGCTCAAGGAAGAACATTTATGATCATTTCTTCATTGAAACGCAATCAGACCGAGTCGCTAAAGCAGAAGAACTACCGCATCTGCAGTGCAAAATGATTAATATGGTGATAATTACTTCAAGGAAATGATAAAGAAATGATCATAAATGTTCTTCCTTGAGCTGCATCACCCCGCTGTAGTCTGTAATGGACCGGCCTGAGGTCTCACTACAAACAAGCGGCTGCTGGAAGAGAGTAGGTGAGTTGTGTTTAGTCTCTTTGCTAAAGAAATGAGTCAAAGTTAAAAAGATGTTTGGTGGCTAGTACTATGGCTGGGACCCTATATGTCCTGTTGATGAAGTTAGGTGCTGTTCTGAGCATTATTTGTGGCTATAGAGTGGTGTTTTGGTTGAGGTTTGTTTATGGCTCCTCAGACTGCTGTGTATTTCTATCCTGCAGTCGTTACTAAAGTTGGTATAACTAGAGAAGCAAGCGGTCGGCAACATTCATCTCTGGAGGGGGGGTCTAACTCGGTGTTATGGTGTAAAGAATTTAATTTTAAATATTCTCAAAGTCCTGAGTATGTACTCACACGTGGTGCTGGGGTGGTAGAAAGTAAACATGCTCCACATATGATTTGAAAGCACATTTTCAAAATTATTTGTTGTAAAAGAACTATCAGTATTATTGTGTGAAGAGATTTTTGACTCGGCACCTGTTTAATGTGAGGTGATTAAACGTTCGTGATGATTGTCAATATGAGACAAATGAACTTAATGGATGGCAAAGAGTAAGGAACATAGACTGTATATTCTCTGGACAAATTGGTTCCTCCTTCCTCCAGTATACGGATTTGAAGCCGAAAAGCTCTCAGTAATTCCGCGATTTTTCTCCATTTCCTAGAACCAAAATTGCACAGTAGTGTTGTACGCATTCAGCGGGAGAGTCGCAGAGAGTCACTGTGATGACACTCGGCTCAAACAGTGTATCCTCCAGTGAACTAAGCAATCTTGGTACACCCATAGGCTGTATCAAGTGTCAATCATAGAAAACATGAACCCTCTAATAACTTTTAAAAATTGAGCTGTACAGAAAAAAGAAGACTTGAGCACAAACCAGTGCGGGATTTATGACCTATACTGCAGCCTGTCACCAGAGGGTGCTGTTCTCGAAGTAGCTTCACCTAGCGAGGAGGCAGACGGTGTCCATTCTATATATAGTCTATAGTAAAACAATCAGTAAGCAAAATAGATTTATAAGAAAAACTATTAATTCTGAGAGGACTGTCAAGAAAATTCTGGTTTGAAATTTGCAGATGAGAAGTTTGTACATTGGATCGGAGTGGCGTCAGCAGCAATGCAGACGCTTAACTGATCTGTCATGGTGAAGAAAGAACTGAGCCGTAAGGCGAGACTCTCGATTTACCGGTCGATCTACTTGCCGACCCTCACCTATGGTCATGAGCTTTGGGTAATGACCAAAAGAACGAGATCGCGGATACAAGCGGCCGAAATGGGTTTACTCTGCAGGATGGCCTTAGAGATATGGTAAGGACACTCAGGAAGCACTCAGAGTAGAACGCTGCTCCTCCACATCGAGAGGAGTCAGCTGAGGTGAATCCCCTCGGGGGAGCTGGTGGAAGTGACTGGGGTGAGGGCCATCTGGGCTTCCCTCCTGAAGCTGCTGCCCCCTCGACCCGGACCCGGATAAGCAGAAGAAAACGACGACGACAGAGTTTGTGCATACTATCTCTTTATTTTCATTTATTTTACTTAGTTCATCTATTTATCTCTTTATTTTTACTTATTTAATCTATTATTTATCTCCTCTTTTTCTGTATTTGGACTGGAGTACTGTGACAAAAAGCAATTTCCCCCTGGGGATTATTTAAGTATTTCTAAATCTAATTTGTGTTTCAGCTGTTGTTAATCAGTAGCACTGACGCTCTGTAAAAGTCCTAATTTTAGAGAGTACAAGCACACAATAGAGTGTGCACAGTAAAGTAACATGAATACATGTAACCTTCCCACAGAGCCTCCCTTCCCTCTGTAAATCAAATCCGCCCCTGCTCCCTATTTGGGTCCTGGCTCAGCATGGCCGTTCACTGCGCCTGCGTACAACCCGGTGTCCGGTGTCCGGTGTCAGCTTGACAGCTGTTGAGACTGAACGGAGGAACCGAAGCAACGAAGAAACACTGTGAGAAAAACCCGAGTGGAGCCGGTACAAACCCGGTACCGAACCCGGTTCTGACCCGGCACATTTGGACGGGACCGTTACACCCGGAGATGAGCTAACAAGCTAACAGGCTAACAGACCGTCAGCTGTCAGCTAACACACGAACCGAGCTAACTAACGGCAGGCCGCTGGCTCACGTGCCTCACGTTGCCCCGCACTGACCCAGTCCAGCCCAAGAACGATTCTGGACCATTTGAACGCAACCGGACCTTCTCCGGGTCTTCTGGTGACGGGTGGAGTTCAGCTGGCCAAACGAACCTGAAGCTAGCTTGACCCAGAACCGTCGGTCCACTTTGACCCGGCTCAGTTCGAGGACCGGAAAACAGGATGTTGATAGGTAAGGTGGTCCGGACCAGGGTCAGATTCTTGGTCTGGCTGTCAGTCCGGATAATATAAAGCCTATAAAGTAGGCTAATATGCTAAGCTAACTGCCGTTACCTAACGGTACCAGGCAGTTACTGCCACACACACACACACACACACACACACACACACACACACACACGCACACACACACACTCAGGTTAGTTGTTACAGTTCTCATATACAGAAAATCACAGATGTAAACAAACATCAGCTGATAGCTTCTGTCTCCTTTATTTCTATGTGTGTATTTGTGTGTAGAACTTGTGTAATATACTGTGTGGGTGTGTGTCTGCTGTTGTGTTGTGGTAAATTGTTGGTGTGTACAGGTCATGGTTGGTGACTGTGTCAGCTGATATTTTGGAGTCATGAGCACAGACTTAAAATCAGTCATTAAGGCTCAACAGTTTCATTAAGAGTTCAATGATTGGAGTGTGTTATAAGAGGAATGATACTGTTCCTGTTGTATTATTATTATAGTGTTATTAGTATTATCATAGTATTAGTATTAGTATTATTATAATTGTATTAGTTAGGGCCCGTCTGATGTGGATTTTTTGGGGCTGATGCCGATTATTGGGGGGGGGGGGGGGTCTGATTACTAATTAATCGGCCAAATTTGACATTTTTTATGAAATTATAAAAAATATATCTATATACCTTAGATATCAACAGTTATACTTTAAGCTACTGCTCTTCACGTCGGCAGGAAGACAGACTGATCAAACTCGGACCAGAAAAGCGTTTTCAACCTCCTCCATGGGTCCCTGAGCTGCCTGCTTCAGATCCGTTACTCTGCTCTGCTGTGCTGTGCTGTGAGGTAGTTAGTGGATGAAGATTGTCATGAGGTTGCTGCGCCATCTACAGCATAAGTTGGGGAACTTCTCAAATGGCCAAACATTTTCAAATTAAAACTGAATCTTATTCTCCGCATTTTATCTCTGAAAAATATCTGCGAAAATCTGCAAGTTTTGTCCGAATACCGATTAATCTCAAACGGGCTGAAATTGGCTGATTTAATTGACTCGCTGATAAATCGGTTGGGCCCTAGTATTTTTATTATTATAGTAGGTCCGTGCATTATCTGTCCATTCAATTATTCCATTCAATCTAGTAAAGGAAAAATGAAAAAAACGAGTCAATATTTTGTGTATGTGTTTTTCTGTATAACCAAAAAATAAAAAATTAGTGTTTGTTTTCTAGTGCTGCAACTAACAATTATTTTGATAATCGATTAATCTGTAAACTATTTTAATAACTAATCGATTAATCGGATAAATACAGAAACTTTTTTTTTTTTGCTTATTCCAAAAATATTTTTATTTTCCAAACACCTGAGCTTACTTCTGGTGCTTCCCCTGAACAGCAGCATGACACGACAATATAAAATAAAATAAAAAACAATAAAAATTAAATAACTCAAACTGCACACTGATTCCAACAGGTACGGGAGGAAGTAGTGCAAAATAGTCGAAGAGTGATTGAAGATAATTATTAGTATAATAATCTAATAAATACAATGGAGTATGAGGGCCACATTGAGAAAGAAAAAAACATTTTTAAATCTTTGAGATTAAAGTTATTATTTAGGAGAATAAAGTCATTAATGACTTTAAGAATAAAGTAGTAAAGTTACCTGTTGTGGAGGAGAGTTGTTAAAATCAGCACTGAGGAGCATTTAGATGGATTGTACTTTAGTATAGGTTTCACAAACATGGAGATACTTAATCCTTTGGTACATCAGCGTTACACTGTCATGAGTATCAGAACTTTAAAAAGAATATATGAGAAATGCTGCTTTTGTGGAGGGGAAAATGGCTGGAAATGGCTGTACAGAGGCTAAATTCATCAATGCAGCTGTTAATAGCAATAGCATAGGGCTTTAGTTTATCATATGAGTTTATCTGCCATGAGGTGTTGAGGTCTCTGCATGTGTAGGTTACTGACTTACTGTAATCATCGGGTCTATCTCGTCCTTATAAAAACCTGCTCTATTTCGGCGAGTGTCTGTCTTCTTCTGTAGTCAAACCGCAAGATATCAAAATCTACCCGGATACAGCAATGCTGCTTTTTGATTGGCTGTTCAGTAGATATACTTTATTTGATTGGCTTGCGCGTGGCACGCAGCTTCTGAACTCTTGGAGAAACTCAGTTGATTTCCACCTGTTCCATAGTTAAAGAAGTGCAACTTGGTGGACATCATCATGTTCATTTAAATGCGTGAGAAATACAATGTGTGGTGTGTGAGCGTGTGAACGAGTGGGAATGCGTGTGTCATACGCTGAATGCGTGAGACTCGAGAGCCCTGTGCTCACGCATTATCGATGTACTCCGGTGCCATGCAAAACGGTCTTTGCAAATGTTGCACTGAACGCCTTCCTTTTCAGTCTTGGTGAAGTTTTCCCACACCACTGATGTTTTAGGTCGGGATTTGGGTTGGGTTGTGTCCATGTTTTTCTCAGCCGCTGCCTCGGCCATGGCTGTTTCTTTTCTGTGCGTCCTGCTGATGTTTACACGCTGGTGTCCATGGACATATATAAAGACCCGACGAATCGATCACAGAATTAGTTGGCAACAGATTTTTTCGTCACGACGAATCGACTTAATCGATTCGTTATTGCAGCCTTATTGTTTTCGTATTTTCAGTTAAAAACAGAATATATAACAGAGAAGGAAATGAAAACAAAATAGTAAATCCACTTTTCGGGTTTTTGATGTCCCCATTTCCCACGGTGCCTTTCCACTGTTCGCACATGCACATTGTGCAACAAAGTAGCCGACAACGTGGACCAAAAACTCCAGTCCAGAGCGGTAGAGAAACGCTAACCTGCTGTCATGGAGTTGGACGCATCCAACTCCATTATTCATTGCTGCCAGGAGGGTCACACTGAAAGAGGAAAGGTCCTTTCACACTGGGACCGTTTTTATCGTGCAATTATTTCAGACGTCAATGTTTCTTGAACCCATATCCTGTCAATTAAGGCTGCACGATATTGGAAAAAAATAATATTGCGATTTTTTCAACCCTGCGATATATATTGCGATATTAAAAATACAATATTTTCACCAGATGACCTGAATAGCACTTAATGTTATGCTGCACTGCTGAAATCTTGAGGTCAGTTAATCTGCTCTGATCTTACCTCTTTTTGTGAATGTTAGTAGAACGGCTTCTGTCTGTCTCAGATATATTTTTAGCTTTTATTGTGCTGGGACGTTATTGTGGAAACAGATGAACACAGAAGACGTGTTTTGGTCGACATCATCCTTTTTTAACCGAAATAATTCCAGATAACTGACTTTCCTTTTCTTTTTGGCAACAAATCTTCATTTTCGGTGGTTTTCGCTTGTTCGTTGTTGATTTTGCGATCGTTGTTGTTAGCGGTGCTGTACCGAGAAACGCATGTCCTCCGAGAATTGCATGCACCTCGCAAAACGCGCACTGCTTATAGTAGAGTGGTCCACGGAAATGTACAATTTAAAACCCATACAGTTCTTATTTGTTGGGCTTAATAGTCATAAGTAAAGTTCCGAAAGTAATTCTCAGCGGACACACGTCTCCCCCCATGTGCAGAACATATGCAGGGGTGGGTTTTCTCCTCCCTGATTTTGATTGACAGCTGGCAGGGTAGTCTGATTGGCAGCTGAGAAGTGAGTCTGATTGGCAACTGAGTTAAGGACGAAGGCGATTGGTGGATCGCTGCACAGCACATGCAGAGTCACATGGAGTGTATCTCAGTCGGTTACCCTTGAAATTAAATGAGTTCATTCACCTCCAATATCGCAGGCTCTGCGATGTGACTATCGCACACACGTACATCGCGATGACGATAGTCAAACGATATATCGTTCAGGCCTACTGTCAATACAAGCGTTCACATCAGCGACGTTTCCCCGTCTTGTGATATTGCGGCATTTATTTATTATTATTATTATTATTATTATTTTAATTTTTTTTTGGATCAAGGTTGATTTTTCTAAAGTTTTGCATACTGTGTGTCCACTTCTGACCAATCAGATTGCTTGTTGTTGCGACATCAGAGTCACCGGTAGTGCTGGGCGATAGGACGATAGATATCGTGGGCACGATAGAAAATGTCTATCGTGCCATTTTTATTTTTATCGTTTCGGGCGATAGGCTGTATTTAATCCATAGGGCTTGTGCCATCAGATGATTCATAGTAACAACAACAATAATTGCACATTCAGTAAGTGTATTTGGTGTCGAACGGGAAAGAAAACAATATTTTCTTACAAAGAAAAGGATGCGTTGACATGTAGGCTTGCATTTCTCTTTCGATTTTGCGACATGACGCCGCTTTACGTGCCCTCTTCGTGTCCAGCGTCTCCCGCCGTTGCGGGTTACCTGGGTTACACACGTGAGGGGATCATGTAAGCAGTGCTTAATTTGTGCCGGAGCAAGTCGGAGCGCACTCCGGGACCTCTTTTGATCGGACCCGGGACCTAATTCAGCCGCTGCGGCACCTGTTTCATCTGCTCCGGGACCTTCCCTGTAGAGGATGACATTTTTCGGGAATTTCCGTGGGTCACGTGATTCCCGCGGGAATCCCACGGGATGGGAGTCATTTTTAAATAACCCCTTGATCGGGACGGGACGGGAAAAAAAGCAACGGGAGTGACTTCCTGTCAGCTGGGAGCGCGGCTGCGCATTTCTACCCTTCAAGCCAGCAGCGAGGAAACGTAATTTTGTGACATTCTGTAGTTTTTCAATCATTTCTGGAGTCGTGGCGAATCAAATCATCTTACCTGTCTGCCCCTGATAGGCGAATAAAGCGCTCGGATTCATGCTCGGGTCTTCCTACGTGCTTCAAGAGTAAAGTAAACAATGATGGAGGCAGAGAGCAGCTTTGGAGGAGAAACATCCAGCAGTGTGAACAACCTCTTCAAAAGAGCCCTAAAGACCTACCTTTTTAATAAAGCCTTTGGTTAGTTTTCTTACTACCTTGCCTCTTACATTGCAACTCTAAATATTATTAATTTTTTAAATTCTTTTTTTATGCCAGTCTGTGACTGTCATTCTATTGCTTTTTTTGTTGTTGCTGCTCTTTTTTTACTGTGTACTGTAGCACTTTGAGATTTTTTGTAAATGTAAAGTGCATTACAAATTAAATTTATTATTATTATTATTATTATTATTATGGAGTGCTTTGGCTCACACTATTGGCGTTTTCTGTGAGTGTTGCATAACTTTGGGTGAGCACAGACATGAACACACTTCAGCCACGTATTTATTTATTCATTTTTCTAGTTTTAAGTGCTGGTCTTGTACTGGTACTGTACTAGTGCAGCTGTATACACTTAAATTTTTCATAGAACTGAAAGCATACCATAGCTATATCATGATATATATCGTTATCGTGATATAAAATGATCCATATCGTGATATACATTTTTTTCCATATCGCCCAGCACTAGTCACCGGTATATCAAACATGGCCGACTGGCTGATTGTTTACGTGTCGGAGAGCAGAGTTTTTTTTGATAAAAAAACACAAACATTACAAAGATAACGACCTGATGGACAACTTATGGAGAGTCATAGCATTGGATTTCTCATATGACGATGGTTTGTGTGCTTTAACAGTTTGCTAAATGTCTTTGTTTTAACTGTCATCTGTGCTAAGTAACATTACCTCGTAAGCTAACCTGTTCAGATACAATGTACCATAAGTATTTTCACTGTCTCAAACTCAATCACAGTGTTGCTGTCACAGCACTATTAGGTCTTGGTTGTTACCTTACATTTATGGATTATAGTTTAATGTGCTGATCTGGTACTGGCCCCAACTCAGTTCATGCTATCGTGACAGAGAGCCATCTCAACACTAGTGTCTAATCAGAACTGAAAAACACTCAGTCTGCTGTTGTGTCAGTCTTCTCGCTTCTACCCAGGATGCATCTTTTTTCCCATCACATCGGGCTTGATGTGTATAGTCATAATTCGCCTCCGAATATTTCGTAATTTCGCTTTGTATATTTGCGTTGGTCCCAGTGTGTAAGGACCTGAAGATATGACTGTAGAAAAAATTACAACCAGAGCTCTGTTACAGCGGACGATTTTGGCGCTTGAACCGCTCTGTCGCATTTTTCGCCGTGGTAACCGTCCCTGAGGTTCACGGGAAAGCCAATGTAGCCTCTATGCACGTATGGTCAAAACAGGCGCACTCAAAATCGATAATTGTACATAAGATTTATTATTTCGTTTTCATTTCCTTCTGTTTTATTGGTGGCCCAAAATATCACGATTCACGATATTATCACAATATTAGTGCATTGCTTTTAATGTTTTTAAAAATGGCAAAAAACTGTGAAATCACTTTTTTTTGCACAGCATGACACGCACAAACATTATGAGCAAGAGGCAGCTAACGTGACGTTGGGAGCATGAGCTTTTTGGAGCTAAAGTTAGCAGAAACGTCACTAACGTTGTCAATAATAAGCAGTAGAGTAGACCAAACTTGATTTGGTCATGTTGTTTTTACCTTGATTCGGGCAAACGATGCTGGATGGTGTTCACAGAGGTGGGCACGTAGGTTTGAAGTGTTAGACAATGGGGCTGTAACTTCCTTACGGCATAACCTGCAGATTGGTGTCAGGTTTACCTGCTCTGTCTGTTTTGTGAAGCCATAAAAGTCCATACTGCCAACGAAACCTTTTTAGTAGGAGGATACAGCCGAGGCTTTTCGTCATTCTCAGTCTCCGACTGTTCTTGGACCGGTGTTATGCTACAGAAAGCACCCCTGCTGTTGAATGCACCCCTGATGGGAGCGCGGTTGAAAGTATATGACAAGGCGAAATTATCCATGTTTTCCTTACCCTCGGGTGGATTCAAAAGCGTGTGCCTTTAATGATTTCATGTAGACTATTCAGATAAGCCAAAAACAATAGCCCTCTGATTCAGAATATTTGCTGTCCTGAAAATATAATGTTCTCTACCTTGACAGCTTACTGCACAGTTTATGTACCCCAGTACACCGCTATATGTGCATTTTTGGGACACATAAAAACAGAACGATAGTTTGCTGCTCCATTTGACATGTTGTCAGGATCCAATACCCGTGTTTTTAAAATATAAGATTAGGCCTGCACGATATATCGTTTGAGCATCGTCAATCGCGATTTATGCGACAAAATGTATGTTGTTTTGACATGGAAACTATCATGAAGTGTGTTGTCATTGAGTGGTTTAGCCGACAGTGCTACTTTGAGTTTTAGAGATCAGATCTGGACTTTCTGGTTGATAGTTGGATGTTACATGTTAAGTTATCTGTGTTCTGCAGGAGCTGAAAGTATGTGAAGTTAAACTTTATGATACTAATATTTTTTTGCTCTCTGTTGTTCCCTCAGCCGTGAGTGCAGGAGGTGGAAACACTGCCACCGCGGGCAAGAAACACCGCCGCAGAGGAAAGAAACACCGAAGAGTCCGAACAGATGAGAACCGGTGAGGATCCTGCACACACACACACTCATATTCACTGACATGCACTGCTGACTGCCCTAGATACATGCATACACACTTGGAGGCTAAATTTAGTTTGTGTGTGTGTGTGTGTGTGCACGCGCGTGCGTGTGTGTGTTGCTGTGTCAATGTGTTGTATGACAAACTTTCTCTTCCAAAAGATGTCGTGTCATTTACTAATTATATCATCAGAGTAATGAATAAATATGATGTGCTTTGCTCCCTTATTTATTTCAGTGATGTAACACACAAACATTCTTTTACATGCACAGAAAAAATAATTTTAAATAATTTGTTTAACAGAATTGTTTTCTTATTAATAATAGCTATCATTTGTAAGTGCTATGAAAACTAGAAAAATTGCATTTCCTTGCAGAAAATGCGTGGAAATGCTGAGTGCTGAAAGCTGAAAAAGCTAAAAGCTGAAGAAGAAGAAGTAGATGTTGGATGAACGTGAAATTGTTGAAGTACAAATAGTATGAATTTACCCCATAAATTAAAATTCCATTCATACTGAATAAGGCTAGAAAAACTGTCTGAAACTGCAAAAAAAAATTGGATAAGGAAGAAAATTACCTTAAAACACAGAAAATTGAGAAATGGCACAAGTTTAAGTTGTAGTCCTAGAAGTAGTATGATAATAGGTAGTTGTAGTAGTGATATTAGTAGTCATGTAAGCAGTAGAAGTAGTTTTAGAATAGAAGAAGTAGAAGTCAAAGCAGTAGAGCTCGTGGTAGAAGTAATATAGGCTGTGAAAGTAAGAGACACAAAAAAAATATTTAGAGAAGCAAGAGTAGTGCAGGTAGAAGTAAAGATACAAGTTAAAGTGATATTAGTAGTCATTGTAGTAGTAAATCTGGGAATCTGTTTGAAGAATAAAATAATGCATAAATAATTATAATGATTTTAAAATGGGAAAAAATTATTAAAAATCCTCAAGTATTAGACAAGGTTGAAGTATTAGAAAGGTTTGGAAAGTTTGTCACCTGCTGGCCAAGGGGTACGATTTAATGATTTAAACCTCTTTTGTGAGAAGCAGGACTTATTTTCCTCCCTTTTGATGTATTTTTTATGGCTGTGGAGTGAAATTTGTTGGCGTGGGAGGGATATATTCGAGCTAGGTTTTGTCGATCAGAAAGGACCTCTCCACTTTTGCTATGACATCACCCCACTCTAGCTTCTCCAATACACACCCATTATAAAGCCTGAAATTTGCTGAAAACCATGAGGCGCTTAAAGCTGAGTTGTGGGAAAACTGTAGAAGATAGCACAAAAAAGTTCATACAACATATTTAGAGGAGAAGTTTTTGAGGTCTGTAGGTGAAAGTATGCTGAAGTTACAAGGCTGAGAAGGTGGAATAATAAAAGGTAGAATTTTAAGATTTCCCCATAAAAAAGTGAAAGGGTAAAAAAGTGAAAAATACATCCGCACTTGTCCTGAAGGAGAGGAATAGTGTAAAAGTTGAATGGTTGAAATAGCACAAAGTTTGAGGGAGTTGAAAGTGCCAAAAAAGGTACGGAATAATAATAATTAACTAGAAAAATTGCGTTTCCTTGCAGAAAATGCGTGGAAATGCTGAGTGCTGAAATCTGAAAAAGCAATGCTAAACTGCTAATAAAACATTGAGAAAGGTATAAATGTTAAAGCTGTTGAAGGTGTGAAAAAGAAATATAAGTTGGATAATTGTTTAATTGGTTAAAAGACAAATAGTATGAATATGCTCTTTAAAAGGAAATTTTATTCATGCTGAAAGAGGCTAAAAAATGTCTAAAATTGCACAAAGTTTGAATGAAGAAGGAAATTACCTTAAAAGGCAGGAAGGTGAGAAGTGGCGTAAGTTTAAGTTGTAGTACTAGAAGTAGTATGATAAGTAGTCAAGTAGTGATATTAGTAGTCATGTAAGCAGTAGAAGTAGTTTGAGAATAAAAGAAGTATAAGTCAAAGTAGTAGAGAAAGTAGAAATAGTAGCAATAGCAGCAGTAGAGAAAGTAGACATAGGAGCAATAGCAGTTGAAGTAGAGGGGAAAGTACTAGTTTAATTGATATTAGCAGTAGTTGTAGTACTAGAGGTGGGATTTTGTTTGAAGGATGGAATAATGCAAAATATTAAAACTAATTTAATCAGTGAAAATTTAAATAATTAGAAATCCTCAAGTATCAGAACGTTCTTAAGTATCAGAAAGGTTTGAATCAGTTTGAATGAGTTTAAATTAGTTTGAAAAATTAAATAAAAAATCATCACTGAGTGAGTTTAAAATGGGAAAAACAAAATGAATAAAAATCCTGAATACACCCCATAATGTCCTCAATGAGCTTAAATTTTAAAGCCCTGAATGGTTTCTGTAGGTCAAAGTTCATGGGAGGAGAAACGGTCCGAGGTTTGTCAAGCGCTCTAGTGAAGGGTTTTAAACGTCACCCCCAAAGCTCTGTGTGCTGAGCCTGGCTTCATGTGTCTCATATGACCGTTAGAAGCTGCTTTCCAGTGTGTCTTCAGGTGCACTAATTGGTTGCCATGGGGACAGTAGATGCATCAGTACAGCAGGAGAAAGGAGACTTGAAGCTGAGCAACAAAATCCCAGACTATGCCTTGATGCTCTTACTCTGTGACAGCTACATTCATGATAAGGAACTTGTGAGAGCCGCAAGACTACTGAACACATTGATTCAATTAGTTCACAAAATCCTAAATACACCCCATAATGTCCTTAATGAGCTGAATTTTTGGAGCCCTGAATGGTTATTGTAGACAGTCGAGGTGTGTGCATGTAGGTCTGATGCTGGTTTCAGGAAGTGGAGTAAAAACGCAGAATTACCGAGAGCTTTTCTGCTTCAAATCTGTATACTGGTGGAAGGGTGGAAACAAGTTGTCCATAGTATATATAGTCTATGGTTTGGACTTGAAGGGTTCTAATTTTCAGTATTTATAAACCTAAGGGAACAGACCACCTGATGTGAGGTGTTTGTGATGTCATCAGCCCTGGGTTATCACCATATTTTGATGTTTTAGACCTGAAGACCCCTGTGACCTCAACGACCTGAATGCCAGCAGCAGCCCACATCCTGCACCGCTACAGACCCACCCCCAAAACACCTGCCTGCCCCCCCAGAGTCCACCGGGATCCAGCCATCTGTCCCTCCAGAGCCCCACAACCACTGCCTGTCAGCTCCCCAAGAGCCCCCAAGTGACTCCCCAGCTACCCCCCCTGCTTCCTCCAGAGACTACGGATCTGTACCCCAAGAGCACCCCAACGACTGCCAGTGCCTTCCCCAAGAACCCCCCTACATGTCCACCCTTAAAGAGCCCCCCAGTGACTCCCCGACTTCCTCCCCTGAATCCCCCACAATCCACCAACCTGCCCCTCCAGAGTCCTCGGAGGCTCTGCCCATCATATGCGAGTACAGGAGATGTTGATGATCTGACCACAGCACCTGAACAAAACCTCCCTCATCCCGCCTTGCACGTTGGACCCCCCCTGCCACCCTCCCAAAATTCCCCTCATACCTTTATCCCACCCCCTCAGACTCCCCCCAACATTACACCCCCCTCTCAGGAAGCAGAAGGTTCCCCTTCAGCCCGACTGACAGACCCTGACGACCCACAGACAATCAGCCAATCAGCACCTGCTACATTTTTAAACCCCGCCCACTGTCCAAGTGAAGCCCTTCTAACTTTGAACCAAAATTTTACCCAGAATTCATCACATAGAACTCCTCAGAATGACAGCCAATCAGACTGCTCTGTCTCACCTTTAACCTTACCACTCAGTATTACCCATAATGCCTCTGAACGACCATCAGCTCTACATCCTGCCAAAGATCCTCCCACCTCTACAGTAAGCCCCTCCCACACTACCTCCCTCTTGTTGTCCTCCGTCACCTTCACCTCCAGTGTCTCCTCCTACCTTTACTCCCCCTCCTCCCCCTCCTCCTCCTCCTTTCTCTGCTCTCTCGACTCTTTGGGACCTCCCATTGGTCTACCTTCCACAATATCATCAACTACCCCTCAACTGAACACGCCCCTTTCTGCAATGAGCCCGCCCCCTCCTGAGTTAACTCCGCCTCCCGCTCAGCTGTTGGGCTCTGATGATGAAGAGCAGGAGGATCCATCCGATTACTGTAAAGGTGAGATGGGGGGGGGGGGGGGGGAGTGCAGTTGAAACAGCTCCACCTGCTGGACAGGTTTTCTCACAGCATATCCCACTGTATGAGTGACTCTCTTAGAGTGTTAGTGCAGAAATGGCGGTTTGTTCATGTGTACATCTTTCAGTCATGTGACACACGGTCACCTGATGATGACTGTGTTGTGTTACAGGTGGGTACTACCCTGTGAAGATCGGTGACCTGTTTAATGGGAGGTACCACGTGGTTCGCAAGCTGGGCTGGGGACATTTTTCAACTGTGTGGCTCTGCTGGGACCTGCAGTAAGACACTCACACACACACACACACACACACACACACACACACACACACACACACTGTGGAGGGAGGTTTGGGAATTTACTCAGATTCCATAAATAAAGTCTTTTTTTCAGAGTGAATGACAGCCCACCACTCTGCATATAAAGCATATTATTTACTATATATATATTTTTTAACTGAATTATACTGGAATAGTTGATGTCACTCTGACTGCCCAATCAAAACACAGAAATAAGCTGAAAAACGCTCACCCTCCTTGACGAGCTCAGTGAACAAACAGAGATTCATACTGCTCAAAAGACAGACTGAATATCGTGGTTACACTGTGTGTGTGTGTGTGTGTGTGTGTGTGTGTGTGTGTGTGTGTGTGTGTGTGTGTGTGTGTGTGTGTGTGTGTGTGTGTGTGTTGTGTGTTTCAGGAGGAAGCGTTTCGTGGCGTTAAAGGTGGTGAAAAGTGCTCCTCACTACACTGAGACGGCTCTGGATGAGATCAAGCTGTTGCGATGTGTGAGTCTCAGTGCACACACACACACAAACACACAGATCATTCATAAACAGGGATATGGACTCAGTATTTACTCTCATCTGTATTTAGTCACAAAAAATAGATCTCAGAGTTCACACAGGTGACCTGTCTGTCTGTCTGTGAAGGTGAGAGACAGTGACCCATCTGACCCCTACAGAGAAACCATTGTCCAGTTGATCGATGACTTCAAGATCTCAGGAGTCAATGGAGTCCGTATCCTTTACTTGTCTGTCTGTCCCTCAGTGTGTCAGTCTCTTATCTCCAATTTTCACAATTTTCATCCGGAACAGCAGCAGTTTTCACCGTCTGCCAATTCCTGCCAGATCCATTGGTGAGGCAAATTTCGTGGCGGATGACGGACAGTAGGAATTATGAGAACTCACAGGAACCCTAGGATTCACGTTCAATCGTGCGGTAACAAGTTGTTTCTGTAAAGACAGACACATAGACATATTAGATTGTGTCCTTCCAGAGGAGGAAATCTACTTCTAGACTTCTAGAATCAGCATCTCCTCATCCATGGTGTCATCGGGGTGAAATGACTTCTAAAAACCTTTCACTTGTTCGTCTCCGCCTGTTTGCATGATGTGAAATTCGATCCTCCTGAAACACGGAGTGTTTTATTTTAAAAAGAAGACGGATGTTTTATTTTGTTTATGTGCCCGACTTCCTTTCCAGCACGGGTTAATCTGTGCTGAATTTATCCGGCGTGCTCCGGTGTCTGGAAAAAATGCAACTCTTGCGATCAGCTGCGGAGTCCGGCGATCTGAAGAGGAACGGAAAGAAGCTGGTGGAAATTGAAACGTTTACTTGAATAGTTACGATCAGCTACGATCGGAGGATACGACCTTTTAGGAGACGATCAGGATGCGGTGGAAATTGGGGGTTAGTCTCTCAGTCTGTCTGTCCCTCAGTCTCTCCATCTTTTAGTCCTTACCTGTACTTCAGATGTGTGTATGGTCATGGAGGTTTTGGGTCATCAGTTGTTGAAGTGGATTATCAAGTCCAACTACATGGGCCTTCCTCTGGTGTGTGTGAAGACCATCATCAGACAGGTATGTCCTCACACCTTGGCCTCGTTCAACTCAGTGTGCAGAGACTTGGAGGACTTGCTGATGTAACAGTGACCTGCCCATGGATTGGTCTGTGTGCTTGCAGGTCCTGCAGGGTCTGGACTACCTGCACACTAAGTGTAAGATCATCCACACTGACATCAAACCAGAGAACATCTTATTGGACGTCGACGAGGTTTACATCAGGCGATTAGCTGCTGAGGCGACCATCTGGCAGAGAGCTGGAGCCCCGCCCCCTTCAGGGTCTTCAGGTGAGGAGTGAGCTCAGTGATTGGTCAAAAGATGAGAATGAAACAAACAGTCAAATCTGGTCCCAGTCTGACCTGATCCAGGATTTCAGCTGCTCAACACTTCAGAGTCTCATTGGTCCTGTTTTTGGTGTCCTGATGGTCCAAATGTTTTCAAGTCAGGACCACATCGGCCCAGGACTCTAGAATAGAATTTAACTTGATTGTCATTGCACATGTCACAAGTACAGAGCAACGAAATGCAGTTTACATCCATTGAAAAGTGCTTAGCAAGTATAAATACATTTACAAATGTACACGGTATAAAGGAGGTATATGAGTATATCTCAGGTACATGAAGGTCTTCTCTGAAAAACTCTTTGTCTGGATGGATGCAGATGTTCCTCCTAAACCTGGAGATCTTGTTCAGGGTTAATGAAGTCCAAAACCTCCATATTGAATTAAAACAAATCACTGGAAGACTGGAGTGTCTGTCATCCCTGTGAAGTGGTCAGTCTAGGTGTCCCAGAACTGCAGTTTATCAGTTCATCCTCATTATATTGGTCTCTGGTTCCACTCCCGGTCTAGACCTGAACCTGCATGTCTCACTTTCCCTTCCCTGTGTCTCCTGTCTCTCTGACCCTGTCATGTCCAGTATGAAGAAATGACTTGTTAGCACTTAGAACTTCACTGGATCCTCGGCGATCCTACGTGACTTCATGAATATTGTTTACAGTTTCTCAGGAGCTATTCTGTGTATCTCTTTGGGATAAAAAGTGTTCAAAAGCTTACCCTTTTGGCGATCTATCAAGGGTTTCCAGACATTTCTACACCTGCCACAAGGTTTACAATCCAGCCACACAAATAGGTGTTTGATCAGAGACGTTTGATGGTAAATCCGCAGTGATATACTGGTGAAAACATGAATTTATCAGATTGTTGAGATAAAAAAAGATCGCTATCGCTAAATGCCGCTGATGTCGGGTTTGACAAGCTGTTTTGATGATGTCTTTTTTTGTCAAAACTTTCAACCAATTACATTGTCTCATATTCTTCCTCTACTGTTCCCTTGACGGTAGTGTCCAATAAGAGGCAACAAAAGATCAACCAGACGAGAAAGTTTCCTGCTTGTCTGCAAAATAAGAAATTATGGTCCTCAATGTTGGAAACAAGCAAAGAAGAGAAAATGAGCAGTATGATGTGGTCCTCTGTCTCATCCCAGGAGTGGCATAAACAATTGTAAATAGTAAAAAACGCCCGGAAGAATTAGCGTAAATATGTCAATAGTTTCTGTTGTGTGTTTGTTCCAATCCCAATATTTCTTCTCCTGATAGCCAAGACTTGAGAGAATGATGTGCAGGTGAGAAAAGTCTCGGTTACTGTAGATTTATGTGTTTTTTTTTAACAAAGTACTGTTGGTTTCAAATTCCATTTATGTTTTTTGGTTAACTTTGATGGTTCTGAATCTACTGTCACATTCATTTTACATCATTTTTGCTCCATAAACTGACAGCTGAGGTTGTCCTGATGTATATATATTTTTGAGTTGCTTCATAGATTTTTACAAACAAGAAACAAAAGGCAGGCGGACAAAAAGTAGCAAAATATAGCAGGGAGTTGTAAGAGTTAATGGTTCCAGCTGTAGCGTAGATTACTCTTTGACTGGAGTGAACCTTTCTTACCTGTGACTCTGTTTGTCCTTCTCTTCTTTTACTGACCTTTTTGTCTATCTTCCAGCTTTACTTCCTTTTTTTCTGATGTTTCTTCCCGTCTCTCTCTCTCTCTCTCTCTCTCTCTCTCTCTTCCTCTCTCTGTCTGTCTCGCCGGGTGTCTCTCTCTCTAGTTAGCATGGCTCCCAGGGATCAACAGGTAAGTGTCCTGGTGTGCTGCCTGCTGTGATCTCATTGATTGCTTCAGATTCAGAGCTAGTTTCAGGTGTCTCTGATGCTACCTGCTGTGAACAGGTCGTGTTAATGTGATGGAAACACGGGCAGGTGAAGTGTGTGTTAATAACCTAATGATCACCAGGTGAGTCAGTTGTCCCATCTGTTTCCTGTTCAGTGTCATCACATGTTTAAATGAACCTTTTGTGCATGAGACCAAGCCCCCTGTAATGCTCTGCCATTGGTGCTCTGACCTGCCTGATGCCCCGCACCCTATGATGTGCAGAGAATATTAGAACAGAGAGTCTAACCCCTGAAGTCAGATCATATTCATCCCTTGCTGTATGCAGAGAAGAAGGACCGGGTTGGCCTGATGGCTCCCCATGTAGAAGAGCTTCAGTCCTTAGGCCTGCAGCCCGGGTGGGATTCCCACCTGTGGCCCCCTCTGCATGTCACTCCCCAGAAAACCCTGCAGGTCAGGTGGTCCAAAACATACCATAACTTGGTCTGTGTGTGTGTGTGTCTGTGTGTGTGTGTGTGTGTGTGTGTGTGTGTGTGTGTGTGTGTGTGTGTGTGTGTGTGTGTGTGTGTGTGTGTGTGTGTGTGTGTGTGTGTGTGTGTGTGTGTGTGTGTGTAGGTAGGTAGGCTGTCTAAGAACAAGAAGAAGAAGTTGAAGAGGAAGGCGAAGCGTCAGCAGAGGCTTCTGGAGGAGAGACTGGTGGAGATCCAGGTGTGTAGTTCAGGTGTGACACACACACAGAGTCTGTGTGAAACATGAAATATTATTAAAGATGACTGATTCTAGATTCAACATGTGAGCAGGGCTCAACAGTGCAACCATTTCACCCGCATTTGCGACTAAAACTAGGTGTGTGCGAATTGTAAAATGTATTTAGGGTCACGTGTGCATAAAGAAAAATCAGCCAAGGCAACAAATGTTTTTTCATGTAAATACGGCAGTGAAGTAAGTTTTAGGTTGGATATATTCGACGGACATTCACTGTGGATCTACCATTGTCTTCTCACTCTCCATAACCGGGAATAACAACAGCAGCGTGGTTAAATCTACTCGGCATCCTCGCTGTCAAAGTCGGGTGTTGAATAAGGGACCGTCAATAAATTCCATTACGGACTACAGCGGGAAGACGCAGCTCAAGGAAGAACATTTATGATCATTACTTTATTATTTCCTTGAAGTAATAATCATTGTATGGATTTATGTAAATAATAGATAACTTTTATAGACACATTATGTGAGACAACAGACAATTAAATTCCCCTTTGGGGATCAATAAAGTTCTTATTCTTCTTCTTCTTATTCTGGAGTCTTGATCAAATCCAGCCAAAATTGTGCATATTACAACATGCATATAAAAATGTGTGTATTTCCCGAACTATAAGGGCTGAAGGCATAAATTTGGTACCTGCTGAAAGGTAAGACTTGTCAGATTTCAAATCCAGTGTCTAAATGGGGCAGATATTACCCAATTGCTCCCAATTGAGAAAAGATACACAAGAGAAAAATAAAAATGCTATTTCCGCCTATGAATATTTTTTAAAAAAGAAGGCTATAAAAGTCTTGAATTTCATCTGCACTTTTTTTAGTTCTCCAATGACTTAGGAATAAATCAGAAAGATTTAGGGGGGCAGAGCAGTCAACAAGTAGTCCACAAGCCCTATAATAGCAAACAAGTACCATACGAAATTCAGGTATTTCTGCTCCAGGACTCCATAGATTAAATGCATGATAACCATCACTAAGCTACCAGTCTGCAAAGGTTATCATGCCAAACCATAAACTAGGGATGTGGAGCAACTCAAAAAAACAAACTAGAAATTACCCACCCGATTTATTATGATGGGTCAATTTTGGGGTCTTGGCTCATGAACTATTTAAAGGAAGCAGCCCTACAAAATAAAACACTGTGAGGAGGCTCTTCAGAATAAAGTTTGTGTTCTTTGTGCAGAGGTTGGAAGAAGAGGAGGGTGCCCCTCGTCCTGATGACACTGACAGTAACTGTGAGTACTCTCTCATAAATTAGACAGTATCTAAAGGGTTTGCTGATCTGGTGTGATGTAGAACTTTTCACATAAAAGGATATTTTTGCACCAAATTATCATATTTTTTCACATATTTAAACCTCATAATCAAAGTTTACTGTTTAATTTTTCGATGTAATCACACCTCATTTATGTATTTGACACTTTATAATGGCTGGGACACTCTAAAATAAACATCACTGTTCTTCCAGTTTTTTCAGTCTCTCTTGTTGTCAACGGCAACACTTCCTGCTCCATAGCCAATAGTAAAGTGAGTCCAGAGTCCAATAATTCCCTGCTGGAGGACAGGTGTAACGGCCACCCTCCTGGACGGTTCTCCAGTCCTGCCTCCGGCCTATCGGGGTTTTCCAGTTCTGTGATGTCAGCGACATCTGAGTCAGCACTTTCTACCCAATCAGGATACTCGAGTGGACGAGATGGTCAGAAAACACACAACATATAGTACACACTCACAAACACCAAACAACACCAAACACCAAAGAACAGGCAGTAAACGCCCTCTGTCTCCCTCAGTGTTCAGTGCGTCAGACTTCATCCTCTCTCCGTTGGATCCCGTGAATGCTCACAGACTCCGGGTGAAGATCGCAGACCTGGGGAACGCCTGCTGGGTGGTGAGACACCTTCATCATTATCACACAAAAGGTGGTCTTTATACATCCTCATTCAGAGCAGAGCAGAGGACCCAATATGATTCCATCATGAGACAAAAACACTTCCTACAAACAAAACCAGAACCAGTCTCAAGAGAGGTACTGAGACAGTCTCGTCTGAGGTACACACTTGAGAGACAAAAAGGACCAGGTTCCACCTGCCTAAGCAGTTAAAGCTAACAGCAGTGTCACTACCCGATCCGTCCTGGAAACACGATTTGTACTGCGCATGTGCGAAACTTACGTCACTTCCTCTCTTGGCATTTCAATGGATTTTACTGCAGTGAGCCGCTACCTACCCGATCCGCACTGCACAAGTGCAAATTTACTTCACCATAAAACTTTATTGAAACTACGATCGATTCAGAAACAAACTGGCAATGTGACAGGCTAGCTAGCAGGAGGCTCCAGAGCTAATGCCGAGGCATTCGCCAGAGCTTCTGCCCAGCACAGTGAGACCTTTTGGGCCACAGAGAGTGCCACCACCCAATCAAAATCATGGTTTTCTGACTTTTCAAAGTATCAAGGGGGAATTTATTTCATTTATTTTATAAATTAAGTTTATTAACTAGAAGCCTACACATTATGGACAATGAATTTCAGCGTTTTTATACAGCGTTTCAATTTCAACACTTAAATATTCACATTCATTCAAGCCTTTTACAACTACATTGGAATTTTACAATTTAGCAGGAGTAGGGACCTTTAATTGTAAAACTGGGCACCATTCTCTGGACTTTTCGGCACTCTGCTTCAGTCGGGGGAAGCACTCTGTTCAGGACAAAAGAAAAGCGTTAGGCTGGTGATAAACTGATGCATCCTTTCTGACTGTAGCGAGCTCACTGATGCTGAAGCTGTCAAACAAGTGTCAAAGCTGTCGCAAAGATGGCTAGTAGAGGAAGTGATGTACATTTTGCACATGCACAGTACAAATCGGGTTTATGGGACGGATCAGGTAGCGACAAGCAGTATAAGCTCAATCTAGTCTTTGCTAATAGCAGTTTTAGTCCTTAGCAACCTTTAGCACCATAACCAAGTGTAATTCCAGATCTTTGAGTTAGGGCCATCCAGAGTTAGGGAGCTAAGACTCAGTATGGTTTGTAGTCTCCGCTTAAAAGCGGTTCTGGTTGTCTGTTGACTGGTAGATGGATCCAGGCATCAGCCGAGGGGGGGATGTGAACAGTTAGCGCGATAACGTGCGAAAACTCCCTCGGCAGGTAATATGGCCGCAAACTCACAGCCAGCAGCTCAATGTCCTTAGAGCAGAGCTGCTCTTTAACACTGACGTGCCCAGCATTACACCATCTCTCATTCACATACACCGCTATCCCACCTCCTTTCTTCTTACCACTCTCCCTCTGACGAGATGAAATCCGTCCAAAGTTACGAGCAGGTCCGGAGTGAGTTTGTTCAGCCATGACTCCGTGAACATCATGAGGCTGCACTTCCGGTACTCCCACTGCAGCCGAGTCAGCGCTGTGAGCTCTTCCATCTTGTTGGGGAGAGACCTCACGTTTCCCTTGATGATGGACGGGACAGTTGGTTTAAAACGTCTCCGCTTTGCCCGATGCTGAACTCCGGCTCTGCATCCTCTCCATCTCCTGCGCAGCTTGGCGGGGATGTCCGGTCTGTCCCACAAAGGTGGCCGGACTTGGCGCAGCGCCAACAGCTGTTCATGGCTGTAAACAATAGAGCTGCTGAACAGGTCACCGGACGCGGACTTACAAACTCCGAAAAGTAAAAGAAAACAGTGCCAGAGTCATGAAATGCACATCCATGGTTAGAATATGCAAAACACAACACTGCTAAATTAAAAAAAAAAGACAAATAAGGTGCAAAAAAACAACAATAAGAAGGCAAAAACATAAACTCTGTGAAGCGCTGCTGTGACTTGCTGCCACTCTCAGGGCTTACAGTCTGATGCTCTGAAACGCCCCTTTCTTTACCTGAAAAAACTGTATGGAAGTTTAAAAGTTTCATCATCAGTTTTGACGACATACAGGTAAGGGGGTTTTGCATAATGACTCTGCACAGCAGGAGGCTACAGGACCTACCATTAGTCCACCACAGTTGGTCTCTTGTTTGGTCAACTCACAGTTTTGGTTGAGTCAGTATTTCCAATATGATTTCACAGGCCTCTCTCTCTTTCGCTCTCTCTTTCTCTCTCTCTCTCTCTCTCTCTCAGCATAAACACTTCACAGAGGACATTCAGACCCGTCAGTATCGAGCTGTAGAGGTTCTGATTGGCGCGGAGTACGGACCGCCTGCTGACATCTGGAGCACCGCCTGTATGGTCCGTAAACACACAAACACACACGTGTGTGACTGTAAACAGCTATAAGAGCAAACATGTGGTGAAGGAGTAGTAGCAGCAGTAGTTCTATCATCACCAGGACGACCATCCTCCTATGATGTCACACTCTGACCCCCAATTTTTACCGCATCTGGAACGGCTGCGATTTTCACCGTATGCCATTTCCTACCGAATCTGTTTGAATGGTGAATTTCTGGCGGATTACGGACAGCGGTAATCACGAGAACTCACAAGAACATGTGGATTCACATTCAATCGCGTGATAACAAGTTGTCTCTGTAAAGACAGACACATAGACATATAAGCAGTAGATTGTGTCCTTCCAGAGGAGGAAATCTACTTCTAGACTTCTAGAATCAGCATCTCCTCATCCATGGTGTCATCAGGGTGAAATGACGTCTAAAAATCTTTCACTTGTTCCTCTCCGCCCATCTGCATGGTGTGAAATACGATCCTCCTAAAACACAGTGTTTTATTTTGAAAAGAAGCCGGATGTTTTATTTTGTGTCCGTGCCAGACTTCCTTTCCAGCACGGGTTAATCTGTGTTGAATTTATCTGGCATGCTCCGGCGTCCGGAAAAAATAGAACATTTGCGATCAGCTGTGGAGTCCGGTGATCCGCAGTGGAACGGTAAGAAGCTGGTGGAAATTGACACGTTAACTTGAATGGTTACGATCAGCTGGGATCGGCAGATACAACCTTTTTTTCCACCGGATGCGGTGGAAATCGGGGGTTATTCTGTAATCATGCGTTAGAACTGCGTTCCAGGTGGAAGGGTAGATGAACCTCAGTAATCCGCCTCATTCATTAGCAGCATCAAAGACAGTAGACAAGAAAAGAGGAGCACTCAGGTCAGGTCATAGTTACGTCAAAAATCCATATTTAATCAATGTGTTGATCAATGTTTCAGGCGTTCGAGCTGGCCACAGGTGATTATCTTTTTGAGCCTCACTCAGGAGAAGATTATACCAGAGATGAAGGTACAGCAGCACACTAGAGTAAACACACAACTGTAGTCAAACACAGAACTGCATCATCACAGTACTACAGTCCTCATGAGTATCAGTGTCGACTTTGACTGTCTATTCAGATCATATCGCCCACATCATCGAGCTCCTCGGCCCAATTCCTTTGCCCTTCGCCTCGTCTGGCAGATACTCCAGAGAATACTTCAACAGGAGAGGTGAGCCTGAGTGTCTGCCTGTATTCCCTCTGTCTGTCTGTCTGTCTGTCTTCGGTCTCACCGCGTCTCTCTCTCTCTCTCAGGTGAGCTGCGGCACATCTCCAATCTGAAGCCATGGGGTCTGTTCGAGGTTTTGCTGGAGAAGTACGAGTGGCCGCTCGATCAGGCGGCTGAGTTCAGTGACTTCTTGTTGACCATGTTGGAGCTACAGCCCGACCGTAGAGCTACGGCCGCACATTGTCTGCAACACCCCTGGCTGCACATATAAACACACACACACACACACACACACACACACACACACACACACACACACACACACACAGTGTATTTCTTTGTGTTCAGTTCTTGTTACATGGGGAGTGGGGAGCACACTGTTGGTTGATTCTCAACCCCAGGCTGAATCCAAACACCTGAATGTTGGACTGAGACGCATTCACTGTCATCACGTTCTGTTTAAATAGAGACAGAGCTGAGTTCATAACAGAACAGTGAATGTGGAGTTCCTCAAGGATCAGTGTTTGATCCTCACCTTTTCAGGTTAGCTGTGGGCCTGTTTTGCCTTTATTGATAGGACAGCGTGGAAGCGGGGGATTAGAGTGCGCAGAAGGGATGCAGCTTTAGGTTGTGTCCAGGAGTCTAACCCACAACCACTGCTGAGATCTGTGTCCTCTCTACGTGGCGTTTTCTTAGCTGAATTCAACAGCTCATTTAAAAACAGTTTTATAAATATTATATTGAACAGTTAAAGTGAGGACTCTGTCAGAGGTCAGTGTCAGCTGACCCCCTGTTCATGGTAACAGCACACCTGTGATGTGAACGTAAAGGTCACCTCCAGATGTTTGGGTTCAGCATCAGTCTTCTGCTCTCAGCTGACCTTTGACCTCTCTGTGATATTTTATGAAACACAAGCTTTTTATCAAACTTTATTTTTGTTTCTTTGATTTTTCTGAAGTTTCTGATTTAATGATTATTTTTTTGCTGGGTTATTTGAACGTCACTTCCTGTTTTCAGTTTATGAAACTTACTGATTATCCATCACAGAACTTCTGATGCGTTTCTGTCTGGACAAGCACACTGTAGCCTCCTGCTAGCGCCCATCCCCCTGACTGACAGATCACGGTATTGATGACAGGATTGATTATTGATGAGCTCATTTTGTCTCTCTGTGGTTTAATGAGGATCAGTCCTCAGATGACCTCTGACCTCCTCACCTGGGACACTGCTCTGACCTGTTTCTGTGTTCATGTAATAAATAGTGCCTTGAAATAACCTCTGACCCCACCCCTCCTCCTTGTCACAGTGACATTATCAGAGACAGTTTTTTTTTCTACGTCTGTCAGTGTGAAATGTCGACTGTGAAAATAAAAGATTTCATGAGCTTTTCTCTCTGACCTTTGACTCTGTCCTGACCTCTGATCTTTCTCCAGGTGTGAAAGAACAGGTGAGAATCATCATAAGGGGGGCTGTTAATGCTGCGCTCCAGTTACCTCGGATGTTGCAGCTGGGAATGATGTTACAGCCAAGTTGACAGAGCTCAGGTAAACAAGTGAGAAAACCAAGATAAGAATAAGAGGAACTTTATTGATCCCTGAAGGGAAATTATAATAATACATTTTATTTGAAGTGCCTTTCACGTCACTCAAGGACACTTTACAGAACATAAAAAACAATAATTAAACACTATTAACATTTAAAGTCATCACTCATCAAAACAGTTAAAATCAACAAAGCAACATTAAAACATTCAACAGCAAAGGAATACATAAAAAAATAAATAATACCAATTAAAATTAAGTTAAAAAATTGAGTTAGGGGTGGTGGGATGGATAGGTCGGTTTAAACAGATGTGTCTTGAGTTTGGACTTGAAGAGGGGGAGGGAGTCTATGTTGCGGATGTGTGATGGTAAAGAGTTCCAGAGTCGGGGGGCAGAGCGACTGAAAGCTCTGCCCCCCATGGTGCTGAGGTGGAGAGAGGAAGAGGATCGGAGGCGGCGTGATGGAGTGGCGATGTGGAGGAGATCAGACAGGTAAGGAGGGGCGAGGTTGTGGATGGCTTTAAAGGTATACAGGAGGATTTTGAACTGGATTCTTAGTGGGACTGGGAGCCAGTGAAGCTGCTGCAGGATGGGGGTGATGTGGTTGGCCGAAGGGGATTTGGTGATGATCCGGGCAGCGGAGTTGTGGACCAGTTGAAGTTTATGGAGAGACGTGTGAGGAAGACCGAAGAGGAGGGAGTTGCAGTAGTCCAGACGGGAGGTGACGAGACTGTGGAGATGGGGGTATACCAGGGAGCAGTTGTGGAGAAGGAAGGAGCATGTTTTGACTGGAGCGAGGGAGTTGAGGATGTTATTTAAACAGGTGTTGTAATGGGATGTTATTTCATTAGGGGTAGCCGAACAGTCCGGGATCAAAATATTGTTAATGTTAGAGCGCAGAGTGTCAGTGTTTATATTCTTAAGGTTGCGGAATGAAATGAGATGTGGTGACTTAATTCTAGAGAGGCAGAGAGGAATACTGAAGGAGATGAGGAGGTGGTCACTTACATGGAGATCATCAGCTGTGCAGTTGGATGGGATGAGGCCAGAGCAGCAGAGTAGATCCAGAGTGTGTCCTTTAGTGTGTGTCGGGAAGTTGATGAATTAATGGAGGGGTAAATAGTCAGTCACATGGTGAAAAGTGTACGGTGTGCTGTAGGTTAGCCGCTAACATGCGGCTACCTGTGGTGTTCGGGTGGATACCATCCGGTTTAAAAAGGAACGAACGGTTCCAAAACAGATTAAAATTGTCCACGAAGGCAAAGCTATGGGCTTGGCAGGCAGATTGGAGCCAGGTGTGCAAGCTGAGCACTCTGCTGAAGCACCCGCACCCACGACCAGAAGTGGGAATGGGACTGCTGCTAAAAACAGACAGTTCACAGTTCTTCAGGAAGTTAAAAAGTTGGGTTAAATGGTCCTTCTTGAGCTCGGTCTGATGGAGGGAAGTGTCATTTGTACCGACATGGATTATGATTCTCTGGATGGAAGTTGGAAGAGATTTTAACAGAGTGGGGAGGAGTGTTAAATGTCAAGGACCCTCACACCGGGGAAACGCCGCGTGACAGCGTTAAAAAAGCAGATGTTTCTCACAATGGAGCTGCCCACAATTAAAGTCATCGGAGGGAAAAGTGGACATGGAGACTGCGTGACCGGAGAGAAATATGTCGGAGGAGGGGGGGAACTTACCAAGGAGGACATCGGAGACGAGACAGGAGGGACACGGGCCAGCTGTGGTGCAGGTGTGAAGCACGGCATCGAGCGCCGCCGGAGGGACCCAGCGTGCGGATGGTCAGGCACGGGAGGCGGACGGGACGGCAGAGAGCTGGAGGACCCGTGACATCGGTGACATCGGCTGTGATCCCGCGGGCAGTGGGGGGAAGTCATGGAGGTCCAGGGTGTCAAACCTGTTCTCCAGGTGGAGGTGTAAGAGGGGAGCCTGAGGTGGAGATCTCTCCACCACATCCTCCACTGAGTCCAGCTTGAGTCCTACCACAGAGCCAGCCTTTTTCACCAGTTTGTTGAGAAGTCTTGCATCTTTGTGTTTGATGCTTCCTCCCCAGCAGACTGCAGCGTAGAACAGAACACTGTAGATCTACACCACAGACTGATAAAACATCTGCAGCGTCTTACTACAGATGTCTGTTGATCAGAGTCTTCTCAGGCAAAAGAGGCGGCTCTGCCCCTTTCTGTAGATGAAGTCTATATTCTTAGAGCAGTCCAACTTATTATCCAGATGTACACCTAGGTATTTATATGATGACACCACTTCGATGTCCACTCCACAGGTGTTCACTGGCTGAAGAGTGGGTTTGGATCTATGGAAGTCTATGACCACCTCCTTTGTCTCTGATGTGTTGAAGAGGAGGCAGTTTTTGTGACTCCAGTCACTGAAGGCTCTTATTAGATCTCTGTATTCAGCTTCTTGTCCATTTCTGATACATGCCACAATAGCAGTGTCATCTGAGTATTTCTGGGTGTGGCAGGACTCAGTACTGTATTTGAAGTCTGACGTATACAGTGTGAACAGGAATGGCGCCAGCACTGTCCCTTGTGGAGCCCCTGTACTGCTCATTAATGTCCCAGAAACACAGTTCTCCAGCCTGACATACTGTGGCCTTCCTGTCAGGTAATCTGTGATCCAGGAAACACAGGAAGGATCCACTCCCATCTCTGTGAGCTTGTCTTTGAGTATGGTGGGTTGGATGGTGTTGAATGCACTTGAAAAGTTGAAGAACATGATTCTCACATAAACCCCAGGTTCTTCCAGATGAGACGGGACACGGTGAAGCATGTAGAGGACAGCATCATCCACTCCAATGTGTTCTTTGTATGCAAACTGCAGGGAGTCCAGTTTGTCTTTGACCTCTGACCTCAGAAGGTGTAGAATCAGCCACTCCAGGGTTTTCATGATGTGTGAAGTGAGGGCCGCTGGTCTGTAGTCATTGAGTTCAGCAGGACATTTTGTTTTTGGTACTGGCACAATGCAGGATGTTTTCCGCAGAGCAGGTACCCACCCCAGCTGTAGACTCAGGTTGAAGATCTTGTGGAGAGGTTGACACAGTTCTGCAGCACGCTTCCAAGCTCCATCCTCACCCCTGTTTCGGTGACAGACAAGGACTGGTGTTCTAGGAGCACAACAAAAGTATGAAAAAAATCTAGCATAAATTACAAAAATTACAGATATACAGAGAGATCAGACTTGCAGCAACCTCTCAGTTCAAGCGCATCATTTGAATGAGACCCCTATGGACCCCTACTGTTGTAACTTTTAGCTATTGTTAACTGTTGTTTGCATAGATATCCATAAGAAAGGCTAGATGACTCGAGTCGGATTCACCGGCGTCCCTACACAGGGGCCATCTTACTCCAGTATACCATTCTGGTTCGCTCTATGGTAGCTGATGGAAGTCGAGTAATCTGCATGATCACAAATACTCTTAACTCGCTGAAATCTTGACAGATTTACAAATGGTTTTGCTTATTACAGACCTTAATAACGAGGCTATGAGTTGGGATGCTTGGACATATTAAAATGGCAGATTTACTTTGAGGGAAAAAAAAAGACTTAATCATTAAGCACAGTTGTTTCACAGCTTTTTGCGTGCAATGGCTAACTTTGAGTCGCTTTGTCAAGGCTGAGATCACAATAGAGATTTGATTTTCTTGTATGACAGACTATTTTTTATTTACTTTTTTTTGTGTCTAAGTGACAGTCTTCGTGGATGTGCTTGTGTTTATCAGCTGTCTAACTTGGCTAACAGACTTGCTGTGAGTGAGACCCAGTACATATTACCAGTAATTTTCCATCAGTTAAAGAGGCAGAAATGCTCTTGCGATTCAACATAACTTAAATTGCACATGATTTCCAAACTGTTTGGTTTGTTAAAAACACCTGAAATGGCAACTTTAGGTAGATATTTATATTGAAAATGAATATCTACATATGTTATTGCTGTATGTTATTATAGTTAAACCTATATGGAAATATTACTAATATTACTAACATACATTGAATAATTAAATGTTTTATATATTAATTATTTAATAGAACTGTCTTTTGTGTGTAGGCCTATAGCTATTGCTCTACCTATCTGTTCAATGTTTATTTATAAAAATCCATGGTTAAAATTATTCTTGAGTATGCAGGAACATAACTAAAACTCTGAGGTTTGTTGTAAAACCAAACTGTTTGAAAATCTGTTTAAAATGAATCAATCTATGGTTATTTAAATGCGACATGCACCGTAGACTGGAATGTTAGGAGCATAGACTGTATAAAGAATGGACAGAGTCTGCCTCCTTACTGGGTGAAGCCACTCCGAGAACAGCACCCTCTGTTGATGGGCTGCAGTATAGGTCATAAATCCCACCTCCTCCAGCAAAGCTTATGAAGTTGTGGACAAACTTTAGAAATTTATTACACAGAACATACATTTTTCTCCCCCCTGCTTGTGATGTTGACATGTAGTTTCTGTCAGACTGGTTTGTGCTCAAGTCCTTTCTGCGTCAGTTCTGTGACGCTCCGTTTTTAAAAGTTATTAGGGGGTTCATGTTTTCTATGATTGACTCCTGATACAGCCTATGGGTGTTCAGGGGTTGCGTAGCTCTCCTTGGGGACACGCTGTTTGAACTGAGCGTCATCACAGCGACTTTCAGCGAATGTGCGCATCGCTACTGCGCAGTGCTGGTTTCAGGAAATGAAGAAAAATCCTGGAGGAAAAAAATACCGAGAGCTTTTTGGCTTCAAATCCGTATACAGGCGGTAGGCGGAACCAAGTTGTCCATAGTATATACAGTCTTCTGTGATGTAAAAATCAAAGTGTAAAGAGAGTGTTAACTAGGGTTGGGTATCGAGAATCGAGTATTGATGGGGACTGGGACTAACATTTCGATTCTTCCGGTATCGTTCGAATACTAAAATTTCGATTCCAAGTTTTGATGCCGGAGTCCGCCGACCGGAAGAAATAGTCGCCGAAAATCAACAAAGAAGAAGCTGCTTAACACCAATGAGGACGGATATGGAGCCAGATCAGGCTCAAAAGTATTGAAAAGTAGTGTAAGTGAAAAAACAAGATTTGAACCTGAAAAAAATAAAAGGGTACCTGAAAGTCTTGAATTTCGAAATTGAACTTTGAAAAATCCCACAATGCATGAAAAAAATCTGTTCAAGTGTAACTTTGATTCTGTTTTTAATACTTTTGAATAAATTATTTATATTTTTCACTTCAATGTATATTTCGATCTTGGAGTACTTTTTTTTTTTTTTTTGATGGAATTTTATTATTTATTTCAGATTCAGATCTTATTTTTACGGATTCAAAACTTTTTTTTCGGTTTCAGATTTTTTTTTTCAGATTCAGATCTTTTTTCAGATTCAACTTGAAAAGTATCAGGTTCACTTTTGACCCTGTTTTTCCGTGAGGGCGGGCCTCGACTGAGAGGGGCGCGGTCTGCCATGAGTGACAGGCCTCCCCATCCTTCCCCACCCCATCACCCTGCGTTCAGGAAGTAGCATGAATACACATTAGCTTAGCCTACAATTAGGCTGTATTGGCTGAATGAGATCGTGTTGGTTCGGTCCACTTTAGTGGTGCAATGTAAACTGTGATTCATAAAAAAGCTCTATTGATAGTAAGTACTAAAAAAAATATATCTACTCATGTCATCCTGTCGATTTTTAGTAATCAGTGTTTCGGTGTCGAACTGTTTCCTTTCTGCGGTGTATAGGCTGTATTGGGACAGAGGAAAAAGTGCTTAGAAAGTGAATCTCGTTCCACTTCAGTGGGGAAACATAACCTGTGATTCATAAAACAGCTCTATTGATAGTAAGTACAAAAAAAAATATCTCATGCCATCCAGTCGATCTTTAGTAATCAGTGTTTCGGTGTCGAACTATTTCCCTTCTGCGGCGTAGTGATACTTGTACACGCGCAATCGAATATGCAGAGGGTGAAGCGATTTTTGTCACGTGGACCAATAGGAGCCGAGTCTCGTTGCCATAGTATCAGAAATACACAAACATCAGCAGGTTTTTTAGGTTTATTATGAAAACACTTCAAAAACAAAGTCTACACACACACACACACAGTTCTGAGTTGAAGTCATACAGTCCCATCCTGAGGGTCAAAGGTCAGCTCTTGCTGGCTCATCTTTACTTCCTTTTTCGTACTAGCGTCCAGCCGTCCTCTTCCTCCTGAGGAGGTGGAGCTTCTGTCCTGCTGACTGACGGACCGGATGACTCGCACTCCATTACCTGTGATCATTAACGAACAATCATCACCACCTCATACCATTATGGTCAATATTATTGCAGTGTGTAGTTCCTGTCGATTGCCAGAGTTTAGTGATAGGCGTGGCCACATTACAGAGAGGTAAGAGCCTCAAGAGTCTCTCCTGTTATCACCTGTTGTCATTACATCACCTGTGTGTCTTCATCACTGTCCTCTTCTGACTGAGTGGGCGGAGCTTTGACCTTTGCCCTTTGACCCTTCTTCTGGTTCAGTGTGTCGATGGTGTGTTGGAGCTGCTGCAGCGCCCCCTGCTGCCATTGACTGAACACCTGCTGCAGACTGAGCGAGACCTGCACAGGTACACAAAGAGATTACATGTGACATCTTTATGAGTGAGTGAGTGTGTGTGTGAGTGAGTGTATTGGAAAGTTCTAAAAAATGGTGAAATGAGACTCCAAATAACGTTGACCAAAGTTTACTGACCTTTTCAGTTTTTAAAAGATACAAACATGGTGGAAAAATAGCAATACAAAAAGGGTGGCTTGGTTTCACAGCGCGTCAGCTCAATAGCATGTTGCTGGCAGCATCTCAGTATTTTTTTTTCTCTGTCTCGCACACAGACTGACTAGTACTTCCTAGTAACTCCTTCAAAATAAAAGCAGCGCATAGTCTTTCCAAAATAAACTCAAATAGTGCATATCAATACTGAAACATGCAGTAAACAATTATGTTTCTCAATATGTTTTTAACTCTAAACAGTGCAATCTTTTAACTATTTAATACTTACGTAAAGTACTTCCTTTTAATGAACATAAATCACAACATGCAACAAACCACAACAGTGAGTGTGTGTACCTCAGGTAAACTCCCATCATCCACCACTGTGTCAAACTCCTGATCCATCAGCTGAGCGATGAAGTCCTCCACCTCATACTGCTGCAGGTCAGCTGACCACACACACACACAAATAATGAATTAAGATTATGAGCACATTAATGATTATTAACCTGTAATATACTTCACCCATAGACTGTATATATTATGGACAACTTGGTTCCGCCTTCCGCCAGTATACGGATTTGAGGCTGAAAAGCTCTCGGTAATTCTGCGTTTTTTTGTCCACTTCCTGAAACCAACATTGCGCAGTAGCTTTGTACGCATTTGGTGGGAGAGTCGCCAAGTCACTGCGATGACGCTCGGCTCAAACAGCATATCTCCTGAGTGGTGGGATTTTTTTTTTGGTAGGATGGTAGGGAAAGGTCCCGCCCTCCTTCACCTCTGATTGGCTAGAAGTGCTGGTCTCCGATTGGTTATTCCTTATGGCTGTGAAACGTCATCGTCTGTCTGGTTAGGGTTAGGAGATTCAGAATTGCGATGATGTTCTGTAATGTTCTGTTTGATGTACAGAGCCGACAGCCCGCATTTGGCCTGAGACAAGATGACGTTTCACAGCCAATCAGAGGTGAAGAAGGCGGGACCTTACCCTACCATCCTACGAAAAAAGTATTGCCCCTGGTAGAGCTACGCAATCTTCGTTTACCCATAGGCTGCATCAAGAAACATTTATGTTCTGTGTAATAAAGTTTGTCCAGTTCTCAGAGTGGCTTCACCCAGTGAGGAGGCAGACGTTATCTATTCTATAAACAGTCAATTGCTGCGTTCCAGTTTCCCAGATTTTGGAGCTGACTTTACACCCGAGTTGACAGCGTTACAGTTAACAAGTCGGAAATCCAAGATGGACACCTTGCAGTTACCTGTTGTTAGCTGTTGTTTTCAGTTGTCAGCTGTCGTTGGCCGTTGTCAGCTGTTGTTAGTTGTTGTTAGCTATACCAGTTGTAAACAACACATAACACAGTATTTTACTCGACCAAACACCATAGCACTGTGTTCACAGTCGGACGCTGGGTAGTACAACATGTACCACTTATTTAATATCAAAAAAACAAAACAGAAGCACTTAAAAATAAAACATTAAGAGAGCTTTCACTGTTACTCTTTACTGTCGATGCACTTCGCTGCCATCTTGGATTATGAACGTTGTCGTCAAGTCAGGGTTGGCGAGGATCATCAGACTTTCCGAGTCGGAAATCCGACTTCAGGGGAGCGTTCTAGATTAATTTCCAACTCGGAAAGTTCTGAGTACAACTGGAATGCAGCATATGATTCAACCTTTAAACCTACATCACGTTACCATGGTAACTTACCATTATCATGGAAATACTGTTGGACCACATCCACCATCCAATCAGCTTTCTGCTCCCCATACACGCCCCCAAACCCGTTATCCACAGCAATCTGAAAAAAAAAAAAAACACACACACACACACACACACACACATACAGACACATTATACGACCTCTGACCTTTTGGAGACCCTGACAATCAGGGATGCACGTCTTGTTTCCTGGTCTCCTTCTCCAGAACACTAGAATTAGGGCTGCACGAGCATGTGCATGTGCAATAGTGACGCTGCAGAGCCTGCGATCTCGGAGGCGAATGAACTCATCTAATTTCAAGGGTAGCTGACTGAGATACACTGCATGTGACTTGACATGTGCCGTGAAGCGATCCACAAAATCCACACTCCTACTCAGTTGCCAATCAGACTACCCTGCCAGCCGTCAATCAAAATCAGAGCGGAGGAAACCACGCCCATACATATGACCTGGACATAGGGTGAGTCGCAGGCGCTGCCGGTGTTTTGCCGAGAAACTTGTGTCCGCTGAGAATTACTTTGGGAACAGTACTCATCACTGTTTAACCCACAAAACAAGAACCGTATGGGTTTTAAATTGTACATTTCCGTGGACCACTTTACTATAAGCGGTGCACGTTTTGCGAGGTGCATGCAATCCTCGGCGAGCATGTGTTTCTCAGCACAACGCCGGTAACAACAACGATTGCAAAATGAGCAATGAAGAAGAGAAAACCGCCGAAAATGAAGACTTGTTGACAAAAGGAAAAGCAACGTGACTTATCTTTAATTATTTCGGTTACAAGAAGCATGACGTCACCAAACACCTGTTCTGTGTCGGCAATACTTCTCATCTGTTGCTAAAAGAGGTAAGATCAGTGCAGGTGAACTGTCCTCAGGATTTCTGTATAAAGTGCCATTCTGGTCATCTGGTGAAAATTCCTCAATTTTTTGATATCGCAGGGTTGAAAAAAAAGCAAAGTTCGTTTTTTCCAATATCGTGCAACCTTAACTCGAATGTTTGGAGGTCCAGGATTTTAGATGTTTGTGAGCCATCTGAGTCTGAACCACTCTAAACCTAGAGTCAAACCAGGTGAGTCACTAAATCCTTACCCGGTCAGTTGGTTAGTTAAACTGATTACGGTATATCTGAGTGTCTGACAGTCCTAACCGTCCTGACCCAGAGGACCGGTTCACTAGCCTGTTAGCTTTAGCCTGTTAGCTTTAGCATGTTAGCTTCAGTCCGTAGCATCGCGTGCTCGGCAGGTAGCGACTCAGCGTCTGTCTGTCTGTCCGTCTGTCTTCAGGTGTGCTGCAGGTGTATGTCAGTGTAAATGTTTACCTGGAGAACCGGCCAGCCATGCAGAACCGCTCGGACTCCCTCCGACAACAGTTCACGTGAAGCCGTAGAGGCCGCCATGTTTGATCTGTCAGACTGAGGCAGTAGAGTGAGGAGAGAGTGATCGGACAAAACACGCCGATCCAGATTAGCCTGCTCATTTATGTATTTATGTATTTATTTATTTATTTATTTAACATTTTAATATTTATTTTTTACGCTAAACTAAAATAATTCAAAAAAGGGCTTTATTTCTTTCCTCTGTCTTTTTTCAAACTGTTGAAGGAAATCAAGCAGCATGAATAAAAGTGTGTTCTTGTGTCTTTGTCTCATTGTGTTGATACATATTTCTATTTCATATTTCATTTACACATTAATAAATCAATCAACTGTTTAAAAAGCCATTTGCTGATATTCTATTTCAGAGCGATCATTTGTAATAAGTGCCACAGGGAAAACTTAAGGAAGAAACATTTTTAAAATGTGGAATGAACTTTTTAATACTTTAACCGAATTTTGTAATAAAACTTAATTTCAGCAACTAAAAACATTGGAAACCCAAGCAGAAAAAGAACCAGGATGTGATTTGTGGTTGTAATTTTGTATCTGTGGTTGTGTTTTGCACTTCAGTGCCACCATACCTACGCAAAGTCGTCAGTCTTTACTTTTATTTCTGTATTTTTATTATTCCATTTAACTGTTACTGAAAACTCGTCTGTCTGTGTTTGTAGTGTCAGCAGCGTCCAGCAGAGGGCAGCAGCTGCTCTCAGATCTATGACACACTATATCTGTCTTTACTGTATATATATATATGTATGTATGTATTTATGAAATAAATGTGTCATTCATCTTCTTTATGTCACTGGTATTACTTTGTATGTTTTCATGTAAATAACATGTTGCCGGGTGTGTAATGTGTGTGAGAGAGTGGACTAGGTTCACACTGAATCCAGTTTACACAAACACAGTTTTATTGTAACACAAACAGGAAGTGACATAGATCCCTAGGACAGGTAAACCTTCAGTAACATCTCACCTGTTTACCTTGTGAATATATTATATACAAGCCACAGTTCCCCTGATTAATAATCTATTAACGTTAAAGCCCAAATGAAAACACTCCTTTCAACTTAAAATGTCAAAAAAAATGCAGGACAATGTTCCTCTCTGTCTCTGAATAAAAATCTTTGATGATATAAAAAAATATTTAGTACCGCAAAAAGGTCAGATATCAATTTGCAATTAGTCGTCAATTAACAATTTACATTAAGGTTTAAGATCAGATTTAACAGTTAGATCACCACCAAAATTAACATTTTTTAAAGAAGTTACATCCCTTTCCATCTAAAATTTCACTATCTATGTATTTATATGTATATACAGTAAAACTGTACAGTCAGAGTTGGATTCATACTCTGTGTTTGGTGTCAGGGTGTCCTTCCTGTTCCTGCAAACAGCAGCAGAAGAAGCTGACCTAGTTCTTTGACTCTTTGGGAAATTGAACTGTGGTGTTGCTGCCTTGCTCCTGAGCTGCTCAGCTGATCATGAATCTTTAACCAGCGGCTGAAACATTTAGAAGCTCAGTCAGAAATATCTCTTTTTATAACCCAGAGGAAGGGTTAGCCCCACCCACCTCCTGATTGACCTACTATTTTACCATGTGAGTCCAACCTTCCGGTCACATTATTAAATAAGCCCCACCCCCATCATCATCATCTCTACCCCTAGTATTAATAGATAAAGATCTCTCTGGCTCTTTTCTAACAATGCATCCTGGGCAATGTAGTTCTTGCAGTATTGCTCTTCTCAGACAGAATCACACAGATAAAAATTACAATAAACAAAAACTCTCAATGCGTTTATCTTTGGTTTCACTTTCACCATCTTGGCAATGCCAACTTTTAATCAGCAGAAAACACAGAGTGCAGCGTCATCAGCTCTGCAGGGATTTGCTTGTGAGGTTGGCATGCTAAAAAAAAATTTAGGAGTCGTACAGAGTGTCTTCTCTCCAAGAGTTTTGCAACAGATATTTCAAAAATTCCATATTCTTGGATTCCTCAGAGATTGTTTCATTGTCTGGAGCCACATGCTGATCATCTCAGGCAACATGGTCTTTATGTGGAGCAGCCTTCTTATTATCCATGTGACGGGTGTTGAGCCAAACATCCACAGGAGCGACAAGTTGATGAATCTAAAGACAAAGGAGCTCAAATTCAAACAGTACTTTTGAAAGATGGTGTATATTTTTACTGCACAGGTACTCATTAAACTGGTGTCTGAAAACTCATTTTTGTTTTATTGTGATCTGTCTGGTTCAATCGCCATCTCTCCGTTCTGTTTCTCATTTGAAGTCTTCTGGGACATCTTGGCAGCTTGAACAACAGCCTACAACACAAAAACTGTCAGGCAACCCTCAGAAAACACAGCAACTTCTAGAAAAGAGCAACAATCAGACGACAGACCTTAAAACTCTTCTTCCTTTTCTGGACATTCTGCTCAGGGTGGAGGATGATGACATAAACCTTCGGCATGTAGAGCATCCCGAGAGAGACAAAGGCGCTGAGTGACATGGACACTGTCAGAGTGGCCGTCTGGATAAACAACTGTGGTGGCAGACACAAAACTTAGTCGAATTCCTCCAGAACCTTAATAATCGTAGCGGAACATCTTGAGTCAAACGCTCAGAGGTCTCTAATCTCCTAATGACTCAAACACACCCTGAGAGGATGCAACAAACAATAACCCCCAATTTCCACTGCATCCGGAACAGCTATTAAAAGGCCGTATTAGCCGATCGTAGCTCATCGTAAACTTCAAGTTAATGTGTCAATTTCCACCGGCTACTTTCCATTCCACTGCGGATCGCGAAACTCTGCCGCTGATTGCAAGAGTTAAAAAAATTTTTCCGGACACCGGAGCATGCCGGATAAATTCAGCACAGATTAACCCGTGCTGGAAAGGAAGTCGGGCACAGACACAAAATAAAACATCCGGCTTCTTTTCAAAATAAAACACTCCGTGTTTCAGGTGGATCATATTTCACACCATGCAAACGGACAGAGACGAGCAAGTGAAAGGTTTCAGTGACACCATGGATGAGGAGATGCTGATTCTGGAAGTCTAGAAGTAGATTTCCTCCTCTGGAAGGACACAATCTACTGCTTATATGGTTAGCCTATGTGGCTTGAGACAACTTGTTATTGCGCGATTGCACGTGAATCCCCGGGTTCTTGTGCGTTCTCCCAATTCCTGCTGTCTGTAATCCACCACAAAATTTGCTTACAAACAGCGTACAGCTAAAATTGCTGCTGTTCCGGATCAGAGCTGTTCTGAATGCGGTGGCAATCCTGGGGAAACAGGATTACTCAACCACACCCTCCCTAAAACCTTAAAATGACAACTAAAGCCTCCACAAAGACCATGTTGATCTCTACAAACCCTTTAAAAAAATTTTCACTGAAACTCCGTAAACTCCAATTTATCTCCTCCAACTCAGTCATTATGTCATGGACTTGAACCATTTATTGCTGATGGTTTTGAATGGTGCTGAAGGCTTGGCTTTGTAGTGTGCTGTGGCTTTCCATGGAGGGCATCACAAAAACCAGTCAAACACAAGAACCCAGCAACCACCACCACTTTCTGCGTTGGATTTTTGGACTTGGATAAACTTAAACCAGTCTCTGGAGGATTAGGGTTGGAGGTGTTAGCAGCAGGTCTTGGTGTGGATCTTTTGGACCTTGGTTTCTGATCTCTGTCTTTTATTTCCCTGTCTCTTACCTGTGTCTGTGTGAAGCTCTCTGTAGTCTGATGGTGTCCTGTGTTGGATTATAATCCGTTTAATCCAGCTGTTCCACTTTGTGTCTAATTCTGCTCAGATTTATCCGGCGTCCCTCCCTGAACTCACTCTGAACCACAGACACACATTAAGTCCTGATGACGGTAAGTCACCTGCCGCTCTGCTCATGCTGAGCCTCAGCCCTGCTGCTGATCAGTGTTCAGGTGTTTCACAGGAGGAAACACAGACTCTAATACAGCAGTGTGTTTTCAGGGTCTAAAACACCAGATCTCACAGTAACAAAGAGGCGGGGTCTCAGTTTCTGAACTGGTTCTGTCCTGGTTTTAGCGGAGCATTGTGTTAGTTCAGGCAGGCCACAGAAGACAAGATGAGCCCAGAGTGTACCTACTGGTCCTGACAGCAGCTCATATCAGCTGCACCTCTACCCAAAGCTCCTCCTTATTACACCTTATCTGTTTTGTACCTGGAGGGTCTTAGCTGTTGCTCTCCCCGCCTTGGCTTGTCATGTAAGGTCCCAACACAGCCCCCTCCCCTTTTTTGCCATATTTGCCTTTCCCAGTATCATCTGTTTTATTCCTGATGCTGTTCTCCCTGGCCCAGACTTTGGCTTGTGGAAACCCAGGGTGTTCTCAACAAAGAGCCATGTCAGGAAAAATAACCATTGCAGACAGTTCATGAATTCTTGTTGCAGGAAGTGGCTGAACCTGGTTTTGAACTGCTCTGGTGTAAAGCCGTCCTGATCTGGTTCTTACCTTCTCGGTGGACTGTGCAGTCCCAAAGAAGATCGGCACAAAAGCAAGCCAGATGATGCAGGTGGTGTACATTGTAAAACCAATGGGTTTAGCCTCGTTGAAGGTCTCTGGAACACCACGACTCTTCACCGCGTACACAGTACACGTTACCTAGCAGCAGGAATGATGGAAGTGACCAAGTTACTGAAATGTCCTGTCAAAGGTCAATGTGATATCAGCGAGTTCAAAACAGTCAGGAGCAAATAACTGATCCACTGATCAATACAGGATCAGTCCTGGATCAGTACTGGATCCATGATGGATAGATTCAGGATCATTACAGATCCAGAACTGGATTCAAACAGGATTGGTGGGTTACCATGAGGACGATGCTGTAGCTCAGGCAGCAGATGATTGACAGGTCTGACATATCACACTTTAGAATGCCACGGGCCAGGTCAGGGTTAGGTGGGCGGAGCTCCTCATAGTCAATGATGGTGTGTGGAGGGATGACAGTGAACCAAACAAATACGCCAAGCACCTAAAATAAAAAAATGGAAGTAAAACCTGAAACATGTGAGAGGACTGAGAAACGGGACCGTGTTCGACACCTGAGTTCTCACCTGCACTGAGATGAGGATGAAGGTAATGATGAGCTGGGAGGTGGGGCTGATGAATTTGGGTGGGGTCACTGACTTCTTGCCCTGTTCAAAGATGCGATAGATCCGGTTGGTTTTGGTCAACATGGCAGAGTAGGTGATCGCCATGCCGAGGCCCAGTAGGAGCCGCCGCAGCGCACACGCCAACACACTTGGCTCAGCGATCATAAGAAAGGTGATCAGGTAGATCAGGAAGATACCTGCAGAGAGGCAGAGACGAGACTGAGGTGGGAAGAGCAGACCTCCTCTACATCAGACACGAAAAGTTAACCTGGGATTTCCACCGCATCCAGAAGGGCTGCAATTTTCGCCATATGCCAATTCCTACTGGAGCCATTTGTGAGGAGAATTTTGTGGCGGGTTACGGATAGCAGAAATCACGAGAACTCACAAGAACCCGCAGATTCACATGCAATCGCGCGATAACGAGTTGTCTCCATAAAGACAGACACATAGACATTTAAGCAGAAGAGGTGGTGTGGCACCGCTGCGACTCGGGCGCAAGGGCACAGCGTTGTTGTTTTTATTGTTCTACTGTTGGCGGTGGTGGTTTGTTTCATTGGATTGTAACCTCACGATACGTTTTGCCAAGTTACACTGAAGCTGCTGGGCGCTGGCAGGCTGCCCGGGCCGTGTAGAGGAAGAACGACCGCAAAATGGGGAAAAAGACTGGAGGGCTAATGCTGCTATTGCTAATAACAGCTAGCATCTGCACGTGCATTCAACACAACGTTAACACTGCACTTCCACGGGGAAGCGAGCAGGTCCTGTGGGTCTACGGCAGGGAACGGCTGCTGTCCCTTCGGAGGAGAGCCACGCCAGAACCAGAACCGGGCCTGCTGGAGCATGTTCCAGAGGAGCTGCTGCTACAACGAGGAGAGAGGAAGCCTCGGAAACAAGGAAAGAGGGGCGGCATTCAACAACGGCTCCGACGGAGGCACAACAAACCACCGCTACCATCTATACTCTTTAGCAATGCTCACTCCCTACAGAATAAAATGGAAGAGCTACGGCTCAACACAAGAATCTGTCACAAAAACAGGGAGTTGTGTCTCATGGTGTACACGGAGTCCTGGCTCCAGGATGACTTCCCGGATGAGCTGGTTCAGGTACCGGGCTTCACTACTGTCCGCATGGACAGGAACGATAACTCGGGGAAACGTAGAGGGGGCGGGATATGCATGTATATCAGAGATTCTTGGTGTAGGAATTACACTGTAAAAGATACTGTGTGTTCTCCGGACCTGGAGCTTCTATGTTTAAGTCTGAGGCCGTTTCATCTCCCAAGAGACTATGGGAACATATTTATCTGCGCGGTCTACATCCCTCCCAGTGGGAACGCGTCCAGGGCTGCATCATGCATAGCAGACTGCGTCCATCAGCAGCTCAAGAACAAGCCGGACGCAGCGCTGTTTACCCTGGGAGATGTTAACCACTGTAGACTGGAACAAGCCCTTTCCAGGGTTCCAGCAATACGTCCGCAACAGCACAAGGAAGGACAAGATATTGGACAAATGCTACGGTAATATTAATCATGCATATGAAGCTAGAATCTGATCCCCCCTCTCAAGCTCAGACCACAATACCATACTTTTAATACCCACATATAAGTCTGCTATTAAGAGATGGAAACCTGTCTCGAAAACTGTCAGTGTGTGGCAGGATACTAACAAGGAGGAGCTGAGTGGCTGCTTCTTTGCCACAGACTGGGAGGTGTTTCATGAAGACAACATCGACAGGACCACAGAGGTGATCACAGATTACATCCTTTTTTGTGTTGACTCTATAGTTCCAAAAAAGTCTATAAAAATATTCCCTAACAACAAACTATATCACCCCTGACATCAAGAACTGTATCAGGCGAAAGAAGCAAGCCTTTCGGAGCAACAACAGGATGGAACTAAAAGTACAAAAAGAACTTAATAGGAAGCTGAAGGAGGCCAGAGAGCAGCATAGTACACATGTACGAGAGGCCTTCTCTAAAAGCCCAAGGGAAATGTGGAACTCTGTTAGAGAAATGACTAGTATGAACTCTGGTAAAAAAGACCTACAGGTACATAATGAATTAGATAAGGCAAATGAATTTAATTAAATAATGAATGAATTTAATTTATTTTATAAACGCTTTGATTCTGATCTTTGATTCTGATCCTGTTAAAAATGTCCATGAAAGCAGGGAGATGTTAAATACAGTGCAGCGGCAGTGCATTCGGGCAGCATTCCGGCCATATGGAAGGAGGCTGTAATCATCCCTGTGGCCAAGAATTCCTGCCCGAAGGAAAATAACCACTTCAGACCAGTAGCTTTAACATCAATAGTTATGAAATCACTGGAATGGATCATGGTAGGGAAACCTTTTAGATCCCCATCAGTTTGCCTATAATAGAGGCGGAGGCACTGGTGATGACGCTCTGAACTACACTACATACCTGATTCTAAAACACCTGGAGGATCCCTCGGCATATGCCAGGCTAATGTTCATGGATTTCAGTGGTGCATTTAATTCCATTCTCCCTCAGACTTTGCTAGGAAGTCTGAAGGAGATGGATGTCAACCCATATATGATTAAATGGTACTGTGATTTTCTTATAGAAAGGCAACAGAAGGTCAAAGTTAACTCCACTCTCTCTGACACACAGTTCATAAGTACAGGGACTCCTCAGGGCTGTGTCAGCTCCCCCGTCCTGTTCATCATATATACCAACAACTTGAGGAATCAGAATCCAAACAATGACATTAGATACAGTAATCCTTAGTCTATTGAAGACATCTGACAACATCACCCTGTATGAACAGGAGATAGAAGGGGCGGTGGGGTGGTGTGACAGGAAGAATCTGTTTCTAAACGTCAAAAAAACCAAGGAGATAGTCTTTGATCCCAGATCCGTGGGGGATCAAGGGCTGATCCTAATCAAAGAAGAGAGAGTGGAGCAGGTGGATTCATAGAAACATGTGGGTATTTATTTTGATCGCCAGTTAAGCTGGGCCTGTCAAGCTGACTCTGTCTGTTCTCGCATCAACCAACGACTTCATTTTCTGAGAAACTCAGGATCCATGGTGTACCTAGCTATTGCTAGGTACACCACCATCATGATGATGTTCTACAGAGCCAGTATAGAATCCATAATAAGATATGGCATTACTACATGGTTTGGTAACCTGTCTGTCAAACTTAAAACTCAACTACAAAACTTGATTAAGAGAGCTGGTAAAATCATAGGAGTGCAGCCTCCATGCACCCTCCAGGAGATTTCTGACAGTACAGTACTGAAACAGGGTATTAAAGTCATTCATGACCAAAGTCATGCTTTGTACAAGGAATTCATACTACTGCCATCAGGCAGACGATATAAGGAGCCACCATGGAGGCTTAATAGGTTTAAGCTCTCGTTTGTCCCGTTAGCAGTCAAAGCACTTAATAACAGATAACTAGAACTAGAACAGCACAGTACCAGTAGAGTGTAGTACCACACCATTGTAATGATATTTTGTTGTGTCACTGTATGTATTGTCTGCTCACCATGGTGTATGAATTGAACTTGGGTTGGTGTATGGTGTATGAACTATATGTACAACAACACTGTACATTGTAAGCCCAAGAGAAATTTCTCCTCAGAGTCAAATAAAGTCATTGATTGATTGAGATTGTGTCCTTCTAGAATCAGCATCTCCTCATCCATGGTGTCACCAGGGTGAAATGATGTCTATAAACCTTTCACTTGTTCGTCTCTGTCCGTTTGCGTGGTGTGAAATATGATCCACCTGAAACAGAGTGTTTTATTTTGAAAAGAAGCCATATGTTTTCTTTTGTGTCTGTGCCCGACTTCCTTTCCAGCACGGGTTAATCTGTGCTAAATTTATCCGCCATGCTCCAGCGCCCAGAAAAAATAGAACTCTTGCGATCAGCTGTGGAGTCCGGCGATCCGCAGCGGAACGGAAAGAAGCTGGTGGAAATTGACACGTTTACTTGAATGGTTACGATCAGCTATGATCAGCGGATAAGGCCTCTTTGTGGCTGTTCCGGATGCGGTGGAAATTGGGGGTGAGGCAGGCAGAGCAGCAGCAAAAACCCCAGGGTTTAGGACAAATCAGGCATGAGTGAAAATCAATATGACCCTGCATCAAAAGGAGGAGCTGTGTGGAGGCGGGTTTGTTTTGACATTTGCTGGTTGGTTTCATAGAAGAGTATCAGCTAAGCTGTTGGCTGAAAGAAGGCATTAAGACGAGATGTTCATGGAAACCCTTCAAAATAAAAATCACATTATTCTGACACATTTCAATCTGTTCTCTCCTCACCTGTCAGGAGGACGTAGCTGAGCTCTCTCCCTGAAGCCCGGACGATGGGCGTGTCATTATAACGGATGAAGGTGATCACCACAGCGCTGGTCGCTAGGATACCAAGCAGGGCAAGAGAGGCAGGCACTAGGGCCCAGGGGGAGTTCCACTCCAGTTTAATGATCGGAGTGGGACTGCACATGGTTCTGTTGGGGGCGGGGCGCATGTCTGATGGACAGGTCTCACAGTTAAACTCATCGACCTGGTACAGATACCCATCACAGAGCTGTAGACAGACAGGTATCGGTCAAAAAGAGACAGAGAGAAAGAGAGAGGACAGACTGCTCGGACAAAACACAGATATAGAGAGAGAGACAGACAAGCCACAGACCCGATACAGTCAGAGAGACGAGCCAGGAAAAGAGTGTTTTGGATTTGGTGTGTTAGGTTTCTGTGCGTTCCTTCGTTTTTGGGTTACATTATAAAATTGCCCCTGGTGGGGCTCTTGATCCAGTGTGTTGGATCTATGTTGTTTCTGGCGGCCCCTGTGGTGAAAAGTGGTACTGCAGAATGATCTAAACCTTTGTTTTAGCTGAGTTTATGGAGACAAAAACCAACAGCAGATACCGGTTCGTGTAATTCTATCTCTTAGTAAAAGGGATCATCACCAAAATAAATCACCGTAAAGACGATGATGAAGATGATGAAGATGATATTGATCTTACCTCACAATGCCAGCAGCAGGGGACGCCCTTCACCATCTTCTTCCTCTCTCCTGGTTTACATGGAAAACTACAAACTGACTCTGGAACAGTTTTATCTCCTCCAGACCACTGCATTTCCTCCAGCTGAGAGAGAGAGAGAGAGAGGAAGAGAGAGAGCGAGAGAGAGTGAGAGAAGAGAGAGAGGGAAGGAAGAGAGAGAATTCAGATTAGGCTGATGGGTCTGAAGTAGAGACAGGTAGAGGAAACAGTTCGAGCGACTGGTGCAAAAAAGCCAACCCCCATCTCTGTCTTACATTGAGTCTCAGGTTATTGGTCCACTGGCCGATCACATGGTACCCAGGGTGGCTGTGATTGGTCATCTGAAACTGAAAGATGTCGTACCGGCCCGGAGCATCTCCATTCTCATTAAACAAAACAGCTGTACCTGCGCTACCTGTAGAGAGACAGACAGGTAATACTCAGAGAGTGGAGAGGCGTCCAGCAGGAACTCTTTCGTGTGTTTGACTTTGTGATGAGCGAGAAACCAGAGTGCACTTTTCTGTCATTTCATATCCTGACAGGACAACCAGGAGATCCTCCTTTAGAGGGGCATCACGAGTGCAGAGGTAATGGGAGAACATTCAGAGGTGCATTTTCATGATTTTCATACCCCTGAAGAGCATCCAGATAATCCCATAAACTTGGTTCTGGTCCTGTTTCTGATCCTGGTTTTGGTTCTGCTCCTGATCCGGTTCTGTTTTTCATTGATAGGAATTTTTAATTTAGAGAGGAGTTGGAAATGTTTTCTTCTTCATCCTGCAGAGCTGCTGCTGCTGCTTTCAACAAACCTGTTTGAGAAGCTCAAACTGAAACTTGATGAACTTATGACGGTGTTTGTGATTTTTTTATCATTTCCTTGAAGTAATAATCATCATATTAATCATTTTGCACTGCAGACGCAGTAGTTCTTCTGCCTTAATGTCTTGGTCTGATTGCATTTCCATGAAGAAATGATCATAAATGTTCTTCCTTGAGCTGTGTCACCCCGCTGTAGTCCGTAATGGACTGGCCTGAGGTCTCGCTACAAACAAGCGGCTGCTGGAAGAGAGTGGGTGAGTTGTGTCTAGTCTCTTTGCTAAAGAAATTAGTCAAAGTTCAAAAGATGTTTGGTGTCTAGTACTATGTCTGTGACCCTATATGTCATGTTGATGAAGTTAGGTGCTGTTCTGAGCATTATTTATGACTATAGAGTGGCGTTTTGGTTGAGGTTTGTTTATGGCTCCTCAGACCGCTGTGTATTGCTATCCTGCAGTTGTTACTAAAGTTGGTATAACTAGAGAAGCAAGCGGTCGGCAACTCTGGAGGGGGTGTCTAACTCGGTGTTACGGTGTGTTTGACTCTTAATTAATCCGAAGCATCAGAGACTCACCAGGGACAGAGACGTAAACATGTTGATCTTAATATGAGTGAACCGAGCTCTGAGTCGTCTTACTTTGGTGTGAACTTAAACGACCCTCTCTGCCTCGTCCTCATGTATGATTCATCTTGTTGTGTTTACATATTTAAGCTGTTTACTTCACCACACCTTCTGTCAGGGCACATCATAACTTTTTCAGCAGGAACAGGTGAAGTCTGTGTGTGGGTGCAGTCTGTGATGTCACTAAACCTTAACTTGCATGATATAATGTGTGTGCCATAGTGATAAAGTCAGATTGTCAGTCAGGCGGTCAGTCAGGCGGTCAGTCAGGCGGTCAGTCAGGTGTGCTGGCGTGCAGTTCAGTGACTCTTTAATGCTCTTCTCTCCAGCTGCTGCAGCGTCTCGTCTTATAAAATATAAATCTGAAGCTAAGAGAAAAAAACGCTGCTGTTGTTCTGCTCTGAAATTCTCTCTGAAGACTAAACAGAGTCTGAACCACATATCAGGTCTCCATCTGATCAAAGACTTCCTAACACTTTTCTCATCGGCACACAGTCTAAAGACTCACCCAACTTTTTTAATTTGACTCATTTAGTCAGAAACCGGACAGATTTTACAAACTCTACAGACTCCCTGACTTTAAGACTCATCAGGGCCCAAGCTAACAAACTTTTCTCCTTCTTTATGTCAAAATAATGCAATGAAAGCAAAGAGAAAAACTGCTTACTAGAGCTTGAAATGAAGTGTTGTCTGATGTTATCGTGTGTTTCCTCAGTGTTCGCTGTCTCACCATTGAAGTTGACGGCTCGGATGTAGTCCAGCAGTAGACGTCCCTCCACGGGGTCCATATTGCTGCAGACTCCGGAGCTGCCGGGACAAAGGTCCAGCTGCATGCTGTGCAGAGCGTACGCCACCGCGTACACGGCGTCAATCACAAACTGAACCTTCCCTTCCTGCTCGTACGGCGAGTCCTGACCTATCCGCTCCTTACCTGCAGGGACACAACAGGTCACGTGACACACCAGGTCACATGACAGATTCATCCTTAACCTCCCAGGTGTGGTCTCACCTGTACACTTCTTCTTGTCGGGGTCCAGTTTGATTCCAGGTCGAGTCAGTTTGCACCTGAAGTCATCCTCCCAGAACTCGTTAAACCAAATGTTCCTCCGATTGTTCTCCAGAGAACGAGACGTGAAGTACTGATCAAAGCCTGGACAAGATACACACACACACACACAGAGGTAAACACACACAAACACAACAGAGTCCTGGGGGGTATTCCATCAAAGTCGTTAAGAAAATCGGGACTACGGTGTAATCTTGAAGCTTGAATTAACGGCCACTCCAAACCAAGCCCCAACCCGTTCCATCAAACGAGATCAGCTGGCTCCACTTGACACTAATTCTAGCCTCACCTGTTAAGCCTCACAATGAGCGTCTCCCAGCGGAATATAAAAAGACCCAACAAGTCGAGTGCTGAAAGTGTTGCAAAATGGCTCAGAATGCTGCAAAATCACGGGCAGAGATTTTCTCTGCTGCTGAACAAAACCTCCTTCTGGAGTTTTATGATGATTACCGTGATATCATAACTAAAAAAGGTAACACCGCTCAGATAAACAAAGCCAGAGAGGCAGCATGGAAGACAACTGCCAACAGGCTGAATGCGTAAGTGATGTTTCATCCATTCATTATTTCAGATGATAATCCCATCTCAATGTTAATGATACAACCTGTTTGACATAACAGAATTGTAATTTAGGCTGTAAAATTAAAGAAATTCACTACAAGACAAGTTGTAGGCTACAGATAGTGATTTAATCAGCTTTATAATCAGAGTTGAAGTGGCTATAATCAAATTGTTTTATATGCAAAACATTTATCACACAATTGATCATGTATTATCTCATTTACCTAATTCCCCCTATTCAGAGGAGCGCTGTTTAAATGTTTGCAGGGGTTAATTGATTCTCTTGTTGCATAAAAAGGAGCTAATTCCTTCATTTTACCTTCATGACTGTGCAGTAGGATGAGGAACTAACTAAAACTCACTCAGCATTCACTGTGTCTTTTATTAACCTCCTTTTACTGTCCAAACAGAAGCAACCTCGGAGGCCAGAAACGCACCTGGCAACAGGTCAAAATAAAATATAAAAACATCCTTTCAAATGGTCAGTGATGCATAATAACTGTAATAATGTGAAATGTATTAGTAAATATAACTGTAAAGCTGTGACTGTGTTCCTCCTCTCCTCTCCTGGAAGACCCTCGAGGCTGGTGGTCGCCTGAAGAAGGCCCTTTGATTTATTTGTGCCCCTTCATCAATTGGCTCCTCATCCTCAATGAATGGACATGCCATGTTCTCTTAGTCTTTGTCTCTGCTGAATGTGTGTCCCCCTGCCTGTCTTGACTGCTCTGCTTAATAGTCTACACCTTGCCATCATTGACTGTCAGGGGCAGTCGATTGGAGGACATTTTAGGTGACTGATGTAGGCTTCCTCTACCTGTTTTAATCATACCTTTAAATTTATTCATTGTTATTTATTTTATTTTATTCATCTTTATCTATAAGGATGCAATCAAGATAAACGAAAACGGATTGATTTTTATTTTTTACAAAATCATAATACTTACCAAATGCACTTTTAGTTACAAAGTGGATGGAAAGCACGTTTTGGTTTCACAAATTATTTTATCAGTGCATTGTGTATGTAAATGCAAAACAGACGTGTCTTTTGGACATTTTTTGGACATTAGTGGAGTTAATCTTCACCTTAATCCTGCTCCAGACCTGGGGCCTGTTCTACGAAGCAGGATTACTGCTTAGCGAGGTAACTTCGAGGATAAGTTCGGGGTTTCCTGTTCTATGACGCGGGTTCACTTCTTAGCGAGGCGAGTCTCCATGGCAACATACGCTGAACGGCTAACCTGCTCCGGAGCAGGTTAGGTTCCAGATTGAACTCACCGAGTATAAAAACCCCGCCCACTGACCAATGAGCTCTCTCAAAAAACGGCTTGTCCGTTCTTGGAGGATCCTATAGACCTCGGTGCTCGCATTGTCCGAGGAGGAGCACTCCGGCTCGCGAGAGATTTCAGGGAGAGTTTTCTCCGGATGACCACCTTTATGAAAGGCCGACATATTACACAAAACATGTAAACACGACAGGAATGAACACATGAATGATTCATCTTGAAAATGAATGGGCATGGGCTGTGTGATCACAGACAACATCTCGGTACTATTTAGTAGCAGCACACGCCCCTTATAATAACCCCGTAAATACTGTTGTTCAGGACTGCTTACTTGTGCTTCCTACCTACTGTAATAACCGTTGTTCTAGCCCACATGCAACATTTTTGTTCTCATTCATGAAACGCTTAAATCAGGGACATTTTCGGGGACAGCTTTATCCGGGGACAGATCATCCAATTCGGGGACTGTCACCTTAGTTAAAAGCGCATGTTGAACAGTGCTATTTCAGGGTGATAATGACATCAAAGATTACTTTTCTGCCAGCGTTCCCTCCGTGCTTTTGCAGCAGCGACGGTGTTGCTTTTGAGGTTTATGATAGCTTTGAATTCTTCAGACTTTCTCATGATCGTCTCCTGCTCCTCGTTTGTAAAGTCCGCGGTCCTTCACTCTCCGGCCTGCTCTGACGCTCCAGACTGGTCCATGTTCGCAATTGGTCAGATGCGGCGAGCTCCGCCTTGTATGTGTGCACGCGCTCGTAGCAAAGCTGGATCCACTTATGAGGTTGATAACCAGCGTCGTAAAACCGCTTAGCGAGACCGCTGGCTACCTCGCTAAATTGAACTTGCTTCGTAGAACAGGCCCCTGGTTTGGCCGGCAGCATAAGTCACCATGGTTACAAGGCTGGCATTCGTGTTAACCACTTTGATGGAACAGAATTGAGGCTCAGGTTGATGGAACAGAAAGTCAGAGCTTAGCTCCAAGTGTCCGGCTTAGCCAGAACCATGTTTCCATGGTTACCAAGTTGGAGCTATCTTAGCCACATTGGTGAAACTCAACTCTCACTAAAATAAGCGAGACTTGGCCATTTAAGCCAGACTTTGAGCTAAGCGAGCTTGATGGAATACCCCCCAGGTGTGTGTGTTTTTACCGTCTATGGATGCTCGTTTGGGTAGGACAGTGACAGCGCCCTCAGCGACATCTTCGAGCTCTGTGATTGGTGAGCTCTTTGCTCCCCAGCTGTCAGATCCCACAAACAGGAAGTGACCAGTAAGGTTAGCACGCTTTGCCGCCTCAAGAACACGCCTACCGGGACAAAAGGGATGAGTTATTTGACCCCTAGTTAGACTGGTACAGTGATGTCACAGAGTGGGCGGAGTCAGTGTTTTCTTACTTGATGTCGTCCTCATTAGCAAAGATGATGACACCGCGAGCATTACTCGTCTCCATCAGACGTTTGATGATTTTATCGAACTCTCCGGCTGTCGGCTCTCGAGGAATCTTCACCGACTGAGCGATGCACACGCCTCCTGAGAGACAGACGGGTTTATTCAGAACTCAGAGAATCATTGCACTGAGAAAAGTCATGACTCTGTCGTGGAAATCACCGCACTGGCTCAAATTCACACCCAATAACATTTGTGGTATCCACCAATTTCACTCTAAGCCATGCCAGTCCATCATTCATGACATGAACATAAACCCCTCTGGGCCTGAGTCCATTTTAAGGTGGTGTAGTCGGGATCTGAGGAAGTTCCAATTTTTAGGGAGAAATCTTTAATGTAAACTCTACCCCTCCCAACCAGTTTTCCCCTCAGCTCCTCCCCTCCTCTCCCCTCCCTCTCTGCTCCAGCAAGCCCCGCCCACAAACAGACGCTCCTGCTCGCTCGTATCGTTCCAATTAAATTCAGATATAATGCAGATAAATACTTCAGATCATTACAAATGGGGCCCAGTCAAAGTGAAAGTCAAAAGCATTGGTGCTACTGTAGATGCCAACAGACTACCAACAAACACAATGTTTGCAGGACTTCTACAACGAGGATAAAGTGACATAGTCCAGGACCCGAGGGAGGACAGTTTAGCGATGGTGCTACAACACGCTACAGCAGGTCCGTTTGACAAGAAACACTTCTGTTACAGACACTTGTCTTACTTTGTTAAAGCGGTTTACCTGTCCAGCAGAAAGGTTACAGGGTCACCAAGATCCCGAAGCGTCCCCCATCGTTTATGTTGACCCGGCTTTTTAGCTCTTGTCCGGTCTACCTCCGTTTTAAGCGCCCGTTATTCCACCAGAGTCTCCGGTATTTACTTTGTTTGGCAGTTGGGTCTAAAGAAGGATTCAGACAATTTTCCGAACTTTCTGGTTGGTTTCTACTGTCCGATATTGTAGCACGCTAATGTAACCCACCTCAGCCTTGACTGTCCTTATCAATAGCTAGATGATACAGATATGTTTCTTTATAATATTAACAACTCAATGGACCAGTAAATCAGAAGACTAAATTCGCTACAGGAGAAAGGGGTATTTGAAATTTGTAATGAATGACAGAGTAAAGGACTCAAATGACAATAGGTAGGTTTTGTGTTGAATTGTATTAGTAACCGTTAGAAAAAAAATAGAAACCCTTAAAACAGAGAACAGTATTCATCTACATATGAGCTCAGTGACAATATTCACAAAATAAACTCCAAGCAAAATCGAAGATCACAGTCCTTGTTGGGTGGCCTGCCACAACCACTGAGCCTCCCCTCTACCTTACAGAACAGGGAAGAACCCAGCAGAAGAATTCTTCGTTTCTTGAATCCAGGGAAGAAAAAGACCCGGCCAGAAACTCAAGCAGTATTTACACACACACTTCTTCAGACCAAATGTCACCCACACGGATCATCAGCAGTCCAGCTCTCAAGTTTAACGGTCCGCAACCCGACCCACAGGAAAGAAAAGAAAAGACTCCGGTCTCCGTGCCGAATTAAAACAGCCTCCGTCTTCCTAAAATTTTGCTCTCTTGCACTGAAAGTCAGTTTTTTAATCTGCGGTGAAAGATTAGCGTCCAAGTCCGCGGGAGAGAGACCGGAAGAAGACCCCTGACCCCGATCACGTCTGATCGGTTACGTTGCGTCATGTGAACTCCGCATGTCACCCGAATCTTGTACACATCTTTTTTCTTTTAAAAAAAAACACATTCAAATGAACTAAAATACCCTTTTTAATAGATGTAATAATTTGTGTATTATTACTGGTTTTCACCTATTTATTGACCTTTTAATATTTTTAAACCATGAACTGATTTATTTATTCCATGTAGAATCATTTTAGGCGTGTTTATTTAACCAACCTCGATATTTATGTATTTATTTGTTTAATAAATTGATGATCCTTTCATCAGAGCCTAGTAACCTGGGTTACACCCTCCCCTCCTAAAAGGTGTATACGCCCCGTTACACCCGCAGGACTAAAAAACTGACATGGGCGTTACTTGGGGGTTGTTTGCACAGCTCTGGGTCTGAAGTGTGTCTGCAAAGGTAAGGTTAAGGCCTTGGGAGAGTGACTGAACTACAGACGACAGGGGATTTCCCAATCGGCCATATTGTAGTCGTTTAGTTTCTTCTCTGTGCCTTAGTGAGCGTCTGGGGACAGTGTTACTTGGGCCCTCTTCAATGATGACTGGAGGGGTTTCTCTTCCTCCAGATGTCCCAGCTATTGTTCCCTCATTGGTCCTGCTTACTGACGCTTGTTCAGAAGGCTCATTGACAAGGGATCCTTCATCCTGACTACTGTCACTGAACGACAGGTCCGAGAAAACAGGTAGGCTTTCATCCATAATGTTAGGCTCTGAAGGAGACTCCCGCTGCTGGACAGGCAAGTTTTCACCCTGATGCATTGCAATGTCTGAAGAAGGGTGTTGAGGACTCCCAAACAGCACTTTTTTTACTTTGGAGGGATCTGTCTCTCTGTATCGTGGGGTGAATTCAGCCTCCATGTCAACAACCGCTGGGCTTCTCATCCACCCAGAACAGTTTGGGCTGTTAGAGCTGGGCTCATTTGAGGCCCTGAGAGGTAGGGGTTTCTCTGACTTGGATGGAATGACCTCCACAGGTGTCCATCTTACTGTCTCTCTTTCAGGTGCACGTTCCTTTTCTCTGCTTTGTTGCTCTACAGCCTGTATCTTAACTCTCTCTTCTAGGTTGATTGGAACAGGAAGTGTATCCACTGAAGGCACAGCTATTTGGGTTGTCTCTCCAAGCTGTCTCTCTCTAGGGGGAATTCTCTCTGGCCGGGTCAAAATTGAGGTTTCCACAAACTCAGAATTTACCGTCTCTCCAGGTGGGTAGTAACCATAGTCATCGTCTTCTGGCTCTGAGTTATCATCTGCCCTTTCAGACTTATTTGCGAGCTCCATTCTTGATTGTCCCCTTGTTTTAGGTCTGTTTACGGGCTGCTTTGGAAGTTGCTTGGCCTCAGCCACAGGTAGGAACCCACATGGAAGCAAAAGGTCGCGGTGTAACGTGCGAAATGGTCCATCTTTACTCTCTGGCTTGACAGTATACACTGGTAGATTACCAGCACGTTTGACCACAATGTGGACATCTGATTCCCACTTATCGGCTAACTTGTGTTTCCCTCTTATCCGCACATTTCTCACAAGAACCCGATCTCCTGCTTCCAGAGTGGACTCAACGACTCTTTTGTCAAATCTGAGTTTGTTACGTTCAGCAGTCTTTGAAGCATTCTCTGTGGCGACTCTGTAGCTTTCCTCTAGACGGCCCTTTAAGTCATGAACATATTGGGAGTGTGACTTGGATTCATGGTTCACAGGTAGGCCAAACGCCAAATCAACTGGAAGCCGGGGTTGCCTGCCGAACATCAGTTCATAGGGGCTGAAACCGGTAACATCATTCCGTGTGCAGTTATAGGCATGCACTAGGGGCTTGACAAACTCCCTCCAGTGAGCCTTGTCCTTGTTCTCCAGAGTGCCCAACATTTGGAGGAGGGTCCGATTGAACCTCTCCACGGGATTTCCCCTGGGATGGTAAGGGGTCGTCCTGATTTTCTGAATGCCGGCAATGGAGCACAGTTCTCTTATGGTACGCGATTCAAAATCCGGACCCTGGTCACTCAGAAGTTTCTCTGGAAATCCATAGTGCACTAGGAAGTTCTCCCATAAGCATTTAGCCACAGTCTGCGCCTTTTGGTTTCGAGTTGGGATCGCCACTGAGTACTTTGTGAAATGGTCTGTTAGCACTAATATATCTTTTGTGTTGCTTCGATCAGGCTCCACCGAGAGAAAATCCATGCAGACCAGCTCCAACGGTCTGCTAGTCTTGATGTTACACAGAGGAGCTGCTCTCTCGGTTGGCATCTTCCGGCGCACACAACGCTCACACATCTTGACCTTCTGCTCTACATAGGCGGACATTCTGGGCCAATAGAAACGTGACCTCACAAGGTCGAGAGTCCGTTCTATGCCGAGGTGACCCAGGTCATTATGTAGGCCTTTTAACGCTTGTGCTCTCAGTTCAGTCGGCAGGACAAGTTGATGTGTGACTCTTCCATGTTCTTGTCTTGTTCGGTATAGCACTCCATTTCTGAGCTTTAGGCGCTTCCATTCTCGGAGCCACAAAACGAGATCTGGGAGCTCTTTTCTCAGGGAAGGAGATGGCATCTCCCCAGACTCCTTGTACTCAATGACCACCTTGAGATCAAGATCAGCTCTTTGCTTTGCTCTTATCTCCTCTTCAGACCAATGACCAATTACAGGGAGACCATGGTCATCCTCCCGTTGGAAACCACTGGGCAGAGCATCAGAGTGGATGGCAAGAGACTCGATGAGCGTGACTGATGGAGTTGGACATGTGGAGTTTTTGTGAGACCACTCAACATCATGCCTCTCACAGATGGCTCTCACAGCGTCAGGAAGGATGGCATCTGAAGTGTTCTGATCCTTCAGGTAATGCAATGTGAATTGTTTGATCCTTTCACGCTCTTTTCTCGAGACAGCATCATCCTGGAGCTCTCCGTGAGGACGACGAGAAAGTCCGTCTGCATCTTGATTCTGGGTTCCTGCTCTATATTGGAGCTTGAAGTTGTATGTTGATAGGGCTGACAACCACCTGTAGCTCGTGGCGTCCAACTTCGCCGAAGTCAATATGTAAGTTAAGGGATTACTGTCCGTGATGACAGTGAAGTCTGTGCCATACAGGTAATCACTAAACTTGGCAGTGACCGCCCACTTTAGAGCGAGGAACTCCAATTTGTGAGCAGGGTATTTTGCTTCACTCTTAGTCAACCCTCTGCTTGCAAAGGCGATAGCCCTCATCTGTCCTTCTTGCTCCTGGTATAGAGCTGCACCAAGCCCTGTCGTGCTTGCATCAGTATGTAGGATGTAGGGGAGTTTGGGGTCAGCGAACCCTAAGACAGGTGCTGTGGTGAGCTTGTCGATGATCTCTTCAAATGCTTTTTGACAGTCTGGAGTCCACCTACTCCCAAAGGACTCTTTTGGGTGGTAGTACAGGTGAGTCTTTTCTTTCTCTGAACTGGTTTTTCTGAGAGGTGGGTACCCTGCTGTGAGATCATTTAGAGGTTTGGTGATCTTTGAATAGTCCCTCACAAACCTTCTATAGTACCCAGAAAAACCCAGGAAGGAGCGAAGTTCTTTGAGGTTCTTGGGTACTGGCCAGGTCTTTAAGGCTTCAATCTTTTGAGGGTCTGTCTCAACGCCGTGTTGGGAGACGATATGACCAAGGTATTTAACAGAGTTCTGGAAAAATTTGCATTTTTCTGGTGACAACTTTAACCCGTACTCTTTCAGCCTGTTAAGTACCTGTAGTAGTCTTAACTCGTGCTGCTCCAATGTGTCTGAGAAGACTATGACGTCATCAATGAAGACCAGCGCCTCTTTGCGGTTGAGATCCCCTACACATCTCTCCATCAGCCGTTGGAATGTGCTTGGCGCATTAGTAACCCCCTGTGGCATTCTGTTAAATTCCCAGAAGCCCAAGGGGCACACAAACGCAGTCTTCGGTTTATCAGCCTCCTCCATCTCGACTTGGTAGTAGCCTGATTTTAAATCGAGGACTGAAAACCATTTAGAGCCAGTTAAGAGGGAAAACACTTCCTCTAAGTTTGGTAAAGCATAGGCATCTTTTATGGTCTGTGAGTTGAGTTTCCTGAAATCGATGCACAGCCTCATGGAACCATCTTTCTTCCGCACGATGACGATGGGAGATGCGAAGGGGGATTCAGACTCACGTATGACACCAGAGTCAAGCAGCTCTTGGAGATGTTTCTTGACTGCATCTACATCGTGTGGATGGATGGGTCTGGGTCGGTGTTTGAAGGGGGTGTTGTCATTCAGTTTGATATGATGCTTTGTTTTGTCTGTATGACCAAAGTCCATGTCATGTTGGGAGAAAACTTCTGGCATACTGTTTAACAGCTTTGTGATTCGCTCTCTCCACTCTGACGGTAGGGGGGAATCCCCAAAGTCAAACTCCATCCTTTGGGTCTCCTGAGTGGTCACATTAGTGGGGGGTTCCTTTCCCATCACTTGTTGTACAGCATGAACCTCGGCCAGCACTGTTCTTGGCGGGATGATGATGTCATGTTGAGTCTCATTTTTCAGCAGGATTGACAACGAGGTAGGCCGCTTGTCCGGTAAGGTGCACAGGGAGCTAGCAACTAGTAATCCACCCGGAAGAGATGACACAGAAGCAGCCTCCACGACAGCCCACTTCTCCTGATAAGCGCTGCTCACATGGACCTGCCCCTCCACGACAACTGTGCAGCCTGCTGGCACCACTTCAGGAGTGTTGCTTTGCACCTTTACCAACCCCAGAGCCCCAGCGCTTGCCTGTCTTCGCCGTACTTCAAGGATTTTCAGCACCACTCTGTAGCCAGGAAGGAATGACTGGGGGCGGCATTCATGTCTGTCAATGTAATCAGAGTAGAGGACATCCAATGAATTGGTGCCAATGAGAATTTGGGGCACACTGTCCAAATCAGGGACAACCAACGCTAATGTAGGGACCACAGTCTCTTCACCCAAGAACTCTTCTGGAAACATTAGGTCAAGCTCTACATACCCAAGATAGGGCACATCCTCTCCATTGGCTCCTTGTACTTGCAGCTCTTCATCCAGAAGATCATCCAGAGATTTCAAGGGGTGATAGGACAGGTGAGTTTGGAAGAATGACAGTGGGACAGTAGTCACCTGAGATCCTGTATCTAGCAAGCAGTCGACTTGGGTGTTGTCAATAAAGACTCGGGCAGTGCATTTTGTCCCAATCAGCTTCCGTGGCAGTTTGGTTGATAGGATGTTAGCTTTACACTTCGCTACTCTTTTTGTTCTTTTAGGGCGTTTAGTTGATGTCTCAGTCCCTGTTTGCCCTGCAACAGGGGCCTCTAGCAGTTTAACGGCTGGGCGACAGTGTTGTTATTTTGTAGATCCCACTGCCGCTGTTTCTCTCTGAGCAGTTGCCTTTTTTCCTCCACCAGTGGGGGATTTGGGTCACTTTCACAGTTAACTGCAAAGTGGGCGTCTTCTCCGCAACGGAAACAGTACCATGGGTGGGGCCTACTGGGTGTTGCTAGCCCTGGAGTGTACTGTCCACTTACTTTCTTGCTGGATGACTGGTTACGGGCTACGATGGGGGAATCTTTGGAGAAGGCAGGTGATGGTACTTGGTGATTCTTGACTTGAGGTGGAGCCACTTGTGCTTGGAAAAAGGCAAGTTCACGTTTCAAGGAGTCGATTTGTTTTTGCAATGTATTGATTTCAGTTGTATCAGGACCACTGACTTTAGCTTTACGTGGGGTTGGGGTCTGCATTACAGCAACCTGAGCTTGGATTTCATTAAGCTGTTTCTTTAAGACTTCAGTTTCACTAACTTCTCTCTCAGGTGTAGTACAACCGCATGCAACTAACTGTTGTGCTGTAGCTCTCAGCTTTGGGGCAGCAGGATTTGATTTGTGTAGTCCAAGGTGTTTTCTCATACGATTGTGTTTGTTTGCCTGTTTGTCTTCCTCCGTCCTGATGAGTAGCACGAGCTCAGCGAAGGAGGGTGGTGTGTTGGTTTTTCGCTCCAATTGAAGATCAGCGATCAGTCCATCATTCCAGCAGCCCCGACAGAACTGCTTTAGGAGATAGCGGTTTCTCTCACTCTCGGCTACGCCACCTTGTCTAACTACAGCACTCAGAGCAACCTGCAAGCGGTTCAGAAAGTCAGAAGGCTTCTCATCATTGTTCTGCAGTGTCCCCATAAACCTGGCCAACAGCTCATCTCCATCCTCCACAGAACCATAGACTGAATCAAGTAGCTCAAGGTACACCGATGGCAAAGCCTGGGGGCTAACATGTTTGATAACATCAGTAGCCGGAGGCAGTAAGCTGTCTAGGATTTTGCGTGTTCTGTGCAGGTCAGACATGGAGGGGTCAGTTAAGAATAAGTCCACATTGGCTCTCCAGGTGTCATAATCAAGTTCACTATTAGGGCGAGGCATCTTCCCAGAGAAGGGTCTGAGGCGAACTGAAGAGTGCAGGGGGGACATAGCATCATGAGTTCGCATGACATGTTCAACAACGACTCTCTGTACAGCTGGAGGATTTACATCGTCCACGGTGAGGACTGAATGTGTTGATGCGGCTGCGTCACCACTACTGGCTCTGGTCGGCGGGGACCCTTGGCGATGAGTGTTCGTGTTAGCAGCCTGAGGACCACCTCTCAGTCCACGCTGAACACATCTAGGTGAGGGAGATGGCGGGAATACAGTTGGTAGGTTCTTGACCACCTCAGGTGAGACAGAGCGGAGCAGAAGAGAAGACTGTTGCGTTGCAGGTGTTGACCCCTTAATAGTCTCAACCTCACGATCAGTCACATCAGTTTGAGAGACTTTGATTGGTGTAGTTTCAGCAGGAAAGTTGACACCTTTTTCTGAACTTATCTTCATCAGTTCTCCCTGCAGCACACTTTCAATTGATCTCCCACTCTCGTCAGCAATAGCTTGCAGTTCCTCAAGATACCCTTTGGTGGCGCTACTGCTAGCAATGCTGGTGTATACACTATCTAGTGAGCGTACATGAAAGGTAGCATTTGTATCTGTTGAGCTCTGATACTTTATGGGCAGTGTGGGCCTGAGTGTTTGCATTGCAGCGCTATTAGCAAATTCTACAATGGAGCAGAGGTGATGCTCTGATTCTGCATCATCAATAACCAACACTCTGTTAACGGAGCCATAACGTTCAAGGTACCTCTCAAGCTCCACATCCACTTCAGTTTGAGTTAACCCACTAACAAGAACTGAGTTACGAACATTTACACCTTCATTTTTCACAACATCCATTGTACTGTTATCTTTTCCGTTTACTCTCGCCACTCAATAATACTCCACTTTCTCCTGGCTGGCTCGCCAAGTTTCTGTAACCCACCTCAGCCTTGACTGTCCTTATCAATAGCTAGATGATACAGATATGTTTCTTTATAATATTAACAACTCAATGGACCAGTAAATCAGAAGACTAAATTCGCTACAGGAGAAAGGGGTATTTGAAATTTGTAATGAATGACAGAGTAAAGGACTCAAATGACAATAGGTAGGTTTTGTGTTGAATTGTATAAGTAACCGTTAGAAAAAAAATAGAAACCCTTAAAACAGAGAACAGTATTCATCTACATATGAGCTCAGTGACAATATTCACAAAATAAACTCCAAACAAAATCGAAGATCACAGTCCTTGTTGGGTGGCCCGCCACAACCACTGAGCCTCCCCTCTACCTTACAGAACAGGGAAGAACCCAGCAGAAGAATTCTTCGTTTCTTGAATCCAGGGAAGAAAAAGACCCGGCCAGAAACTCAAGCAGTATTTACACACACACTTCTTCAGACCAAATGTCACCCACACGGATCATCAGCAGTCCAGCTCTCAAGTTTAACGGTCCGCAACCCGACCCACAGGAAAGAAAAGAAAAGACTCCGGTCTCCGTGCCGAATTAAAACAGCCTCCGTCTTCCTAAAATTTTGCTCTCTTGCACTGAAAGTCAGTTTTTTAATCTGCGGTGAAAGATTAGCGTGCAGCTACTTTGTCCAAGTCCGCGGGAGAGAGACCGGAAGAAGACCCCTGACCCCGATCACGTCTGATCGGTTACGTTGCGTCATGTGAACTCCGCATGTCACCCGAATCTTGTACACATCTTTTTTCTTTTAAAAAAAAACACATTCAAATGAACTAAAATACCCTTTTTAATAGATGTAATAATTTGTGTATTATTACTGGTTTTCACCTATTTATTGACCTTTTAATATTTTTAAACCATGAACTGATTTATTTATTCCATGTAGAATCATTTTAGGCGTGTTTATTTAACCAACCTCGATATTTATGTATTTATTTGTTTAATAAATTGATGATCCTTTCATCAGAGCCTAGTAACCTGGGTTACACTAACTTTGTTTGGGCTCCTGAACGACACGGGGGAGCAGCGTCTGCCTCACAACCAATCAGGTTAGAGGAGGTGGAGAACGGCTTTGTTTACAGTCAGAAAGAGCGGACCGCTCAAAAATGTTAAAATGTTGACGACACAGACATATGAGAACACAGAGATATTGTCATATTCTCAAATGTCATCAATAACTAATAAATATTGACTGATATTAAAAGCTTTTTTGTTTATACACCACAAAAAAAGATGCTTCTTTAATGGATTCCTGTCGACCCCACCTTTAAGATGAGCAAATATTGAAATAAAACAATCACACTTGTTGGATTGAACATCTGAAATGTCGTCTTTGGGCTAATTGCAGTCAAATATAGTGTGTGAATATTTTACATCCAGTCAGATTCTGTTATGCTGGGCACTAACTTGTTTTAAAAGTGGGTTTGTAATAACTCAGCCTGTTGGAGGAGGTGTCCCTGTCTCATGCTGGATTAATGTTGGCTCTGTGAATAATGGAACAAAGAGTCTGCTCTACACCTGCTCTGCATGGAGATGGGATGGAAATATCTCCCAAGAGTAAAACTGGTAGATGAATTCAAAGTATATCTGATAGTGAACCTCCAAAACACCTGAATCGTGGACACCGAACCTACCGGCCTCTCTGGAGATCTGCATGAAGGCTTCAACCCCGCTCTCGCCGTAGTTTCCCTCCGATGCCAGCGTGGACACGTAGTTCCATCCTAGAGCCTTCACGATGTCGAGCATGGTCTGAGCCTGATATGAGTCTGGAGGAACCACCCGCAAGAAAAAATCGTACCGATTATTATCGCTCAGTTCTGGAGCTGTGGAGGCGTAGCTCACCTGAGGGATCTGAAATCATATTTAAAAATAAAGAATTATAAATCAGTCACCACAAAAAGATCAGAATTAAAAAGGTAAAGATACCGGCCCTTTAAAGGGATACTCCAGCATAAAATTTAAGTTATGGTCAAACACTCTGCAAAACCAAGGTAGACAGCCCCTCCAGAGATGAATGTTGCAGACCGCTTGCTTCTCTAGTTATACCAACTTTAGTAACAACCGCAGGATAGCAATACAGAGAGACACGTGCTCAACAAAAACACCACTCTATAACCACAAATAATGCTCAGAACAGCACCTAACTTCATCAACAGTACATATAGGGTCACAGCCATAGTACTAGACACCAAACATCTTTTTAACTTTGACTCATTTCTTTAACAAAGAGACTAAACACAACTCACCTACTCTATTTCAGCAGACGCTTGTTTGTAGTGAGACCTCAGGCCAGTCCATTACAGACTACAGCGGGGTGACGCAGCTCAAGGAAGAACATTTATGATCATTTCTTTGAAGTAATAATTATCATATTAATCATTTTGCACTGCAGATGCGGTAGTTCTTCTGCCTTAGTGTCTTGGTCTGATTGCATTATTGCATTTCCATGAAGAAATGATCATAAATGTTCTTCTGAGCATTATCTGTGGATATAGAGTGGCGTTTTGGTTGAGGTATAACTAGAGAAGCAAACGGTCGGCAGCATTCATCTCTGGAGGGGATGTCTAACTCAGTGTTATGGTGTTTGACCCTAAATGACCATAAATAGCAACACACACACACACACACACACACACACACACACACACACACACACACACACACACACACACACACACACACACACACACACACAGTGGCTTAGTGGTGTGTAATAGCCAGAGCTGTATGTGTGTCAGCAAACCAGTAACAATCACATTAATACATAAACCTCTCTTTCTCTCTCTCTCTCTCCCTGTGTGTGTGTATGTGTGGGTGTGTGCAGGTAAATTAATGGACCACACATTAAATACCCCCCATCATCATCATCATCATCATCATCATTCAGTCTTTATGCCTCAGTTCACAGATCTATCTGTGGCTGAACTCTGGGGATCTATGACATCACACTGATTCTACACTCTGATTGGTCCGAGGAGCCATAGTAAACTCAAAAACATGTACCACAATTATACCTGGTTAAAATAAAACCAACACCATCATCACTATATTCACTCAAAACCTTCCTCTTTTGGAAAGCCTACCTAAGCCGACAGAGGCCCGAACTACACGTATATGGATATTTATTGATCAGGATATTTTTGTTCTCCCGTCTAAATAAATGTATCTGTCCACACGTGTTCGTTCTCAGAAATATCTGCGTCCACACGTAGCCTTCAAACTCAATCCTATCTGGTGCAGCTACCTGATTGGCCGATGAATCGTAACAGCGTGATACGTCATGCATTGTTTGCGGAAGCTACGCTAGTGCGTCGGATCCATGTGACGGACCATGTGACCAATAAAAGTATTGGCCGCAGCAGACGCGTCTGTGAGCTGGCTGACTGGTGGATGTAATTGTATAAAACATGGTTCACTTGAAAGGCTGAAATTAGCCCCAAAAGGGCAAAACAAACGTAAAGAATACCCTGTCTGTCCGCCATCGTTGTTGTTGTTGTTTTTCTTTTTAATTCGCGAGCTGCGATTTGACGTCATCGATCCGTAAAAGTCCGACCACACGAATCCACTACGGATACGGATACGGGATACGGATATTTTTTTATTTCTCCACTTGTTTTTCCGGTTTCAGATTTATCCGGTTTGAGTGCTCCAAACTCCCGTTTTGGTGTGGTAGGGAGGCCTAATCGGACATAAATATGTGCGGTTTGAAATATATCCGCATTCGTGTAGTTTGGGCCTAATTTTATCTGATTTTATCTGCTGACTGTTTTTATTGTTTTGCCCTGTTGCTTGATTTTACTGTTATTGTTGTCTTGTTGTGCACTTTGAGATTTGTTTTCAAATGTAAAGTGCGTTACAAATAAAATATATTATTATTATTATTATTATTATTATTAATTATTTCATCTTTATCTTTATCAATCTACTTTGATTATCATCATAACAACCACCATCATAGTTATCGTTAACCATTATTTCAGTCCTCATCATAACTATCATGGTTACAACCATTATCATTATCCTCACCATCATTATCATTGTTCCCACCGTGATCAGACAATATCATCAGTTTTTTGTCAGAATGATCATTCTATCTTTTCCCCAATATCACTATTATTAGTTTCATACTTCAGTACCACCTGCATCTTCAACGTCATTATTAACTTATCATCATCATCCTCATTATAATTAACATTATCAGCATTATCTTTTCATTCATTTAATACATTATCCCTCACATGTAAACCACCTATATATCACCTGTGTTTGATTTGTATTTGATCTTCACAGCATATGTCATCTGAATACAACTGCATATTACCTGTGTATAAGTATTTCTTTACCTGTATGACACCTGAATGTCACCTGTCCTTACCTGCACAACACCCGTATCTCACCTGTACATCATCTATGTATCACCTCTATAGAATTGTATGTTACCTGTATATCACCTGCATATCACCTGTCTGTTACCTTTGTGTCTCTCACCTCGAATAGCCTCAGGATGTTGGCCACCATGATGGACACAGAGCTGGCAGACGCCCCAATCACGCCCACCACCCTCTCAGGTTTCCGGATGAGGGGCGGTTCTCCATTGGAGCAGCGGATGTCAGACGTGTCTTTCTGGATCAGCGCCTGAACAAAGGTGAGTGACTGTTCCAGGGCATAGGTGTCTCGTGAGCAGGTGTCCAGGATCCGGGCGCCCAGCGTGATGTTGGGCAGAAGCTCTGGGTCGCTGTTAATCTGGTCCAGAGCGTACAGCATGGCTTCCATGCGGTGGATCCCCTTCTCCTTTTTAAGTTCGCCACAGGGAAGACCGTGGGGGCCACGGGCGTGGATCGGGAACAGACCCCCCAGAGTGATGTCACCAGGTATCTTGATGGAGTGAGGGTGGAAGTGCTGATGGGAGGCGCTCACCTGGAACATCTGTCCACCAATCCAGAAGAGCCAGAGGTAAAGGAGGAGACGGGGCCACGATGAGCTCTGACTGAGGCTCTGTCCAGTCCTGAATGAGATGGTCTGATGATGATGATGATGACTGTGATCATAACAACAGCGCTCTGGGAGGTGGGAGGGGGCGGGGCTTGATGATTTCATACTGAGGTTTTTTTTTTTCAGGTGAGAGTTTTCATCCTGCTGTGGACTCCTGAGGAGAGATCGACCAATTAGTTCACTGTATCTGTGTGTGTGTGTGTGTGTGTGTGTGTGTGTGTGTGTGTGTGTGTGTGTGTGTGTGTGTGTGTGTGTGTTTTCAATTTTCAATTTCAAAAAGTTTTATTGGCAAAACATCAATAACAATAATAATAATAATAATAATAATTGACTCTTTACTGAAAACCTGTTTTAATAATCTGATTTAATCTACCAGAGCTTCACAATCTGATTTTGAAAGAACCTAAAGCCATATTGTAAAGTTTGGAAGTCATATTATAAAAAGTGCTTCTCAAAAGGTGATAATTTCATTATACTGATCATTTTATTGTTTATATGATCAGTTTAATGGAATTATCACCTTTTAATTATCACTGTCATAACACCTACAGTGGCAGACTTTACCATTAGGCGTTAACTGTTTACATCCTCCCCTCGGTTGATGCTGCTGCAGCCTGTGAACTCCTCCACAGTGAAGTGTCCAAGCTACAGACATCACACCCTCAGTCTCTGATCATCATCTCTAGAGACTTTAATCATGCATCGCTCTCCTCCACTCTCCCTACCTTCAGCCAGTATGTAAACTGCCCAACAAGAGACAATAAAACTTTGGACTTACTGTATGCAAACACCAAGGATACATACACCTCCTCCCCCCACTGGGCCGCTCAGATCACAACCTGGTGAGACTGCAGCCCATTTACATACCTATGGTGAAGAAACAACCCCCCACCATCAGGTATGTTAAGAGGTGGTCTGAGGAGGCCACTGAGGCGCTGCAGGACTGTTTTGAGACCACAGACTGGGATGTACTGTGTGGCCCACATGGTGATGACATCGACACCATGACAGATTGAACCACAGACTATATAAACTTCTGTGTTGAGAACACCGTACCCACCAGGAAAGTACGGTGTTTCTCCAACAGCAAACCCTGGGTGACCCCAGAACTTAAAGTCCTCCTGAAGGAGAAGAGGAGGGTCTTTAAATCTAGGGACAAGGAGGAGCTGAGGAGGGTGCAGAAGGAGCTGAAGAAGAAGATCAGAGAGGGGAAGGCCAGCTACAAGACCAAGATGGAAAACCTTCTGCAACAGAACAACGGCAGGAAGGTCTGGAGAGGCCTGAAATCCATCTCAGGTCATAGCAGGGGCCATGAGAGGGGACCTGAAGCAGGAGACAGGGAGTGGGCCAACGAGCTGAATCTGTTCTTCAATAGATTTGACTCTGCTCCCACTCCTCCACCGACTCATCAAACCAGTGACCCATCTGCTGCTTCTTCTTTACACCACCTCAGTCCCATGGCACCGGCATCATCACCCCCCCTCCACTCATCCTCCACCACCCCCTCCAGCACCACCCCCAGCCTCTCCATAACAGCTGACCAGGTGAGAAGTGAGCTGAGGAAGATGAAGCCAAGGAAAGCCACGGGTCCTGACGGCATCAGCTCCAGACTCCTGAAGGACTGTGCAGACCAGCTCTGTGAGGTGCTACTGCACATCTGGGTCTGGAGAGGGTCCCAACACTGTGGAAGACTTCCTGCGTGATTCCTGTCCCCAAGACAGCACACCCCAGGGAGCCCAACCACTTCAGACCTGTGGCCCTCACTTCTCACCTGATGAAGACTCTGGAGAGGATCATGCTGAGGAACCTCCGCCTCCTGGTGAGCTCTCATCTGGATCCTCTGCAGTTTGCGTACCAGCCGAACATTGGAGTGGACGACGCAGTCATCTACCTGCTGCAGAGGTCCATGGCTCACTTGGAGAACACCGGCAGCACTGTGAGGGTCATGTTTTTTGACTTCTCCAGTGCTTTCAACACCATCCAGCCTTCACTGCTCAGGGGGAAGCTCGAGCGGGCGGGAGTGGACTGTCACCTAGCTGCAAGAACCGTGGACTACCAGTACTCTTACTGCCAGTAAGACAAAGGAGATGGTCGTGGATTTCCGCAGGAGGAGGACACCTCAGACTGTTCCAGTGAACATCCAGGGTCTGGACATTGAGATGGTGGAGTCCTACAGATTCCTGGATGTCCACCTCAACAATAAACTGGACTGGTCAACAAACACAGACGTCCTGTACAAGGAGGGCCAAAGTCGTCCACACCTGCTGAGGAGACTGAGGTCTTTTGGAGTGTGCAGGACTCTGCTCAGGACTTTCTATGACTCTGTGGTAGCATCTGCACTTTTATATGCAGTGGTCTGCTGGGGGGCAGGGAGCACTGAGAGGGACAGGAAGAGACTGAATAGACTGGTCAGGAGGGCCAGTTCTGTCCTGGACTGTTCTTTGGACTCCCTGGAGGAGGTGGGTGAGAGGAGGATGTTAGCAAAGCTTGTATCCATCATGGACAATCCCTCTCACCCACTGCACCAGACTGTGGGGGCTTTAAGCAGCTCCTTCAGCAGCAGACTGAGACTTCCACCTTGCAGGACGGAGCGCTACTGCAGGTCATTCCTCCCTTCTGCAATAAGACTTTACAACGAACTGTAATAATAACTGGATTTACACCACCACTTTTTTCTGGCATTTAAATTGTGTATATTGTAGCTAGTTTTATTTTTCTTCTCCCTTTTTTCTAAATGTTTTCTTAATTATTACATTTATTTAAGTTCTTAATATGTGGACCTTTATTTTTATAACTGCATTTTTGCTCTCTTTGTCTGTGATGCTGCTGTGACAAAAAAATTTCCCCCATGGGGGATCAATAAAGGAATATTCTATTCTATTCTAGGCAAAGGGAGGCAAATAGGTCGGACCCCTGAAACAAATTTGACTTTATTGCATGTATTTGTGACTTCACCAATAAAACTGATGTCTTCGTCTCTCTGAAATATTTTAACGTATCTGTCAGTTTTACACCTTCAAATATATATCAAATCATGACATTATCTCTGGAGTTAACTTCAATCGTTCAAGATTATCCTTTCTTAATTTGTAATTTGTGACTTCTCCGTGTAAAATAACCACTTTATTTTTACGTATTTATTTCCTTATTTTAAAATAATTCTGGTTTGTTTCTCACGAAGCTGCTCACATGGCCACCTTAAAGAAAAAAAATACAAATTTTCTTCTTGTGAGAATAAAGCTGTTTATTCACAGTTGTTAATTTACGATAACGATTAGCAGCATAATGCTGTTTGACACTTCATTCAGATAACATGACGACTTTATAATCCATTATTACTATGACTCTACCACGACTTCATTTTTGTAATATGACTTCCAAATTTTACAATATGTCTTGATTTTCTTATGAGAGTGATTTTCTTATTTCTTCCTTGTGTAAAAATGACAATAATAATAACAGTTAAAAAAATTATGAATCTTAGAGAAGTTCCCTAATGTGAACTTGATATTTTTATGTAATAAATCATTCTTTATAATTCTCGACATAGATCCTGTAAGGTTTGCCACATAATTGAATATATTTTTGACTCCTTTTTCATTAAATTAAAGCTTAACCAGCTTAAAGCAGGTTATTTTACAGTTTAACATTAGAATTTTTTTAGTGAAAGTCTCCATTAAACGCTATTGTCAACTTCTGTGATCTCGAGAAACTCTGCACAAAGTTTTCCAAAAAAGGCTGTGAATCCCCACGATTTATCTGCAACACCAAACTCTGAAGATACTGTGATATTAAACCGTGAGTCCTCTCTGAAGACCAAAACCAAACCCCACCGGGCGGGTTGGTGTCCTCCACATGAGAACTCCCACGTAGAGACCGCTACTTCGTTAATTTAGAATATTAGATTAATTTTCCTGAAATTCTCATTTATTCTCATTAATTTTTTCTCATCGAAAAACTCATCGACCATCTCCGGTCCTATGGTTTCACTTTTTTTTTTCCGGTCATCACAGCAGAACTTACCGGAGCGAGATCCCATCTCCTAACGGTCAACACCCACTCCGAACTCAGTCCAGACTCTGGTTCCGGTCCCTGTTTGGCCAGCCGGTCTGATCCGGTGATCAGTCCCAGAGAAAGCCCCGTTCAAATCCTCCTGCTCCAATCAGCGAGGACCCGTCTGTCTCTCTGCTTAATTAAAACATGAACGTGTGTGCGCGCGCACTCGGACCTGAGATTTTACTCAAAGTGTATCATCTGTCTCAGAGAACATCTTCGACGGTCAGCCTGTCAGTATATTATGTTGACAGCGCGCCCTCTGGTGGTAATGGTCAACCATAACTGTCCGCACAGGTGTTGAGGTGTCTGACAGGTGTGCTGAGTAAACTGACCAAGGCCAAAAAGGACGATAAGGGGGTGCCCGCAGAGCCGGAGGCGATTTTTGATTGCCTTTATGTGCTGAGCTCCGATTGGTTATTCCTTATGACTGTGAAACGTCATCGTCTGTCAGGTTAGGGTTAGGATGAGGGCTAGGGATAGGAGATTCAGAATTGATATAATTTTCGTAATGTTCTGTTCGTTGTACAGAGCCGACAGTCGGAGTTTGGCTCTAGCGTGTGATGACGTTTCCCCAACCATAAAATATAACCATAAAAATATCGAGAGCCGGAGAGCCCAGCAGATCTTCGACCGTGACAGATCCACAACCCTCTTTCTGCCCCTGTTGGACGGAGTAGGTCATTGCATGACAGATCCACAACTCTCTTTTTGACCGCTGTTCCACATCCGTTTTGTGCCCAGAAACTTAATTTAATGAACAGGTTGATAAATAAATAAGTGACCGCAGTAATATATTATTATTGAATCAAATTAAAAAGTCTTTTAAATTTGTAAAAAGTGTTCAGTTCTTGGGACTCGGCCCACTTCCTTTCAAGGATTTGAAATTTATTTTAAAAATAAGAGTGCCCACAGTCACATATTTAGATATTAATCTAGATTTCATTAATTTTACAGTGTTTTACTTATCATCTTTTTATGTATTGTCTGCCTACTTATAATATTTTGGGTTTATTCTCCCAAAATATTAAGTTATCCTAATGTCATAGGAATTGGCCTTGCTTTTATACTATTCATTCCTTGGCGATGATTTTGACCCCCTGAATGCAATAGTATGTGTCTGAAATTTTGTGTGTTTTTCTCATATATTTTCATGTGCAATCTCATGCACATTATTAGTAATCGCACTTCTGTTTCATTTACTACAATGCTAGTAGCCTAGTAGGGTCAAATCGTACATTTCCGACTTCCGAAAAGCTAATGTTACCATTAGCCTGACCGAGATTGTGCATTTCAGACTATCACAGAAAATGGATAGGGAAAAATGTCATAAACGGAGTCTGTCACATTTACATTTATTTTAAATTCAAAACAACAGTTTTATTAATGACTAAAAATTATGTGATTCAGGTTAATATTCGATCATGACGTTCAAGCGGATGACTTTTTCAGGTTTCAGGTTGTGGATTTGTCATGCAATGACCTACTCCGTCCAGCAGGGGCGCAAAGAGGGTTGTGGATCTGTATATACTATGGACAACTTGGTTCCGCCTCCCGCCTGTATATGGATTTGAAGCCAAAAAGCTCTCGGTATTTTTCTTCATTTCCTGAAACCAGCGCTGCGCAGTAGGGATGCGCACATTCGGCCGCGCAGTCGCCGAGAGTCGCTGTGGTGACGCTCAGCTATCCCCCGGATGAGCTATGAAATCCCTGAACGCCCATAGGCTGTATCAGGTGTCAATCATAGAAAACATGAACTCCCTAATAACTTTTAAAAACGGAGCTGTACAGAAAAAAGAGGACTTGAGCACAAACCAGTCTGACAGTAACTACATGTCAACATCACAAGCAGGGGGGAGAAAAATTTATGTTCTGTGTAATAAATTTCTGAAGTTTGTCCACAGCTCCATAAGCTGGAGGCGGGATTTATGACCTATACTGCAGCCCATCAACAGAGGGTGCTGTTCTCGGAGTGGCTTCACCTAGCGAGGAGGCAGACTCTGTCCATTCTATATACAGTCTATGATCTGTCACGGGTGTGGATCTGCTTGGCTCTATGGCTCTGCAGACATGTACTGTTGAAAAAGACCGGAAAATTAGGTGAACTCAGAGAACATCCAGTCTGTGGTCTTGGCTCTTCTAATCCAGATTCATCCACTTTCAAAAGTCTGAATCGGATCAGGTCCTTATGTTTCAGACCAGCCGTCAAAAAACTGAAATTTAAAAAAATCTGCTCCTGAAAAACAAAAATAGATTTCTTAGTCCAGATTATTCTGTTACAGAACAAACACCAGAGCTCGACGCTAACTTTTTTCACAAGTAGAACTTTAGGGGCACAATGAAAATTGATCAAATAATAATTGACTTATTGGTCGACATAAGTACTATGATTTGAAATCATTTTTAGGTCAATCGGTTACATGACATGACATGGAAGCTATTGAAGGAAAACAGCCTTTTTTGAGAACATCAACCGGTAATTTATTGATGGTCCCTTATTCAACACCGACGTTGACAGTGAGGGTGCCGAGTAGATTTAACTGCACTGCTGTTGTTATTCCTGGTTATGGAGAGTGAGAAGACACCGGTAGATCCTCAGTGAATGTCTGTCAAATATCCAACCTAAAACTAACTTCACTGCCATATTTACAGGAAAAAACATTTGTTGCCTTGGTGAATTTTTTTTATGCGTAAGTGACCTTAAATACATTTTACAATTCGCACACATCTACTTTTAGTCGCAAATGCGAGTGAAACGGTCGCACTGTCGAGCCCTGAACACTATCGTGCGCACATACACACACATTCAATCTCCAGGTTTTCATTGAATACAAACTTTTAAAAAATATTTCTTATTATTTATTAATTGATCATTGATTGGTCTACTTGGTCTGACTATTCCAAAGGCTCATCAGCTGTTTTTCCAAAACAAAACCTGTAGTGAGTCCTCATTTTAAATTTTCTCTGAAAATAAAGGTTTAAATATCAGTTCAAAAAAAGGCAAAGCATAAATTAGTTTTTTAACAAACAGACCCATCTCTGATCAGTTTACAGTCTTTGACCAATTAGGAGATTAGTTCTATGATGCTGGCAGCTGATTGGCTGCTGTGTGTCCTAGGCCTTTTGCTTTACGGCTGCTCTAATTGGTCTGCGTCCCTGAATCCCTCAGAGGTGATCTGGTATTGGATGGTGGAGTCCATGTGACCAGAGGATTTAAAGATGGCTGCCAACCGCCTTGAACCTGCCCATTGTAGGAGGAGTCTGATGGTGGGGGCGTGACCCCAGCTTTCCCCAAGGGCTGGGACCAGCTGTGATTTGCTGCCTTGCAGACGCGTAGTCATGTGATTGGTCAACACCACAGCCAAGTTTTGGTTGGTTGCCATAGCAATCAGCTGCTGGGTGAGGCCGTTGAGGAGGCGTGTACGTTGAGACAGCTCATCAAAATGCTGCCGGAATGGAAATGCCAAGCTGTCGATCACCAAAAGGCGGACCCTCGGATGCTCAGACAGGAAGTCAGGCAGCAAGTGGAGCTCTGCCAGCAGCTCCAAGTAGTCATGACAACACACCTGTGAGACAAAAAGCCAATCAGAGTTACCTCTGCTGTTGCCAAAGTATGACATCACAGTAACAGCAGCAGTGATTGGAGGATGGATTAATGATGATTTCATAATTACCAGGAAAATGTTAGACAGGATGGTTTCTACAGAGAAAGTTGTCATGGCAACTCGCTGTTCATCATCCTCAACTAATAGGGCGCAGTGTTGAACAGCGGCGGCGGCCATGTCAGTGACTCTCTGCAGCAGGAAGGTCCCCTCAGTGTCAATAAAGACCACTTGACCTCCGACCCCCCCGAAACAAGGTGGCACCTGAACGTCCACAGCCAGCTGTAGACTGAGTGATGAGATCATCAATAGCTTTATTGATCAGTGGAACAAAAACTAGTTTAACGTGAGTGTGTGTGTGTGTGTGTCTGACCACAGCTGTGTTTTTCCCGTTCCTGGCGTTCCACAGACTTCAGTGGTTTTTCCAACAGGAAGTCCTCCAGCGAGCGCAGTATCGAGCTGTGAGCAGAAGGTAACAATGCTCTTTGGCTCCTCCTCTTCTCTCTGCAGGAGCTCCAGAGCGCTGATAGAGGCTCCACCCAGACCTGTACTCACCACCTGCAGCACCTCCAGCGCCTCCTGCTGGGATAGGCCGGTCTCTGCAACACCAGACAGAAATAATGGATCAGCGAGTCCTGGTCCACAGTCTGGACATATGAACAGATGAAATGAATTTTGGTCCCTAACTTTCCATTTTTAGGGCCGAATAAGAAACTACTTTAAGCTCCTCACTGGAACCCTTTTTTGTGCCTAACTGTAACATCCCGTTACAGTTACCTGTTTGTAACCATCAATAGTGGCTTTCTGTAGCTATTTTAAAGGGATACTCTGGCGTAAAATTATTTTGGGTCAAACACACCGTAACACCGAGTTAGACACCCCCTGGAGAAATGAATGTTGCCTGATGAACATGATCAGAGGACATTAAGGATTATGAAAAAATGATAAAAATGGGTATGAAATTTTGGTGGCAGGTCCCCTTTAAAACTCTTCGTAATATAAAGAAAATACAGCCGGACAGAATATTGAGGCGTCACGTCATTGACCCATGTACTGTTGATGAAGTTAGGTGCTGCTCTGAGCATTATTTGTGGCTATAGAGTGGCGTTTTGGTTAAGCTTGTGGCTCTCTGTATTACTATCTTGCGGTCGTTACTAAAGTTGGTATAACTAGAGAAGCAAGCGGTCAGCAATATTCATCTCTGGAGGGGGTGTCTAACTCGGTGTTACGGTGTGTTTGACCCTAAATTAATTTTACGTCAGAATATCCCTTTAAGCACTGAACCGCAAACTACTGCAAAAAAGTAAACCCCTTATATCAGTCTTACTACAAACACGTACAGAGTCTGATCCCTTATTGTTAACCTTCACTCACAATTGAAGGTGTAAAAATGTAACCAACATCAGTGCCTATCTTAACCCATTTTGTGTGTGTGTGTGTGTGTGTGTGTGTGTGTGTGTGTTACCTGAGCTGAGCTGTTTCGGGCTCACGTGCAGCAGGTCTCGAGTGGACTGTATTCCCGCGCTTATCAGCCTCGCTCTCACACTTAGGTTCAGGTTCAAACTGCTCACCGATCTCTGCATCTTTAGTGTTGAAGCTAAATTCACTCCAAACATCCCGCCATGACTAATATCGCAGCGTACCGTTCAAACTGTAACAAGGACCAATATAATTTCCGGTTTAATTCCCAAAGTAAAAGTTTTTTTTTTTTTTTTTTTGTCAAAATACAAACATCATAAAGGCACATTAGTGATACTTAGAGTATAAAGTGTTGAACCAGCTTTTTAGATTATCAAAAGAACATGAAAAAAAAGAAAAGAGAATATGAGGGTCTTATTCTAGGATAGTAAATAAGTTGAGTATAGATTTTTGTTTTTCATGTAGTTCAAAGATTTTTTGTATTTTCTGAGTATGTTTATCCATCTATTGAAGTGGGGCTTCATCTTGAGGTGTTTACATCTGTCAATTAAATGTTTTTCAAGTGTAATTAAAATGTTCACCCTGAAGTTCTTTTCATTTAACTGCAGTCCAATCTTCATCGACATCTATTTTAATGAGAGCAAAATAATTTGTTTAGATAACAACCAATTTTGATATAATGTCCAAAAGTGTACAACATGCTCACATTCAAAGAAAATATGTTCTATTGTTTCATTGTCGCTATCGCAAAATCCACACATATTATTATTCCCAATTAAATTTTACATGTAGGAAGTGGTTTGATGGATAAATGTCATTTAGTATTTAACAAAAAGTAAAAGTTCATGAGAGTTCATTTAAAGCTCTCAGGAACTCTCTCGCTGGACTTTCTTCTTAGTACAATATAATTAAGCAAAAAAAAAAAAAATCCTCTACTTGGGTAAATTTTTATGTAAGTTTTTCTCTAGTAAAATATTTCAGAACTCGTTTCAGTTTTATTTTGAAGGCATAACCAGGATGTATCGTCATACCCATCGACGCCATCAAGACGCGTCAGGTTTGCCCACACGTGAGCGAAAAGAGGAGCAGTGTTCTGGACTGAAGAGGGTTTAAATGATTCCGAAGGTAAGTTCACACCTTATTTTGATTACTTTAGGGAATCTTTTAAAGGGAAAGGGTTAAAACAGGTTAGAAACAGGTAATAAATAGTCAAAACTGGTGAAAAAAAAACAGGTAAGAAAGAGGTGGTAAAAGGTTAAAACGCGGACTTCAGGACTGCTGTCGAGAATATACAGTATAAATTAAGGCTGTCAAAGTTAACGCGTTATTGTCGCGTTAACTCAAGTGACTTTTATCGCCACTAATTTTTTTGGCGCACGATTAACGCAAACCTTAGTCTGGCTTGACCAAACTATACACACACTGCGTGGATATTCTTGCCGTTGTAAAAGGGTAGAGGAACAGTTGGTGAGGTGTCCAGGCTATGTGAGCCTCGGGGCACTCCGTAGTTTCACGAATCAGGAAGTAGAGCACTGACTGATACCGCAGCAGACATAAACAAATCCCCGTGAGCAGTAACTAGGATATAATGGATAAGAACACGATTTTGAACAGAAAGTTCAGCTACAAAGCCTTGCCAGATGGCTCTCTTGACAGGACAAAAGTCATTTGTGTTTCCTGTCGAGCTGAATTTAGTTACCACCGGAGTACGTCTAGTCTCAAATATCACTTGTCGGCCAAGCACACAGCTGATGCAGAGAGCCCCCCCCCCCAAACAAAAAGTGAGCTCGGAGTCAAAAATAACGCCCAGGTTCTTAACACATTGTGAGGGTTTAAAATCTTGTAGTTTTGGTAAAAGTTTCTCTCTCAGGCCTTCAGGACCAATGACTAAACCCTCTGTTTTATTCTGGTTGAGTTGGAGGAAATTATCTGCCATCCATGACTTAATATCTGAAATGCAGTTAAAAAGGGCATCAACTGGCCCTGTGTAATCAGGAGACACAGCAATGCACAACTGCGTATCATCAGCGTAACTGTGGAAACTGATGCCGTGCCTCTTGATGACATCCCCCAAAGGAAGTGTGTAAATATTAAAAAGAAGTGGGCCTAAAATTGACCCTTGGGGGACCCCATACTTAATTTTATGTGTTCTGGAGGAACATGTATCCATATTTACAAAGAAAGATCGATCCATGAGATAGGAGTGGAACCACTTTAAAACGGTACCAGAGAGGCCAACCAAATGCTTCAGTCTGTTTAATAAAATGTGATGGTCTACGGTATCAAAAGCAGCACTAAGATCCAGTAAGACCAAGACTGGTAGTTTTTTGGTATCTAAATTACATCTGGTGTCATTTAAAATCTTCAAAAGAGCCGTCTCGGTGCTGTGGTTCATCCTAAAGCCAGATTGAAATTTCTCAGAAATATTGTTTTTAGTTAAAAAATAATTTACTTGGTTAAAAACTACCTTTTCTAAGATTTTACTTAAAAATGGTAGATTAGATACAGGCCTGTAGTTGTTAAAGACATTGTGGTCTAGATTGCTCTTCTTCAGAAGGGGCTTCACCACCGCCATTTTATAGGCAGTGGGGACGACACCCGTCTGAAGAGAGCAATTCACTATATTTAAAATCTGTTCCTCGAAGAATTCATAAAATGTCTTTAAAAGTGATGTGGGAATTGGATCTAAAAGGCAGGTTGTGGGGTTTACCTGGGAGAATACTTGACCAAGGGCCTTCGCATCAACCAGACTAAAACTCTCCAGTGTCTCCACGGGTAAAAGCAGTGATCCAGGTGTATTAAGAACAGCATTCTGATGAGATAAAAGACTGGCTCTGATGGTATCAATCTTGCTTCTGAAGTGGTCTGCTAAGTCTAGGGTTGGGTATCGTTTGATTTTGAGCGATTTCGATTTCGATTCCTCATTTCGATTCCGATTCCTATCAATTCTCTATTTCGATTCATTTAAAAGGCAGGATATCCAAAAATTTTTAAAAAAGCATGGTTTGAAAGAGGGTGCTAACCGGAGCTCTTCTTTTTGGATGAAATTTCTGAACTTCCCCATGAATTTTTAAATCATATTAACTTTTTAAGAACTTTACTATGAATTTCTCACAGGGCTATTTTCAACCAGTATATAAATATCAATTTTTGTTGTCAGGTCGTTTGTCTATGAAAAAGCACAAGGGCTAACGTTAGATGGATATTTAAGTTTACTCACCGTACACAGTTCAATTTCTTTACCGTTTCAAAGTTAGCAGAGGACAGAAGTAATTTATTGTTTCACTTATCTGATCCTGACTGGTTAGCGGAAGACAGGTGTTGTGCTGTAGAATGCACCCCTGCCGAAGAATGCCTCCCCTCCACTCATTAGCTTCTTAGTGGAAGAAATATGATCTCATATTTAATAAAACACGGGTATTAGATCATGAAAACGTGTCAAATGGAGCAGTAAACTTTCGTTTTGTTTTTATGTGTCTCAAAAATGCTGTATATAATATAAACTGTACAGTAAGCTGTTAAGGTAGAGAACATTATATTTTCGGGACAGTAAATATTCCGAATCAGAGGGCTATTGTTTTCGGCATATCTGAATAGCCTGAATGAAATCATTAAAGGCACACGCTTTAGATTCCGTTCAACGGTAAGGAAAACTTGGATTGTTTCGCCTTGTTGTGTACTTTCAACCGCGCTCCCGTCAGGGGGGCATTCTATGGCAGGGGTGCATTCTATGGCACAACACCGGCGAAGCGCGTCAAAGACGAGCACTCGGGTATTTCTCCTCCATGAATCCTGAGGTGTTAAATCATGGTGGTCGTTTACCCTCCTTTGCATGATCTAATTGTATTGCTAATGTTGCATTGAGATAAGAGTTCATTTTTCCTGCTAAAGTTAGCCAAACTTTTGACCAATGAAGAAGAAGCCACCGAGCACCAACAAGGACGGAGCGTATGAGATGGAGCCACACACAGAGAGAGGAGAGAGACAGAGAGAGATTGTAACCCACAGCGGCTGCATTGCTGTGGGTTGCAATGTACTTTCTCTCTCTGTCTCTCTTCACTTTCTGTGGGCTTCGTCTCATACGCTCCGTCCTCATTGGTGTTAAGCGGCTTCTTCTTTGTTGATTTTCGGCGGCTATTTCTTCCGGTCGGCGGACTCCGGCATCGAAACTTGGAATCAAAATTTTAGTATTCGAACGATACCAGAAGAATCGAAATGTTAGTCCCGGTCCCCATCGATACTCGATTCTCGATACCCAACCCTATGTATAACTGTTAAAAGAAACTTCACAAGAATTAAGCGATTTCAAGATAAAAGTGCTTTGGATATGCTTCCACAAGCTTTTCACGATAGTTTGCATGAATTTTGGCCCATTTCTCCTGACAGAACTGTTGTAACTAAGCCAAGTTTGTAGGCCGCCTTGCTCTCACATGACTTTTCAGTTCTGTCCATGAATTTTCATTAGGATTGAGATCAGGGCTTTGTGATGGCCACTTCAAATCATTGACTTTGTTATCCTTAAGCCACTTTGTAACCAGTTTGGCAGTACGCTTAGGATCACTATCCATTCGGAAAACCCATTTAACCCTAGCTTTAACTTCCTGGCTGATGTCTCCAGATGTTGCTTCAGTATTTCCACATAATGTTCTTTCCTCATGATGCCATCTATTTTGTGAAGTATACCAGTCCCTACAACCCCACAACATGATGCTGCCACCCCCATATTTCACAGTTGGGATGGTGTTTTCAGGCTTGCAAGCTTCCCCTTTTTTCCTCCAAATGTAACAATGGTTATGAATGATGGCCAAAAAGTTCAATTTCAGTTTCATCAGACCACAGGGCGTGTCTTCAAAAATTAAGGTCTTTGTCCCTTTGTGCATTTGCAAACTTTAATCTGGCTTTTGTGTTTCTTTTGGAGTCATGGCCTTTCAGTCCATGTTGGTACAGGACTCGTTTCACTTTTGATAACAACACAGTCGTACCAGTTTCAGCCAGCATCTTCACAAGGGCTTTTGCTGTTGTTCTTGGGTTGATATTTACATTTCGGTCCAAAGCACGTTCATCTCTGGGACACAGAACCCGTCTCCTCCCTGAGCGGTATGATGTCTGGACATTCCCATGGTGTTTATACTTGCGTATAATCGTTTGAACAGATGAATGTGGCACCTTCAGGCATATGGAAATTGCACCCAAAGATGAAACAGACTTGTGTTGGTCCACAATTCTCTTCCTGATATCTTGGCTGATTTCTTTTGATGTTTCCCATGATGTTACTCAAAGAAGCAGTGTGTTTCAGGTGTGCCTTAAAATACATCCACAGGTGTGTTTCTAATTAAATCAAATGTTGTCAATAACCCTATCAGAGGCTTCCAAACCCCCAAATATCATCATCTGGACTTTCCCAAATTGTTTAAAGGCATAGTCAACTTAGTGTATGTAAACTTTTGACTCTCAAGAAAATAATAAAAAATTGTCTAAAATATTCTCTCTCTCATTATTCTGGCATTTAGCAAATAAAAATAATTTTGGTAATCCTAAGTGACCAAAAACAGGAAAAGTTCAATCTGATTTAATGTTAGACGGTGAGAAAAAAAAGGTTAGGTGCTTTTTTTATATAGAGTATGTAAACTTCTGGTTTCAACTGTATCTGAGTGATTCCCCTTAATTGAAATCATATTTTAGTTTGCTTCAATGTTCAGACTGTGGGATCATTTTTGTTTGTAAACCAAATATTTCTTTTTTCACCTCCACGGAGCCTCAATACCAGCCAGGAGAGAACCTGTAACTCCGGCTCACAAAACTGAGACATGTGCATCTACTTCAGAGTGCACGGACAAGTATGTGTGTGAGAGTTTGTGTGTGTACAGTTTATCAGTATAGAAAGCCAACTGCAGTCTGGGTACAATCAAATCAATTCAAATCAAATCAATTCAAATCAAATCAAATCAAATCAAATCAAATCAAACTTTATTTATAAAGCGCTTTTTCTCCATGAATGTGACTCAAAGTGCTTTACAAGTGAAAAACAAAAACAAACACACACATACAACAAACACACATGCGCGCGCCAACGTGCCCGCATACACACATAAAGACAATGGGCATCAGGCTGAGTGCAGATGAACCAGTAGAGAAAGCGCCTGTAACATTTAGGAGTGTCAGCAGGACGTCAAACCAATTAGTAACTTTTAATTCCTGCCACTTTCCAAAGTCCTGCTCTCCTCTAAGGGACTCTATAATGGATCAATGTTGTATAACTCTGACTATATCATTCAGTACTGTTTTATGTTGTTTGTCAAATCAACTCCCTGCACATCCGAGCATGTGTTTCTACCTTCCTTAGGCACCCCGATTACAAACATTCCCCATGCACCTTTTTTGTGTGTTTATCCTCCTGACTGCATCTTGTACTTTTTTAGCTTCATGCCTCAAAGAAAAAAAGATGGTCAAACTTTGGAGGTGAATCTGGAGAGTTTTTCCTGCTGACAACACCACTTCAGATGTGTTTCTTTCTTTCTTTATGTTCTTTGGGATACACAAATACTCACTCTGTCTTCCCATTTCTGCCACTTGAGGCTATTTGGGACGTATAAAACTTTGCCAGGAACTTTTGGGTTGTCATTTTTGTTTTTCTTTTCCCCTCTGCAGTTACACCTGGATTAACTGGAATGTCACTATCCTCTTAATAATCATGCGTTCCCTGTGTATCATTAAGTCCACCTTCCTGACTGCTGTGAGATTTTGAATGAGATGAACAAAAGAGTGAGCCTTGAGCACCTATTGGATTAACAGTTTATCGCTGTGACCAACATACAGCTCAACACGAAGAAGAGAAGAGGCGGAGAGTCTGTCTCTCTATTTTGGATTTGATCTGCAATATCAGCCTCTGGGGCTTTTTGCTTTTCATTTTAATTTCATTTGTGCCATTCATGAAAATGTGCAAAGTCAAGTCAGGACCCAATCATACAGGATATAAATGAAGCTTTATTTAAACTCAATCTGGTGGTTGATTTGACTGTGATTCTGATTTAAATCTGAGCAAAAATCTGAGTTTTATTTCCTGTTTGACCTGCAGACGATGAAGAGACAAGAGGAAGAGCTGAGAGCTGAGAGGGAGGAGAAGGAGAAGGAAGACGAAGAAGAAGAGGAGGAGAAGGAAGAAGAGGGAGAGGTGGAGGAGAACACTGCTGCAGAGAAAAATGGAGATAAAGTCGATGACGATGATGAAGATGATGGTGTGAGGCTGAAGAAAAGCTTTGTAAAGAAATGTGTTGGAGGTGCAGAGAAGAAATGTGTCCCAGGTATCATCTACCTGGGACACATTCCACCGAGGTTCCGTCCAAAACACCTGAGGAATCTGCTGTCAGTGTACGGAGAGATCGGACGCATCTTCCTCCAACCTGAAGGTACCTTATTATTGCACACATACACATACACTGATGTCAGTGTTTCATGAAACAAAATCTGATCAGTTTAAGTCTGTAAATAATTTTTGTGACGTTCCTCTGTCCTTGTCTCCTTGTCCCCTCGTCTCCTCTTTCCTCCTATATTCACAGATGGTCAGGTGAGGAAGAGGAAGAAGAGGTCAGGTTTAAGGAGGTGTGACTTCACTGAGGGCTGGGTGGAGTTTGTTGACAAAAGAGTTGCCAAACGAGTCGCAGCATCTCTGCACAACACGCTGATGGGAACCAGGAAACGCCAACACTTCTCCTCCGACCTGTGGTCAATGAAGGTAAGTCTGTCCTAGTGAAGGTCCAGGGGTCCGTTTCACGTAGGTGGTTCAACAAACTCTGAGTTAAATCCTGAACTCTGAGTTGATCTACTCTGAGTTAGGAAACTCTGAGTTTCCGGTTTCACAACACCTGATTTGAGACGGTTTTAACAACTCCGAGTAGTTTGACCTGGAGTTAAGCACGTGCACACCAGACATAAACAGCCAGCATCTGTGGAGCGCAGATTCAATGATCAACCAATGGAAACAGGGAGAAGGAGGGGGCAGCAGCAAGCCAACAGCGAATTACAGCACGTTTGTAAAAGAAAGTGCAATACAGCAGCAGCTGCAAAGGAGAGGGAGAGGGCTTGGGAGGAAATCGCTGCTCGCGTCAATGCGTAACTTTAAATCTAGTCTCGTGCAATCACAATGACAGACTGTTGCAGGGAAACTGCTTGAATCATTTTGATCATGTTTTACATTGTCAAGTAAGTATTAAGTGGCAGTTTGATCCCTTAAAAATGCTCTTTTCACACTCAAAACTGAATTTACCTCTCTTATGATGTTCCGTTAAATGATTAGGAATATTAAACTAACTCTCAGTATGTATATGTACATATATTAAACTAACACACACTACACTCAATATTAGACTTTCACTCAGCAAACAGAAAGAGGGCAGATGCCAGAAAAACGGGTGGTGGCCCAGCAGCCCCACCTTTAACGGAGGCAGAGGAGCTGCCCCCCCCTCGACGATCGCAACCCTCACCCCGTAGCAGCGATCGTCGGACTGGTGTGCGTGTGTGTGTCTGTGGGGGGGGGCTGGGGGGCAGCTCCTCTGCCTCCGTTAAAGGTGGGGCTGCTGGACCACCACCCGTTTTTGTGTTAGTTTAATATTCCTAATCATTTAACGGAACATAATAAGAGAGTAAAATTCAGTTTTGAGTGTGAAAAGAGCATTTTTTAAGGGATCAAACTGCCACTTAATACTTACTTGACAATGTAAAACATGATCAAAATGAGAAAATGCCGATGTCTCACCTGAAACTCTGGGTTTACTGAGTTAAACCTGCTCCCGAGCAGGTTAGGTTCACGGAGTCTGTTACTGTGGTAACTGACCGCGAGGTTGAGTTACCTCTCTTTGTGAAACAGGTTAGAGTTACCCCTCTCTCCCTGGTTTAACTAACCCTCCTTTGTGAAACGGAAAACTCAGAGTTTCCCTGATTTCAGGGTTAACAAACTCGGAGTTTCCATTAAACCTGCTACGTGAAACGGACCCCAGGTCCTCTACAGAGTTAAAGGTGGGGTAGGCAGGAATTACGTTAAAGAAGCATCTTTTTTGTGGCGTATTGACAAAAGAACTTCTAATATCAGTCAATAGTTCTTAGTTATTGATGACATTTGGTAATATAAAGATATCTCTGTGTTCTCTTATGTCTGTGTAGTCAACATTTTAACATGTTTTGAGCAGCCCACTCTTTGTGACTGTAAACAAAGCCGTTCTCCACCTCCCCGGCCTGATTGGTTGTGAGGCAGACGCTGCTCCCCTGTTTCGTTCATGAACCTAAACAAAGTTAGCGTTCTACAACATCAGACAGTAGAAACCAACCAAAAAGTACAGAAAATTGTCTGAATCCTCCTTTGGCCACGACTGCCAACACAAGCAAGAAAATGAAGTAAATACCGGAGACTCTGGCAGAATAACGGGCGCTTAAAACAGAGGTAGAGCTAAAAAGACGGGTCAACATAAACGATGGGGGACGCTTCGGGATCTTGGTGACCCTGTAACCTTTCTGCTGGACAGGTAAACAGCTTTAACAAAGTAAGACAAGTGTCAGTAACAGAAGTGTTTCTTGTCAAACGGACCTGCTGTAGCGTGTTGTAGCGCCATCGCTAAACTGTCCTCCCTCGGGTCCTGGACTATGTCACTTTATCCTAGTTGTAGAAGTCCTGCAAACATTGTGTTGTTGTAGCACCAATGCTTTTGACTTTCACCTTGACTGGGCCCCATTTGTAATTATCTGAAGTATTTATCTGCATTATATCTGAATTTAATTGGAACGATACGAGCGAGCAGGAGCGTCTGTTTGTGGGCGGGGCTTGCTGGAGCAGAGAGGGAGGGGAGAGGAGGAGCTGAGGGGAAAACTGGTTGGGAGGGGTAGAGTTTACATTCAAGATTTTTCCCAAAAAACTGTAACTAACTCAGATCCTGACTTCACCACCTTGTAAGCTCAGACCAGTCGACACAGTCATACCACAGGACACGCTGGACATGGTCTCTGGTTCTGGGGTGTCCTGACAGCGGGAACATGACACTTGTAGCCATTAAATATCTCGAACCTAAATTTTTTCAGTAAAACTGTGAAAAAGTTAATGTACTCAAATATATGAGACATTGAGGCATTTCTCTCCAGGATATGAAGCAAAAAGTACCGTCTAGATCACTGTCACACATATATATATATATATATATATATATATATATATATATATATTTATAAAGTTTTCTCAGGTTTACCTCCCAATATATGAAGCATTAGAATATTAATTTTAGTACCTGCACAGGTTCCAGTGGACTCACTTGTCTGTCTCACTGCGGTCTTTCTGATTTTAGTACCTGCACAGGTTCCAGTGGACTCACCTGAGTGAACGTCTGGCGTATGAGCAGACAGTTATGCAGCAGAGACTCAGGACTGAGGTGTCTCAGGCGAAGCGGGAGACAAACTTCTACCTGAACAACGTGGAACGGAGTGCTCACCTGGACAATGTGAAGAAGAAGAGGACGAGAGATGGTCAACAGGTAAACTCATCTGGACTCACCTGCAGCTTTAGGTGTTTTCACAGGATATTTGCTGTAATGTGTTTGGTTTGTGGTCCTCAGGTGGAAGAGAAGACATGGGACTTCACGCAGCGTCAGACAGAGGATGAGATCCAGATAAAGAAAAAGAACTCTATTAGCCAGAGGCACCTAGCTAAGGCCCACCTCCTACAGCAGAAGAGCCAATCAAACATCTCACTGCTGGCCAAGATTTTTAACACAAACAAATCAGAGTAAGAGGACAGAAACAACGAATCGGCAGTTTGGCAAAACTGCTGTCACAGAAAAGCACCAACCAACCTATCACGGGACAGCCTGGGAAAGAGGCGGAGTTTACAGAATCATTTTCTGTGCTTATTTCCATTTTTCGCTTTCTGGCAAACAAGCTGTGGAGGACATAATGAGCTTGCTAGACTGACCTTTGACATCAGTTCACAATCAGACTTACCTGTGCAGGTGAGGGATGTCAGAGCAGAGCAACTTTAAACCTCTGTGTAAAATATTGTAAATAAATCTCTTCAATGTGACTGGACTACTTCTATTTAATTAGCTCCTTCCCCACCTGTCCTGCTAACACACCAGTGTCTTAAACTCTATTTTTTTACAGTTTTACGTGATAGATTTACACAATGAATTTTCAGCAGGTTTTTCCTAAGTGTTTCTTTGATGAATAAATACATGTCTTCTTTTCTTTCTCATTTTATATATTAACAAATAATTTTTCAAGAAACTTGGTCTAAAGCTTCACAATGAATTCAAGAGCATTTTGATCAGGTTGAACCGCTTCTTCACAGGAAACAGGATAAATTCAGGATAATTAAAAACTGTTACCTGTTTTGGCAATTCTTCGGGTGTTTCACAAGGATTTTATCTCCCCACTATGAAATTTGGTTGCAATTCAAAACTCATTTGATAAACTCAGTATAGGGGGCTTTGTAGAATGGCAACAGTGGAGGAGGGATGTAGAGTGCTGGGTTCCAGAATGATGAACTGACATACAGTCAACAGTCTCTGCGGCCCTAATTTTATCCTCTTTAACGTAGGGTTAAAAAAAGGGAGAGGACAAGAAAAAGCAATCTTAAAAAATCTCTGCTTCATTTAAAAGAATTCAACCACCTATAAAGTAAATATGGATATTTCTTTTTTTTTGTTTTCCTGATTTTAAATATTTAATATTTCCAAAGACGCCAAAACCTCGATAAGTTCTTCAATGTTATCAGCAAAGTGCTCCGGGTCGGCAGGTCCTGGTTCAATGTAAGATATGCTCCATGTGAAAAAAATAAATAAATAAACAGAATACATAAAAATACACAATACAACAATGCATAAAGAATAACAGCTCAGCTGTAATGTATAGTATTTACATATAATATTACCACAGGTCTACATATATTATGTAAATCAGGCATATGTTAAGCCTTACTTTTCTTTCACCCTTTGAGGCAATATATATATATATATATATATACATATACAGTATATATAGACATAATTAGTGATACTTTTAATAATACATATTTTTTATTTATTCACACTTTGAATCATTTAATGGTACGTTTAAGTAATTATTTAATGATATATTTATTTAATTTGGGCACTTTTAGTCCTCCATAGATGCCACACGGAGTTAATTAATTTCCTTTAATATATTACATTATAGTAGGGTCTGTTAAGTGAAAAATCGTTACACGGTGGATAAAAGCATGAAATTTGGCACATATGTCCCTTAGGTCATCCCAAAACATCCTAGAAGGGGTGCCCAAAAAAATGTCGAACAGGAAGTGAGTTATTGACAAAATTCAAAATGGCCTCCTAAACAGGTGACAGTTTACTCATAAAACACCTAAAGAATGTCCAAAAATCATAAAGTTTGGCACACGTGACCCTTGGGTCATCCTGAGACATCCTAGATATAGTGGCCAAAAACAGGAAGTGGATTAATGACGAAATTAAAAATGGTCGCCTAAAGTGTTACCGATTGATTCAAATAGCCTATTGAATCTCAGAGAAGCATACTATTTGGCACATATGTCCCTAGGGTCATCCTAATACATCCTAGAAGGGGGACCCAAAATAATCTGAAACAGGAAGTGAGTCATTGACTAAATTGAAAATGGCCTACAGTGTTGTTGATTGACTCAAAAGTCATCTAAAGAATCTCATCAAACTATAACGTTTCTCACATGTGTACCTTGGGTTATCCTAAACATCCTAGAAAGGGTGCCCAAAATAATCTGAAACAGGAAGGGAGTGATTGATAAAATTGATAGATGATGCAAATGAAGGGGCAGAAAGAAAGGGAAATGACGCTCACGGTGCAGGCATTATTTTTATAAATGCATACAAAACTATTTGAATTACAACCCTCTGCATTTCCCCGAGCTTGGGACCGGCACAAGTAGAACACTGGCTTGTGTCCCATTGAGGCTGCATTCATTCATCCATCCATCCATCCATCCATCCATCCATCCATCCATCCATCCATCCATCCATCTACCTACTAATCTACTGTATCTAAGCTATGTTTCTAATCTATCTATCTATCTATCTATCTATCTATCTATCTATCTATCTATCTATCTATCTATCTATCTTAATTGTGTCCCATGGAGGCTGGATCCATCATCTGTCCATCATCCACCCATCCATCCATCCATCCATCAGTCCATCCATCTATCTATCCATCTTCATGTCTGTCTGTCTGTCATCATATCTCTCCATCTCTCCACCCATCTCCATCCATCCTGAGTGGGCATGCTACTGTCTGTCTGTCTGTCTGTCTGTCTGTCTGTTGTTTTGTCTTTTATTCTTTATCTTTTTGCCAAGTGACTCACATGTCCCATTCACATTTACCAGCACATTGGCATAATGCTGTACAAGGTAATCCAGCATCCCAGCACTGACACTTCCGAGAACAGAGGGGCTCAGCTTTGCAGCCACACTTAAGGAGTTCTCTGCAAATTTTGGCAGCCTCTGGCAATCGTGTCCATAGCGGTCTCCACAAATCATTGACTTTGGTCCATCCAAATTTGTCAGGAGATGGTAGAGACTAGATAGCTTTTAAGCTGTTGAACAAAATCCTAGACTGATAAACTGCTCGATGTGCATGCTGTAGCAATGCAGCCTGTGTCGGAGGAATGTTTTCCATTCACAGAGATTTCTTAGCAAATAGGTCCTTCCTTAGGTCATTGACATTTTCAATGTCAGTTGTCTTGTCGTACAGAACACAGGTGTATCTTTCCAGTAATGCAAATGTCTTTGATTCCACTAGTCACCTGCTATGTCTCAGCTTAAAAATAAGTTGTGCCTATACAGTATATGAGTGCTGGATCTATGGTCATATAAAGTTGTCACAATATATTACCTATATAATCATTCATAGGGCCTACTAGAAGTTTTTTGAAAAACAATTTTGAATCTGGCATCAATAATATATCACTCACAGAAGGATTAATGTGTGAAGCCATGTCTTTCAAAGCCAAAATTTCAGAATTAGACCATATTTTAGGAATTATGGTTCATTTCTGGCGGCCATTTTGGATTTTCCCCTTTAAAAGGCATTTAATGGGTCCGAATTTTTGGGCACCCCTTCAGAGATGATGAGATACACCCTAAAGAATTTGTGTACCAAATTTAGTGCTTTTATCCACCGCGTAACAATTTGGCCATTTTTTCAAGTGAACAGACCCTCCTATTAATAGTTTTTTATTTTTGATGTATTTAACTCATAAAAAAACGGTTGCCTGCTTTCATTTTAATTTGTTTTATTTTATTTTTTCAATATCCGTGAAGTGACGTCACTGACGGTGCGGTGAGGGTTGTCTACCGGGACACACCGGAGGAGCGGAGCAGCAACATGGCTGCTGATTACTGGGAGCCAGATCGACCTGACACCCTGTCAGACTGAGCCGAGCTAAAGAGAACCCGGGACAGACCGGGACAGACCACCCCGGTGAGTACTACACACCCTTGAGCCTTTTATGACACCGGGGGACGGGTTATTTCACCGCGGGAGAGCCGTTACCGGAGCAGCAGATAACCAGCTCCGCTTCCGCTGCTATTAATAACGCTGATGACATTCACTGCTGGAGATAGACGGAACCGTCCTCTGCACTCTGATATGCACCGCCGTATAGATGGTAAACACGGAACATAGACGGTACCGCGAAGATAACTGAACACGAATTGTTCTGTAGAGGCTTCAGAAAATGAACGGTACCGTAGAGACAACCGAACTAAAACAGAGACATCAGAATCTGGACGCACCATATAGACACCGTTACAAAGACGGTGCCTTTAAGTCATTCCAGCATACACGTTAGCCGTTAGCTGTTAGTCAAAGTGAAACACACACAGGTAACTTTACGTTAGACTGGCTGGGCCATCCAGGCTAACTTTACGTTACCGGAAATGAGCAGAGATGTAACACACCCGCTTGTCCGTCAGGTGTGACACAGTTAGTCAGGTTAGCATGTTTGTGTTGAGGTAAATAAAAGTGAAATTGTTGTGTTCATGTGTACATTATACAGGTAGATAGATTCAGGTGTTCTAGTGTTCATCCTCCACCTGGGGCCTGTTTGCCTCTTTTCTCGCTCAGTGTCTCAGGTATGATATTAACAGTTGACAATATTTTTCATTTTCCCATCTTTACAGCTTAACACCTGCACACCTGAATTAAATGAAACAGTTTAAACTAACTATTAATGTTTTTATTGGTGTAGGCCTGATATACATTAGTGATGGGAAGAACTGTCCTTTTGACTGTACTGAATCTTTAGAATCCGTTCATTAAAACAATTTGTTCAAATGATTCGTTCACAGAATCAGTCAGCGCTTCGGAGCCCCGTCCTGCCGGTGCAGTAAACCACTAGGTGACACAGCGGCGAGTTTGTTCATTGAACAAGCCCCTCCCCTGCTGCTGAAGTCACAGCGTCGTTCACTGGGTGACACATGTCGTTCATTTGCCAAGTCCTGAAGGAAGTATCACTCCCCTGTAGTGCTGGGCGATATGGAAAAAAATGTATATCACGATATGGATCATTTTATATCACGATAACGATATATATCACGATATAGCTATGGTATGCTTTCAGTTCTATGAAAAATTAAAGTGTATACAGCTGCCCTAGTACAGTGCCAGTACAAGACCAGCACTTAAAACTAGAAAAATGAATAAATAAATATGTGGCTGAAGTGCGTTCATGTCTGTGCTCACCCAAAGTTATGCAACACTCACAGAAAACGCCAATAGTGTGAGCCAAAGCACTCCATAATAATAATAATAATAATAATAATAATAATAATAATAATAATAATAATAATAATAATAAATTTAATTTGTAATGCGCTTTACATTTACAAAAAATCTCAAAGTGCTACAGTACCCAGTAAAAAAAGAGCAGCGACAACAAAAAAAGCAATAGAATGACAGTCACAGATTAGCATAAAAAAGAATTTAAAAAATTAATAATATTTAGAGTTGCAATGTAAGAGGCAAGGTAGTAAGAAAACTAACCAAAGGCTTTATTAAAAAGGTAGGTCTTTAGGGCTCTTTTGAAGAGGTTGTTCACACTGCTAGATGTTTCTCCTCCAAAGCTGCTCTCTGCCTCCATCATTGTTTACTTTACTCTTGAAGCACGTAGGAAGACCCGAGCATGAATCCGAGCGCTTTATTCGCCTATCAGGGGCAGACAGGTAAGGTTAGTGCTGGGCGATATGGAAAAAAATGTATATCACGATATGGATCATTTTATATCACGATAACGATATATATCACGATATAGCTATGGTATGCTTTCAGTTCTATGAAAAATTTAAGTGTATACAGCTGCACTAGTACAGTACCAGTACAAGACCAGCACTTAAAACTAGAAAAATGAATAAACAAATACGTGGCTGAAGTGCGTTCATGTCTGTGCTCACCCAAAGTTATGTAACACTTACAGAAAACGCTGATGGTGTGAGCCGAAGCACTCCATAATAATAATAATAATAATAATAATAATAAATTTAATTTGTAATGCACTTTACATTTACAAAAAAATCTCAAAGTGCTACAGTACACAGTAAAAAAAGAGCAGCAACAATAAAAAAAAAGCAATAGAATGACAGTCACAGATTAGCATAAAAAAGAATTTAAAAAAAATAAAATATATAGAGTTGCAATGTAAGAGGCAAGGTAGTAAAAGCATAAAGCATAGAGGAAAACTAACCAAAGGCTTTATTAAAAAGGTAGGTCTTTAGGGCTCTTTTGAAGAGGTTGTTCACACTGCTAGATGTTTCTCCTCCAAAGCTGCTCTCTGCCTCCATCATTGTTTACTTTACTCTTGAAGCACGTAGCAAGACCCGAGCATGAATCCGAGCGCTTTATTCGCCTATCAGGGGCAGACAGGTAAGGTGATTTGATTCGCCACGACTCCAGAAATGATTGAAAAACTACAGAATGTCACAAAATTACGTTTCCTCGCTGCTGGCTTGAAGGGTACAAATGCGCAGCCGCGCTCCCAGCTGACAGGAAGTCAAACCGCTGTTGTAGTTCTTTTGTGTTGCTAGCGCGGTCAAGAGTGTTTACTCTCACTGAGAGATGACTACAAAAATGGACGCACCTGTTCATCTGGTTGTTAAACACGGCTGAAAAAGATCATCTTTTCATGTTGTTCCCGCTCCTGCCCACTCCCGTTGCTTTTTTTCCCGTCCCGTCCCGATCAAGAGATTAATAAAACAATGACTCCCATCCCGCGGGAATCACGTGACCCACGGGAATTCCCGAAAAAAGTCATCCTCCACAGGGAAGGTCCCGGAGCAGATGAAACAGGTGCCGGAGCGGCTGAAATAGGTCCCAGATCCGATCAAAAGAGGTCCCGGATCGCGCTCCGACTTGCTCCGGCACAAATTAAGCACTGCTTACAATGATCCCCTCACGTGTGTAACCCAGGTAACCCGCAACGGCGGGAGGCGCTGGACATAAAGAGGGCACGTAAAGCGGCGTCATGTCGCAAAATCGAAAGAGAAATGCAAGCCTACATGTCAACGCATCCTTTTCTTTGTAAGAAAATATTGTTTTCTTTCCCGTTCGACACCAAATACACTTACTGAATGTGCAATTATTGTTGTTGTTACTATGAATCATCTGATGGCACAAGCTCTATGGATTAAATACAACCTATCGCCCGAAACGATAAGAATAAAAATGGCACGATAGACATTTTCTATCGTGCCAACGATATATATCGTCCAATCGCCCAGCACTAGGTAAGGTGATATGATTCGCCACGACTCCAGAAATGATTGAAAAACTATAGAATGTCACAAAATTACGTTTCCTCGCTGCTGGCTTGAAGGGTAGAAATGCGCAGCCGCGCTCCCAGCTGACAGGAAGTCAAACCACTGTTGTAGTTCTTTTGTGTTGCTAGCGCGGTCAAGAGTGTTGGCTCTCACTGAGAGATGACTACAAAAATGGATGCACCTGTTCATCTGGTTGTTAGACACGGCTGAAAATGATCATCTTTTAATGTTGTTCCCGCTCCTGCCCACTCCCGTTGCTTTTTTTCCCGTCCCGATCAAGGGATTAATTAAAAAATGACTCCCATCCCGTGGGATTCCCGCGGGAATCACGTGACCCACGGGAATTCCCGAAAAGTGTCATCCTCTACAGGGAGGGTCCCGGAGCAGATGAAACAGGTGCCGGAGCAGATGAAACAGGTGCCAGAGCGGCTGAAATAGGTCCCGGGTCCGATCAAGAGAGGTCCCGGAGCGCGCTCCGACTTGCTCCGGCACAAATTAAGCACTGCTTACATGATCCCCTCACACACCTGAGTCCACGATACAAATTACCAAGTAGGGTGTTTCATCAGATTTACGAAGCCTTTATCCTGTACTACGCTAAACGGCTGGTCCTCCAGTGCCACGAACTCCATTATTTTCCTGGTGGTGGCTTTGGACTTTTCAGTGTTGATGTCGAACATTGGAGCCACGGCGGAGGATTGTTGTGGTCGCTGCGACTCTGCTGCATCCCTCCTCTTAGCGGCAGTGTATTCCTTATATTTGCTAAACAAGCCCGGGTGCTTCTTTTCCAAGTGGCGTATTAAGTTTGTTGTTCCAAATGTCTTAGGCGTTGATTGGTACAAACTACCAAGTAGGCGGTACTTTTCTGACACAGCGCTGCCAGAGTCGTTTGAGAGAGGTACTGGAGGGGTAGTCAATAAATTACATTGTACCAGGCAAATGCTGGGACGTTTTTGAATGTTGTTTGAATGTAAGTTAGTTATTGACCTGTAAACTGGACTGAATGTTATGGTCAGTGTTGAAAATAAATCTGCTCAGGAGGCACTGTTGAAACTCTCACTCTATCTCTTATTTGTGAGGTTTTATTCTTGAAAAGGGGGGTTATGATAGCATATAGCCTACCATTAGTTGTGCTTTTAATTGCAGTTAAGCAAAATGTTGTCTGGGAGAGGGGTACTTAAATTAAAATTGGGAAAGGGTACTCAAGCCAAACAAATATGGTGTCTATTATATGATTATAATTATTTCTTAGATAGAAAATCGGTATCGGAAAAAACGGTTTTGGCAGGTCAGACCTCCTTTAAAAACGGAAATCGGTATCGGCCAAGAATATTGCAATCGGTGCATCTCTACCGTTATGCTCCACAAGGTGATGAGGGGTATACTATGATTCTTCTGTCTGTGAGACTTGTTCAGGTTTGAGTTTTTCACATAACCAGCTTGATTTAGTTTACTGATTTCAGGGTTTTTCCTGGCTCAAATTGAGGCAGAGGTGGCACCATCCTGACCATGCGCCATGACGTGCATGTATTTGTAAATTCAACTGACTCATTTTCTTTTACAGGCAACATACTTTAAGTTAAGAGTTCAAAAAAGAGTGTGACCATTATCATGTTAAAGCATTCATTTATTAAAACTATATACATACACAAATCAGCTGGCAACTTTAAATTGAAAGTACACTTCATCCACACATCTCACAACCAGACAGAACATTTCAGCCTCCTCTTTTTCATTCTGTAGAACCTCCTCATGCACTCCTTGTAGTCCAAGGCCTCCTGGTCTGGTCCATCAACGGCCACCTTACAACAGACAGAAGTGCCTTTCCTTCAGTCTGTTCCGCAGAGGTGTCTTCACCTTAAACAAAACAATTCATCATGCATTAAGTATTTTTGTTTTTATTCTGATACAGACATGAAGAGTGATAGTGTTTTAATCATATATTATATATATGTATACGTTGCAGTGTCCTCCCTAAAAAAACGACAACCAATTATTTCTTAAACTATCTAAACTATGTTATTTTAGTTTTTGTAACTTTATTAGTTGAGTGTTTTTAGGTACTACAATCTTTAATATACTTCTCCTTCTCTTCTGCTGCTTTGTGAACGGCTGTCACCTCATGTCTTTTTAATGTGTCCAGCCTGTAGTTGGTTGATGGCTGTCTCACTAAGGAGGCAGCAATTGCCTGCTGTGTTGGGGCACAGTGCTTTTGGCATAAATAGCAGTGCATACCTTCCTCAGTATGCCTGAGCCAGGTAAATTGATTGAGCCACTGCTTGTCAAAGCCACTGGCTCTGTGTTTTTGAGAAGATCTAGAAAGAGAAATAAAAACCACGTACACGTTGGTTTTGCGTTGTTATGCTCCTAATTGGAAACTAATTAATTAATTACCCTCACCTCGCCGACTCGTCCTGTCCTGCATTCTGACCCTCGCGATCACCAGTCCCTTGTGAAGTACTTTCAGACCTGACACAAATGTCCACGTTGTCCCCACCATGAGTTATAGCATTTTAACTGCCTGTTACGTTTTTTCTCTGCTGTGTTTCACCTGGACTCTTGACTTTCCTCCTCGTGAGGTCGCTTTTTAAAGTACTGGCTGATTTTGCCTGTCATATCTGCAACGCTAAAAAAACGGAGGAAACTTTTTTTTTAATAAACACGTCATGCTTGGATGCAAAAAAGACAAGCAGTATTTACCTGTTTGTACCAGCCGCCGGGGAAAATCAGGTCGCCGATAGCACCAACTAGCGGGAAAAAAACTTGAAAAAACATGATTCGATCCGTTTCTTCTTCGGTAGATGCTTCAGGTCTTTCCGGTGCACTGCTGTTGATATAGCGCCTTTATAGTGGCGCAACGCTGCAACTGCAGTTAAAATACGTTGCTGCTGCAAAGGGACATCATACACTCAATCAACACAGCTGGAGCTTTACGCTGTGTTGAGCGAAATCAATGGCTCTGGCTGGGGGCGGCACAAAATTAGGTGGAGGCGGCCGCCACGCAATTTTGAACGCAGGAAAAACCCTGTGATTTCATTATTGTATATGTCCGCTAATTCAGGATTATTTTGAAGTTTGCGTTCAGATGGACGGAGAAGGGGCATAACAGATTCTGCAGGGGCTTTTAGTTCAGGTGCATCCTTTTCTCTTTGTAAAGGGGTTGCATAGCGTTTGGTGCCATCTGTTTCAACTCTCACAGTTTTCTTATCCAGGAGGTCTATGGTGTCTTTATCTTGTTTTGACCTTGTGATTAATTTTTCATTTCTAAAGGGAAGGATATCAGTTTGCCACAGTTGTTCTACGTGGTGTTTAAGTTCTGAGTAGGGGTTAACTGCTGATGTTAAAAAGCACTGGGTAGAGGAAGGTTGATCCTTGAAGAGCCCATCCTAGACGTGTTCTCACTGCAGCTGGAGCTCCCTTTGATCCATATTGGACTCTCTCTATAGGTGTGATCAGGAAAGGATTGTCAAATCCATTGAGGATGTGTGGCTGGACTTTGGAAAAGGAGCTTAGTGGGAAACCTTGCAAATAGGGAAAGCGTTGCTTGAGTTTATCCACAGGGTAACTTTGCTCAACAAGCATTATCATGTCAGAAGTGAAGGCTCTGTCAATTGAGAATTTTTTTCTCAGGGCTTGATGCAGCAGAGATTTTAGGGTTAACAGTTTTTCCTTTCAAAGTTTCTGTTTGCTGCCTCACTGTTCACAGCTCAAGGTTTTCTGTTTCACCATCCAGCCCAAGTTACTCTGCAGCACCTGGTCGTAGCATTGTATGCTCAGATCTATCATCTAAGATGACATATGTGTCAAGCAGTCTATTGTTATGGTGAAGACTCACTTTTACTGCTTTTAGCAACACTTTGGATGCTAGGCTTCGTGGGTTCAGATACAACACTCTAGATGCTGACTGGGTTTTATTTACATTATGTAGTACACCTAGGTGAAGGCCATTACATTTGGGACAGGGTTTTTTTTAGAGTGCAATTAGCTGCTTTATGGGTTCTTCCACATTTCCAACATCTATTTTCTTCTTTTAGCCACTTAGACACTTTCTCGGGTTCTAATTCTTTTAAACTTTCACAGTTTGTTACAGTGGTGGTTCTAGACTAAATTACTCCCCGGGCGAGACCCCCTCCAAGACGACAAGAGTTAATACAAAACCGCTTTGCGGTGCAGATTTATTATAATTATCTTCTTTCTTTCTTTTTTGGAAGTGCTCGTGCCACCCCCCAAGAGTCATGACACAAATGCCGCCCCGGGCGGCTGCCCTGTTCGCCCGTGCCTAGAGCCGCTACTGGTTTGTTCGGTAGTGGGAGGTAGATTGACAAAAGGCACATGGGTACCTTCTTTCAGGCTGTTGTTCATAACCAGAAGCACTTGGGCAGTGAGTAAACCTCTGGTCAGATCCATGGTGGATCGTGGTAGGATGCTTGAGCCTGTAGCTTGATTCCTTTCTTTGAGTTTGAGGTGTGCTGATTTGGAGACTGCTGGCTTGTGCTACCATAGCTTGACGTTCTGCCTCTCCCTCAAGCCAAACTGAAAATTCCACTATATTATAATGAAAGGTCGGGGAAACTGAGCGGGCATGTCTTGCAAAGTTTGAGACTACCTTTACGGGGAGTTTATTTAATAATCTCTGGACATGTGAAGCACATGCTAATTCTGCTGCACTTTTCTCTGAATTGAGTGATTGCAACATCCCTACTAATAAGGCTGCATGATATTGGAAAAAACTAATATTGCGATTTTTTTCATCCCTGCGATATATATTGCGATATTAAAAAATATAGGAATTTTCACCAGATGACCTGAATAGCACTTAATGTTATGCTGCACTGCTGAAATCTTGAGGACAGTTAACCTGCTCTGATCTTACCTCTTTTTGTGAATGTTAGTAGAACGGCTTCTGTCTCAGAGATATTTTTAGCTTTTATTGTGCTGGGACGTTATTGTGGAAACAGATAAACACAGAAGACGTGTTTTGGTCGACATTATCCATCTTGTAACCGAAATAATTCCAGATAACTGACTTTCCTTTTGTTTTTTGGCAACAAGTCTTCATCTTCTGTGGTTTTCTTTGTTCGTTGCTCAGTTTGCGATTGTTGTTGTTGTTACCAGGGTGCTGAGAAACGCATGTCCTCCGAAAATTGCATGCACCTCACAAAACGCACACTGCTTATAGTAGAGTGGTCCACGGAAATGTACAATTTAAAACCCATACAGTTCTTATTTGTTGGGCTAAACAGTGATGAAGAATGTTCCGAAAGTAATTGTCAGCGGACATGCGTTTCTCAGCACAATATAATAATTATAATAATTATAATTATTATAATCCCATGTGAAAACTGAAGACCTTAAAAATTGCAGATAGGAGACTTTGAGCTATGTACACATTTGTACAGCAATAAACTAATATTTTCATGTTGCTTCAAACTAAGGTGAGTGGAGTGAAGAGACAGAGAGATGGAAGTTAGTTTGTGTAAACTACCCCACTTGCAGATCTGATAAATGTTAGTTGTAAAGGTTATCTGAGGCCACAGTTAATCATATTAAATTTTTTGTATGTTGCTGACTAAGATACACTGCATGTGACTCTGCATGTGCTGTTCAGCGATCCACCAATCACCTTCGTCCTTTACTCAGTTGCCAATCAGACTCAGTTCTCAGTTGCCAATCAGACTACCCTGCCAGCTGTCAATCAAAATCAGAGAGGAGGAAACCCACCCCTGCACATGTTCTGCACATGGAGTTACTCACTGGCTGCTGGTGTTGAGCCGAGAAACGCGTGTCCGCTGAGAATTACTTTCGGAACTTTACTCATGACTGTTAAGCCCAAACAAATAAGAACTGTATGGGTTTGTATATTTCCGTGGACCACTATACTGTAAGCGGTGCGCGTTTTGCGAGGTGCATGCAATTGACGGAGGACATGCGTTTCTTGGCACAACACCGCTAACAACAACAACGATTTCAAAATGAGCAACGAACAAGAGAAAACCACCGAAAATGAAGATTTGTTGCCAAAAAGAAAAGGAAAGGTTAACTGTCCTCAAGATTTCAGCAGTGCAGCATAACATTAAATGCTATTCAGGTCATCTGGTGAAAATTCCTATATTTTTAATATCGCAATATACACTCACCGGCCACTTTATTAGGTACACCATGATAGTAACGGGTTGGACCCCCTTTTGCCTTCAGAACTGCCTCAATTCTTCGTGGCATAGATTCAACAAGGTGCTGGAAGCATTCCTCAGAGAGCTTGGTCCATATTGACATGATGGCATCACACAGTTGCCGCAGATTTGTCGGCTGCACATCCATGATGCGAATCTCCCGTTCCACCACATCCCAAAGATGCTCTATTGGATTGAGATCTGGTGACTGTGGAGGCCATTTGAGTACAGTGAACTCATTGTCATGTTCAAGAAACCAGTCTGAGATGATTCCAGCTTTATGACATGGTGCATTATCCTGCTGAAAGTAGCCATCAGAAGTTGGGTACATTGTGGTCATAAAAGGATGGACATGGTCAGCAACAATACTCAGGTAGGCTGTGGCGTTGCAACGATGCTCAATTGGTACCAAGGGGCCCAAAGAGTGCCAAGAAATTATTCCCCACACCATGACACCACCACCACCAGCCTGAACCGTTGATACAAGGCAGGATGGATCCATGCTTTCATGTTGTTGACGCCAAATTCTGACCCTACCATCCGAATGTCGCAGCAGAAATCGAGACTCATCAGACCAGGCAACGTTTTTCCAATCTTCTATTGTCCAATTTCGATGAGCTTGTGCAAATTGTAGCCTCAGTTTCCTGTTCTTAGCTGAAAGGAGTGGCACCCGGCGTGGTCTTCTGCTGCTGTAGCCCATCTGCCTCAAAGTTCGACGTACTGTGCGTTCAGAGATGCTCTTCTGCCTACCTTGGTTGTAACGGGTGGTTATTTGAGTCACTGTTGCCTTTCTATCAGCTCGAACCAGTCTGGCCATTCTCCTCTGACCTCTGGCATCAACAAGGCATTTCCGTCCACAGAACTGCCGCTCACTGGATATTTTTTCTTTTTCGGACCATTCTCTGTAAACCCTAGAGATGGTTGTGCGTGAAAATCCCAGTAGATCAGCAGTTTCTGAAATACTCAGACCAGCCCTTCTGGCACCAACAACCATGCCACGTTCAAAGTCACTCAAATCACCTTTCTTCCCCATACTGATGCTCGGTTTGATCTGCAGGAAATTGTCTTGACCATGTCTACATGCCTAAATGCACTAAGTTGCCGCCATGTGATTGGCTGATTAGAAATTAAGTGTTAACGAGCAGTTGGACAGGTGTACCTAATAAAGTGGCCGGTGAGTGTATATCGCAGGGTTGAAAAAAATCGCAATGTTAGTTTTTTCCAATATCGTGCAGCCTTACCTATGCCATAGAATTGAGGTGGTGTAAAGAAGCAGCAGACGGGTTGTTGGTTTGATGAGTCGGTGGAGGAGTGGGAGCAGAGTCAAATCTATTGAAGAACAAATTCAGCTCGTTGGCCCACTCCCTGTCTCCTGCTTCAGGTCCCCTCTCGTGGCCCCAGCTGTGACCTGAGATGGATTTCAGGCCTCTCCAGACTTCCCTCGCGTTGTTCTGTTGCAGAAGGTTTTCCATCTTGGTCTTATAGCTGGACCTCCCCTCTCTTATATTCTTCTTCAGCTCCCTCTGCACCCTCCTCGTCTCCTCTTTGTCCCCGGATTTAAAGACCCTCCTCTTCTCCTTCAGGAGGACTTTAAGTTCCGGGTCACCCAGGGTTTGCTGTTGGAGAACACCGTACTTTCCTGGTGGGTACGGTGTTCTCAACACAGAAGTTTATATAGTCCGTGGTTCAATCTGTCATGGTGTCTGTGTCATCACCATGTGGGCTGCACAGCAGTGGCGGCTGCTGGTCTTTCAAGGAGGGGAAGCTCATTTTTCTGGCCTACATCATAATTGTGTTTGTTTATTTGTATGTAACAGAACAGCGTCGCCAAACACAACGGCAGTCGTTTTTAACAAAGACAAAAGTCTCTGAGGATCGGTAAAGTCTCCGGAGCAGTTAAGAACAACAGAATGATTAACTTGGAAAATGCTTTGGTAGATGTTTTATTCTTCAAGATCGCTGATTCGCTTGTTTAGCTGTCAATCAAAAAAGGATTTCACCTCAGACAGCTCATCCAATCATGGATGCAGAAGCTCGGAGTCCGGGAGAAAGTTGGGACCACCCTCTCGTCATAGAACTCCAGAGACGCTGAGCGTCCGGCTGTGTTAAGCGCTGAGGTGCTGCGAGGATGAATGAGAACGAAGTTGTGCCGGTTACCTGTGATTATCAGCTTCTTATCACAGTGTGATAAGAAATGTACACACAGCCGTACGTATTTCACCACTTTTTCTTTTTTTGGGGGGTGTCATTTTAAGGGAAGCCGAGCTTCCCTTGCAGTCTTAGAGCAATCGCCACTGCTGCACAGTACATCTCAGTCTGTGGTCTCAAAACAGTCCTGCAGCGCCTCAGTGGCCTCCTCAGACCACCTCTTAACATACCTGATGGTGGGGGGTTGTTTTAATGTTCTGTAATGTTCTGTTCGATGTACAGAGCTGACAGCCCGCGCTCGGCTTGATGTGAAATATGATTTTGATTCTTGCTTGGTGCTTGTAAGCTGGGTCAAAGAGAGTAGTCCAGCAAAATCGCCCAATCGAGCAGAGTTTAACTGTGTAAATGATGAAAAACACTATTCGTCACCAACAACAGTGAACAACACTGAGCAACTGGTGGTCGATCCTTGTGTTGGACTTTGATTGTGAATTCTTGCCTTAGTTTTATGTGTGTGTGTGTGTGTGTGTGTGTGTGTGTGTGTGTCCAGGTGTGGTCCCAAGGCTGGCTGCTCCACCACCTTCAGCATCCCGCCCCCCCCTGCCCTCCAGGGCTCCCCTGATGGAGAGGATGAGGAAGATCAAACGACAATTGTCGCTCACCCTGGGGAGGGGCGGTGCCACAGGAGGGGACAGGAAGCTGAGTGATACAGTCAACCAGGATGTGACATCACACAGTGACTCAGGTAACACCACATGGCCAGAAGAAGTGTTTAAAAAGCAGCAGTCCCTCAAGTGTCCTCTAGAGGCCTGTTGCAAAATGCTTATCCATTCACAATAAGCAGAAGTCAAGAGTGTAAAAAGGATGATGAAGAAAGCAATTTTGGTCTTAATATCTTGCTTCTCTCTTCGCAAAACTCACCGGCCTCAACGCCATATCTTTACCTGCTGCTTACTTGACCCAAAATTAGTACAAGTGACCATTTCAAATATGGCACACGCCAACATAATGCTCCAGCACTCTGAACCCAGAAACCAACGGGTTCACTAATCCCTAATTTCCACCACATCCTGAACCGCTACGAAAAGGCTGTATCCGCCGATTGTAGCTGATAGTAACCATTCAAGTTAACGTGACAATTTACACCGACTTCTTTCCGTTCCTCTGCGGATCGCCGGACTCCACAGCTGATCGCAAGAGTTCAATTTTTTCCAGACGCCGGAGCATGCCGGATAATTTCAGCACAGATTAACCCGTGCTGGAAAGGAAGTCGGGCACAGACACAAAATAAAACATCCGGCTTCTTTTCAAAATAAAACACTCCGTGTTTCAGGAGGATCGTATTTTACACCATGCAGATGGGTGGAGAGGAACAAGTGAAAGGTTATTAGACGTCATTTCACCCCGATGACACCATGGATGAGGAGATGCTGATTCTAGAAGTCTAGAGGTAGATTTCCTCTTCTGGAAGGACACAATCTACTGCTTATATGTCTATGTGGCTGTCCTAATAGAGACAACTTGTTCTTTAGTTTAGGAGAGTTTGTAAACAGTTGTAATTTCACTGATGAAAATGATATTGATATATGTTCAGCAGCACACTCTCAGTGCATATTCAGGCTGGGACTTGCAGCAGGCAGGGGGGTAGTTTGCAGCAGAGTATGAAGAGACTGGGATGAGAGTCAGCACCCTTAAATCTAAAAATCCCTTAAAGCGAGTCTTTGTCCCATGTGAGGGAGTTCAAGTACCTCGGGGTTTACAGTCTGGTGCAGCGATGTCCCCAATAACCCTGAGCTGTGAGTAGTGACTAAAAAAACGATCGATGAATGATATCCAACCTGTTTTCGTCCTTCTCTTGTGTCTCTCACCCCATTAGAGGTGGTGTCTCGTCGAGGTTCTTCTTCATCTGCTGGTTTAAAGGTTCGAGGTTCTTCTTCTTCAGTTTCATCTCTTCTTCAGACGTACGGACGAAAACCCCGGAACCTTGGACGCAGCCTGAGCTCGTACCTGAACCACACCACCCGCCTGGGTACATACACCGCAAACACATACACAGATATTAAAGATGATACAACCATACTACCCGTAGGGCTCACCCAAATACTTCCAGGTGTTTCAGTGTTGTGTTTTTGCACCTTCAGAGATCGTTCACGAGGATGTAAAGATGAGTTCTGATGGTGAAAGTGATCCAGCTTCTTCATCAGACGACGTTCAGAGTCCAGTCAGAGTCCGACTGAGGAACAAGAAGATCTCCACCGAGGTACACACACACATGCGCGCGCACACACACACACACACACACACACACACACACACACACACACACACACACACACACACACACACACACCTTAAAGACAGACGTCCTCTCTTTGTCTCCCTCTCTGCTGTTTCAGGACATAAACAAGCGTCTGTCTTTGCCAGCTGACATCCGTCTTCCTGACGGCTACCTGGAGAAGTTCAATGTCATTGGTCCGGCTCTGTTTGAGCAGCCAATCAGCAGGCGGCTTCGCAGAGTTTCCCTGGTTTGTATGCCTTCACTCCCACTGTTTATATTTTCAGGTTTTTCATTCACAAAGCTACGGGATATTTGGATAGTTTCGGATAATGTAAGCTAGCAGCTGCTCCATGCTAACATCACTTCTTAAAAAGACGTCCATCATGCATCGTGTCCCTCTCTGTTCTAACTATCTGATAATGTTCCTGTTTTTGACGGCAAAGAAGGGCTCAAATATGAAACCTGTCCGTGTCTTTGCAGTCCGAGATCGGTTTTGGGAAACTGGAGACGTACATCAAACTGGACAAACTGGGCGAGGTGAGGACAAATCTGATGACCCAGAATAAAGTTTGTTTTTGACCATCTGTGGAGTCTTTAGAGAGTTATTAGTGCAGCATGATAAATAGGAATAACAGTAATACAGCTGAGAGGTGACAAATACATGGACTAGTTTTTCAAAGAGACAGGATGTGTCTGATTTATGTGACCATCACACTTGGTCCAGAAAAAAGGACAAACTTCGCCAACGAGGTCCAACTCGGAGTGGTTGAAAGTTTTGGCTGTGACTTTTTTTACAGTGTGTTGCTGTCTCACCTGTCTCTTCTTTAACTGTCTCACCTGCCTCTTCTTCAACTGTCTCACCTGTCTCTTCTTCAACTGTCTCACCTGTATCCTTTTTAACTGTCTCACCTGTCTCTTCTTTAACTGTCTCACCTTCCTCTTCTTTAACTGTCTCACCTCTCTTTTCTTTAACTCTCTCACCTGTTTCTTCTTAAACTATCTCACCTGTCTCTCCTTTACTATCTGTCTAACCTGTCTGTCTCCCCTGTCTCCTTTTTTATTGTCTCATCTGTCTGTTTAAATGCCTCACCTGTCTCTTCTTCAACTGTCTCACCTGTCTCTTTTTTTAACTTTCTTACTTGTCTCTTCTTTAACTGTCTCCTCTTCAACTGTCTCACCTGTCTCTTCTTCAACTGTCTCACCTGTATCCTTTTTAACTGTTTCACCTCTCTTTTCTTTAACTGTCTCACCTGACTCTTCTTTAACCTACTCACCTGACTCTTCTTTAACTCTCTCACCTGTTTCTTCTTAAACTATCTCACCTGTCTCTCCTTTACTGTCTGTCTCCCCTGTCTCCTTTTTTACTGTCTCATCTGTCTGTTTAAATGTTTCACCTGTCTCTTCTTTAACTGTCTCACCTGCCTCTTCTTCAACTGTCTCACCTGTCTCTTCTTTAACTGTCTCACCTGCCTCTTTTTCAACTGTCTCACCTGTCTCTTCTTCAACTGTCTCACCTGTCTCTTCTTCAACTGTCTCACCTGTATCCTTTTTAACTGTTTCACCTGTCTCTTCTTTAACTGTCTCACCTTCCTCTTCTTTAACGTTCTCACCTTCCTCGTCTTTAACTGTCTCATCTTTCCCTTCTTTAACTGTCTCACCTCTCTTTTCTTTAACTGTCTCACCTGACTCTTCTTTAACTCTCTCACCTGTTTCTTCTTAAACTATCTCACCTGTCTCTCCTTTACTATCTGTCTAACCTGTCTGTCTCCCCTGTCTCCTTTTTTATTGTCTCATCTGTCTGTTTAAATGCCTCACCTGTCTCTTCTTCAACTGTCTCTACTGCTTCTTCTTCAACTGTCTCACCTGTCTCTTTTTTTAACTTTCTCACTTGTCTCTTCTTTAACTGTCTCTTCTTTAACTGTCTCACCTGTCTCTTTTTCAGGTGTCGGTTCTACTTGTCCTCCTCGATTTAACAGTTTCTCCGCCTGTCTCTCTCTTTAACTTTGTCTTTTTTTCACCTATCTGTCCTACCTGTGGCTTGTTTACCTGTTTACTGGTCTATTCCTTTCACCTGTTTCTTCTTGGTTCTTACCTTTCTTTTCTCTCACCTGTCTTTCTCTCACCTGTCTGTTTCTTACCTTTCTTGTCTCCCACCTGTCTTTCTCTTACCTGTCTGTTTCTTACCTTTCTTGTCTCTCACCTGTCTTTCTCTCACCTGTCTGTTTCTTACCTTTCTTGTCTCTCACCTGTCTTTCTCTTGCCTGTCTGGTTGTCACCTGACTGTTTGCAGGGAACTTATGCCACAGTGTATAAAGGTCGCAGTAAACTCACAGAGAACCTTGTTGCTCTGAAAGAAATTCGTCTTGAGCACGAAGAAGGAGCTCCTTGTACTGCAATCCGAGAAGGTACTACTGCAGAATACTGACTCTGTACTACAGTGGTTGTACTAGAGTAGATCCTTGTACAACCTGAAGTGATGCTGCACTGTTCCTGATCATAAACAAACTTAAATACAGCTGTAGTTAAGTTTTTGCAGCAGCATCAGCATGTGTGTCTTCTATGGCAGTGTCTCTACTGAAGGATCTGAAACACGCCAACATAGTCACGCTTCATGATATCATCCACACGCAGAAATCCCTAACCCTGGTGTTTGAGTATCTGGTGAGTCTCAAACACACACAAACACAGGTCTCTGTAATTTGGCGGGGTCATCATTTGAAGATGTTTCTGTCTGCGGTTTTTCAGGACAAAGATCTAAAACAGTACCTGGACGACTGCGGGAACTGCATCAATGTCCACAATGTCAAAGTAAGGAAACTTTTTTGTTCGTACTTTCTGCTCACCTGTATATTCCTGTTTGATGACCCAGAGCAGACTCCTAGAAACATGTCTGTTGGAGCTGTTCAGACTGATTTTTGGGTATAATAAAGAAATGTCTGTATTTAAAGAGGGTCTAGGTGTACTAAGGTTGCTCTCGTGGTCATTCTCATGGTCACTCTGCTGCTTTTTGTGACCATTTGTACAGTTGGTCACTCTGTTTGCTCCTTTCATGGGTAGTCTGTGTGCAGATTAATTCTTAGTTTTTAACTTTTATGGCTTTGTAATTCATCTTTTTTGATGTGCACTCTGAAAGTTTCTTAGATGTTGTGATAATTCAGACTGAACAGTAGAAGCCACCTGCTGCATTGCCCCTGATACGTCCATTTGAACATAAGAACATATCTTTTTATATATACTTTTGTTTCTTTGGTTTTTATTCCACTACCACTCTTCCTCCAGAAAGTGCAATATCACTCACCATGCTGCTATTTTACTTTTAGTTTTTATTGTTTTTATTTTTTTTCTGTGTATTAAGTTTAACACCACCATGATGTGATATGGAAGCCAAACAACGACATTTCGTTGCAGAGAGGAATCACTGCTGTGTTTTATTCCGTGCAATGATAAATAAAGAAAGTCTAAGTCTTGACGTAAAATGAAGTGCACCCTCCCTCTCCTCTTTAACTGTGTGGGCACGGCCCCTCACCCCAGAACAGCTCTGACTAACACTGAGTGAGAGCTGAGAGGAGGGAGGAGGGGAGCCTGGATCTGCAGCCTGTGATAAAATGTAAAAGAGCTCAGATCCTTCAGTTTTTATGATGGTGTAAAAATACTTCAATCTTTTACTTAATTCGGTAAGTACTCTCACAGAAACGAAGTTAAAGTCGTAGATATGAGTTTTAAAAATCATCCAGTCCGACGTGCTTTAGAGAACACATAAGGAGGCTCAACTGTTATTTTGACCATTTATTGTGTTTTTAGAGAATTAAGAGTTTGGGGGGGTTTCGAAAGGTTTGAAGTGTCTTAACTGTATGTGATGCAGATGTTAAATCCTGGGTTATTCCTTTTTTAATAGTACTGACATTAACACCAGTCAGAATAGTTAGGCAGCCCTGCTGTTGGTTACCCTGTTTTGGTCCCAGTGTGGGTTACCTCGCCTGATAGAGTCTCTGTGGGATCCTCTGTTGGTCAGTCTTTTGCTCCAGTTGGTTTCTATGTGGGTCACTCTAGTTCTTTGGCTCTTTCTGGGTCTGTATGTGGGTCACTGTATGAATCCCTCTGTTGGTGGATTTGTTGGCCCATCAGTTCTTCATCCTTTGGGTATCTTTGTCAGATTGCTTCTGTTTGTTGGTTGCTGAGATGTGAGCTTTACTATTTGCTGTGTAGGTCACTCTTAGGGTCACTTTGTGGGTCACCAGTTTGGATTTCTCGGTCACTCATGATGCAAAGACGATAACTGGGTTACTCTCAGTGCTTGTCCAGATAACCCATTCCTGCTCTGTGGTGACTTACCTGTTCTCCTCAGCTCTTTCTTTTCCAGTTACTTCGTGGTTTGTCGTACTGTCATCGGAGGAAAGTTCTTCACAGAGACCTGAAACCCCAAAACTTGCTAATCAACGAGAGAGGAGAGCTCAAACTGGCCGACTTTGGTGAGAGAGCTAAATGTGTTAACCAAAGAAAAAAAAGCTTTCTCCAGAAGTCAGGCTTTGATGTCACTCAGATGTAGTCAGAAGTTGGATAAAAGCAAAATCAGAGGCCTGAAAAAAGATGGCTACATGTATGGAAGTTATATTAGCGTTTGCCTTATATTCGAACAAGGCAAGCGCTAAAATAACTTTCGTAGATGTAGCCATCTTGTTTCCGCCTCTGATTTTTTTTTACTTACTAACTGAAACACTGGTAACTTGGGTGTGAAGCCATTTTCCGCTCCGACATCTGACTTCCAAGGTAACTTAAACGCAGCGTTATTACTGCTATGATGTCACTCAGGTGTAGTTATTTCTGCGGTGATGTCACTCAGGTGTAGTAATGATGTGGTGATGTCACTCAGGTTTCTGGTTTCTTATTTTAGGTTTGGCAAGGGCAAAGTCTATCCCGACGAAGACTTACTCCAACGAGGTGGTGACGCTGTGGTACAGACCGCCAGACATCCTGTTGGGCAGCACCGATTACTCCACCCATATTGATATGTGGTCAGTTCTGTAGTATTGTTGTACTGTCGTAGTATTTTGCACTTCAGTGATAGTTTTATGTAAACTGTCTGACCTGATCAGTTATTCGACGAACATCAAAAGAACTAATCTAGACTCTACTGACCTGTCTCATCTTCTTCTGCCTGTCTGTCTCTCTGTCTGTCCATCTGCAGGGGTGTTGGTTGTATCTTCTATGAAATGGCGACAGGTCGCCCTCTGTTTCCTGGTTCGACGGTGGAGGAGGAGCTTCACTTTATATTTAAACTCCTTGGTGAGCCAATCAGCTCCGATTATTCTCTCTCACCTGTGTGTGTGTGTGTGTGTGTGTGTGTGTGTGTGTACAGCTGTGATTGGATAAGAGTAGGACCCTTTCAAAGCCTTTATTTAAAAGAAAATAATCCAAAATGATGAGGCTGAAAAATAAATATCTATATATTACAAATATATATTTGTATAAAGTTGTTATAGAGAAACAACCAAACAAGTTCAGTGTAGTAGGATCAGAAGTTCTTCATCCAACTTCACTCATTAGTTTTTCAAATTTTTCAGAGCTGTGGTCTTTAAAATGCTTTAAACTTCGAACTCAAAGTAACAGCAGCTGTACTGATACTGAGTGACCTAATGGAGGTCTCTGTTTTTACCTGTTTAGATTTGAGGGCTGTTCGTATTGCGATTGTTTAATTGCATGGCTTGTTTTTTTATGCATATGTTTTTGAATATATTGTGCATTTCATGTACACGTTTTGTGTTTTTTGTGCAGGCACTCCCACAGAGCAGAGCTGGCCTGGGATCAGTTCAAACGAGGAGTTTGTGACATATAACTACCCACAATACAGAGCCGAGAGACTGAGTACGCACACTCCTAGGTACACAGCTGAAATACATTTTATTTACAAAGCGCTGTCTTCATAAACAGGGGTATGTAGTACAGGTCCCTGGACCAGATGGAGAGTGTTGCTGATCTACTCAGGGAAAAATAAGCACGTTGTCTGTTCAGTGCTGTGGTCGTGTTTCTGTTATTTCAAGTTTTTCTCTCTGATGTGGATTGTGTGTTTTGTTCAGGGTATTTTTGTTAAGGTGCGTCGTCCCCAGTATCACTCTGACCTGAGAGTGACTTTTCTTCAACAAAAACAAAACCAGCCTGATCTGTGTGTGTTTGTGTGTGTGTGTGCGTGTGTGTGGGTGCCTTCGTGTGTGTAATTAGGCTCAGCAGTGAAGGTGTGGAGCTGTTGTCAAAGTTCCTGCAGGTCAGTAAACGTCTCATATCTCCATCTGTCTGAGGAAGTTCTTCTCGGTTTACTCTCATTTCTTTCCCCAATTTTTACAACCATTTAACTGACCCCCAATTTCCACCGCATCTGGTACAGCTACGAAAAGGCTGTATCCTCTGATTGTAGCTGATCGTAACCATTCAAGTTAATGTGTCAATTTCCACTGGCTTCTTGCCATTCCTCTGCGGATCGCCGGACTCCGCAGCTGATCGCAAGAGTTCTATTTTTTCCTGACGCCTGAGCATGCGGGATAAATTCAGCACAGATTAACCCGTGCTGGAAAGGAAGTCAGGCACAGACAAAATAAAACATCCAGCTTCTTTTCAAAACAAAACACTCCGTGTTTCAGGCGAATCATATTTTACACCATGCAGACGGCGGAGACGAACAAGTGATTCTAGAAGTCCAGAAATAGATTTCCTCCTCTTCTGGGAGGACACAATCTACTGCTTATACAGGCATGAAAATCTGTCACCTTTCGACAAAATTCATGTGATTGACTCAATACGCAAACTGAGCACTTCAGAAATCGGCCCTTTAAATGACACTTGGACGGTCAGCAAATCCTCCTGGCTGCTTCGCTGATGAGAACCAATCATAGGCCAAACTTCATTATTCCAATCATGCGCACACTCTTCATGTGTACTTGGAGTGCTTGGAGAGCCTGTGGTAGCATTGCAAAGCTGCGAGAACGAGAAGCAGGACTTATCCACACCAGTGTTGTGCCGTAGAATTCACCCTTGCCGTAGAATGCCCCCCCCTGACAGGAGCGTGATTGAAAGTACATAACAAGGCAACATAATCCAAGTTTTCCTTACCCTTGAACAGATTCAAAAGCGTGTGCCTTTAATGATTTCATTCAGGTTATTCAGATAAGCCGAAAACAATAGCCCTCTGATTCAGAATATTTGCTGTCCCGAAAGTATATTGTTCTCTACCTTGACATCTTACTGTACAGTTTATATACCCAAGTACACCTCGGTATTTGCATTTTTGAGACACATTAAAACAGAACGAAAGTTTGCTAGTAGTCATGAGCTAAATACTTGTGTCTTTGTAAAATATGAGATCATTTTCTTCCACTTTAAGAAGCTAATGAGTGGACGGGATGCAGGGGTGCATTCTACGGCACAACACCGGGGACAAGGCAGACCAGAGCGTAGTGTACACATTTACTTGCATTTACCAGCAGATTGAATTTGGTGAGTAATGGTTTCAGTCATTTTCATATTTTGAGGTATAACAAAGTTACTGCTGTTCGCTACAGCTTGCGTTGAACACTGCCAGAGCTAGCCAAATCTCAGGTGAAAAAATAGCTCCTGTTTGCTTGATATTAAGTTAGCGTCAAGCTTGTGTAGTTAACGGTAACATAAAAGAAGAAACACAAGCTTCTTTCTAACATCTCTGTAATTGGTATTTTGGGGACGTGTGAGGATAATATTCACGTGAGGGGCTGAAATGCTTTGGCCCATGCTTGAAGCCTTTTGTGACAAAACAAAAACATGTGAACCCTGGTCTTTTTAACACTCCTTTTCGCCGCTGATGTTATTCATTGATTTATTAAAACGTAATGGTTTTGAGCCATCTAAAATAGTGAAAGCAGGCGTCTCGCGTTTACTGCTCTGGCTCCATCTGTTGACAAGATGAGGCGTCAATCTTTTTTTCCGCGCGACATTGGCTTAGGAGAAGACAACAGGGAAGAGTGTGTCACGAAAGGCTTGCCGTGTGTTTAGACCAAAAGCTACTAAAGCTGTTGTGTAAATCACTATGTTGCTCTTATTTTTATATGGCTGTCAAGAAACTGGGAGTGCTCAGCAAGTAAAGAAGCAGGCTGCTGAAAGTGAGAAGCAGGCAAGGCTGAGGCATGTGGCCACTCAGCGTAAAAGGCCATGGAGACTCTGGCGGCCCAGGCAAAAAGAAAAAGTGATCAATTGGACTTGGTATTGGATCTATTGGAATTGCATGTATTGTTCTCCAGTCTGGCAGGGCATACATTGATCTAAAGTGCAGGATATGAAGTCTTTATTTATTATTATTTTTCATTCTGTTTTCTTTTATCTCTTTAAATTATTATTGTTCATATGGCCTTGTACAAACAGTTTTGAACACCTCTCTCTGACTTATCTAACTCATTTAGCATCTGTGAAAGTAAACTTTGTTTCTAAATAAAATATGGCCAGTACAAGCGCGCGGGCGTGCGTGTTTGTGCGTGCGTGCGTGCGCGTGTGTGTGTGTTTGTGAGACTTGGAGTGTTTTTTGCTTCCTGCAGATCACTGAAACACAGTGTGGGTGGACAGAGCTCAATATTTTGTTGGGTTGTACAGTGTACCGGAACGTATTTCCTCTGCACCCTTCTCACCTTTTCAACCCCTGACCCATTTTCATGCCTGTTATATGTCTATGTGGCTGTCTTTATAGAGACAACTCGTTATCGCACGGTTGCATGTTAATCCAAAGTTTTTTGTGAGTTCTCGCGATTCCCGCTGTCTGTAATCCGCCACGAAATTCGCCTCACAAATGGATCTGGTAGGAATTAGAGTACAGTGAAAATCGCTGCCGTTCTGGACGTGGTGGAAATCCCAGGTGAGATCATTTATTTTGAACAGAAATCAGACAGAAAGTGATATCATTATATATGACCTTGTTAGTGTGAACTTTATTTAAACCGTAGTTCGAAGGGAAGAAGAGGATCTCAGCAGACGAGTCCATGAGTCATCGTTACTTCAGTAACCTTGGAAACAGAGTGGTGTCACTTCCTGACAGTAAGCTTTGACTTAACCTTTGACTCTGCTCGTAATTGATGACATCACTGTGTTTGATGATCACCATGTCACCTGTGACGCTCATTTCAGCAACCTCCATCTTCAGTCTGCCAGAGATCCACCTGGAGAAAGAAGCCGTCAGACCAACAGTTACACCTAACCCAGGTAATACACACACACACACACACTCACATACAAGGGTTGGCTGTGGCTCTGTGGTACGGTCAGTCATCCGGCTGTGTGAATGGGATTAGTATATAAGTAGAGAAAATACAGACCAGATGAAGGCCACTATCAGAGGAACCTTGACTTTAGAAACACCTCAGCGGAGCTACAGGCTGATGGCCTTCGTTCCACGCCAAGCCAAACTGATCAAATTCAGACCAAAGGCCGCAGATATTTCACTTTCCTCCCCATGATAAGAAAAGAATGGTGGACAGAAAGAATATGAAGTTTTGCTTTTGTCATTTAAAGGGATATTCCGGCATAAAATTAATTCACGGTCAAACACACCGTAACACGGAGTTAGACACCCCCTCCAGAGATGAATGTTGCTGACCGCTTGCTTCTCTAGTTATACCAAGTTTAGTAATGACCGCAGATAGCAATAAAGAGAGCCACGTACTCAACCAAAATGCCACTCTATAGCCACAAATAATGCTCAGAACAGCACCTAACTTCATAAACAGTATATACAGTTGAGGCCAAAATTATTAGCCCCTCAATGAAATTTGAAGGTTTTTTCCCAAATTTCCGAAGTGCTGTTCAACAGATTAATGATTTTTTTACACAGCTTTTCCAAACATCCTAGTTTTATTTTGGATCCTTACATTATTTTACTTTGCACACAGAAACAAAATTATTTCACAAAAAACAAAAACTACCAGAGTCAAAATTATTATCCCCCTTAAGAATAGATGTTTTTATTGAGCCAAAACAAAAACCACTGTTGTGCAATCATGTGCTTTCACTTTCGAGTGCTCACAGCTTGTAATCAATCAATCAATTAAGTGAAAACAAAGGGTTGTCCTACACTTTACACTCTGTATAAAAACCTTGTGAAGCGAGCTGTCACTTGAGAAGGCATCATGGCAAATACAAAACAATTCAGTTTAGACTTGAGAAATAGAATTGTTGATGCTCACAAAGCAGGAGAAGGATATAAAAATGTATCATGGCGTTTCCAAGTAGTAGAAGTGGAGTGAGAAGTATCATCAAGAAATTCAAGGAGAGTCACATAGCACAGAACAAGTCTGAGAGAGGTAGGAAGCGAAAACTTTTCAAAGAAACTGGAAAGAAAACTGGTGGGAGATGTGTCTAAACAACCTAGAACAACCACCAAAACAGAAGTTGGTGACTTAACCAAGTCAGGAATTGTGGTGTCAAACAAGACAGTCTCTAGAGCCCTAAACAGAAATGGACTGCGAGGATGCAAGCCAAGAAAAACTCCACTTCTACAAAAGAGACACCTTCATATCAGACTGAGGTATGCTAAAGACAATCTGGAGAAAGATTGTTCAAACTGGAGATGTGCTCTTTGGTCAGATGAGATCAAACTAGAGCTCTTAAGTCACAGAGACATAGCTTATGTTTGGAGAAAGAAGGGAGAGGCGTATAACCCCAAGAACACTGTCCCCACAGTTAAACACGGTGGTCGGAGCATCATGCTGTGAACCAATCGGAATTTTGGTCGACTCAGCACGTATCGACCAATAAGTCCTCTGCGGATCGCCGGACTCACTCACAACAGTGAGTGACAGTGGCGCTCGGTAATACTGTTCCCCTCTTGGTGTAAGCTGGGGAAGCACACTAAGTTTCAGGGATATTGGATTAAAAGTCGGTCAAGAAGTCGGTCAAACTGTTTTCTTGTTTGGCGGTTGATGATCTCCGGTAGCTCCAGCGGCAGCTAACATCTCCGGTGGCCCCAGTGGCAGGTAACATCCCCGGTAGCTCCGGCGGCCGATAACATCTCCGGTGGCCCCAGCGGCAGGTAACATCTCCGGTGGCCCCAGCGGCAGGTAACATCCCCGGTAGCTCCAGCGGCCGATAACATCTCCGGTAGCTCCAGCAGCAGCTGACATTTCCGGTGGCCCCAGCGGCCGATAACATCTTCGGTAGCTCCAGCGGCAGCTAACATCTCTGGTAGCTCCAGCGGCAGCTAACATCCCCGGTGGCTCCAGCGGCAGCTAACATCCCCGGTGGCTCCTGCGGCAGCTGACATCTCCGGTGGCTCCAGCGGCGGCTAACATCTCCGGTAGCTCCAGCGGCAGCTAACATCTCCGGTAGTTCCAACAGATGCACACACCCAGAAGCCCCAGCGACTGCTAAGCATCGCTGGCTAGAGGCTGAGCGACCTCCGGTTGCCCCAGCGGCAGCTAACATCACCGGTGGCCCCGGCCGCAGCTTACACCTCAGGTACTATCTCAGGTTCACAGCTCTGTTTTACGACTGACACATGAACCCAGAGTCGTCCTCAATGTCTGCCTCTTTGCTCAGTGTGGCTTGCCTGTAGCCTAGATCTGTGCTAGAGGAATTAGTGAACTTATTCTGGTTAATATGGCCATGAAAAAAGAAATGGAGGACATTAAGAAATCATTAGAAATGCTGCATCACAATGTTGAAATCATCACCGAGCAACAAAAAAAGATAATTGAACTGATGGACGATGTCAAAACACTGAAACTACAAAATGCAGAAAAGGACAAAAGAATTAGTAATCTCGAACATAGAGTGGCTGATCTCGAACAGTATTCGAGGATCAATGATGTTGTGATCTCAGGTCTAAAGACTAAACCCATATCTTATGCCAAATCTGTGGGGAAGGTGACAGAGGAAAACATGTCAGAAGAAGATCGGGCAACAGTAGAAGAGCAGGTAGTTTCCTTTCTGGAAACCAGAAAGATTACTATAGACCGTAGTTTTATAGAAGCATGTCATCCTCTTCCACAAAGAAATTCCATCCAACCTCCAGCTATTATCCTCAGATTCACCAACAGAAACCATAAGATATGGCTACTAAAGCAATGGAAACAATTAAGAGGAACAAATGTATATGTAAATGAACACCTGACCAAAAGAAATGCCGACATTGCAAAGAAAGCTGCAAGATTTTCATAAAGCTCAATGGCTCACCAGAAGAAGCTAAGGTCAAAATCATTAGAGATCTGACTGAACTAGATGTCCACCTGTAACCGCGCCATACTACCTGAATGATGATCTATGACTGTGTTCTTCTTTGCATAATCTTACAAATTGTGCATTATGTCCAACCATCTTTATGCTGATGGGGTGTCTACCCCCCATGATACGGATCCTCTAGCCTTTAACCCATTTGACCTAAACTCAGATAACAGAGGTATCTACGATGAATTTTTCAACCCAGATATAAATCTCTCAAACTCAAACAATGTAATTCGATCATGTAAATACTATTCTGAAGATCAGTTCAATGATCTGTCCCGTACTCTTGCTCCTGATGACTCTTATATCCTAAATGACTTTTCAGCGTGGCACTTAAATGTTCGCAGTTTACCAAAAAATTTTGACAACCTAAAAATATACTAACCCTAACTTTTTCTTTCTCAGTAATGGCATTCTCAGAAACCTGGCTTAAGGATGATATCACAGATCTTTACCCTATACCTCAGTATAATGCTATTCATTCATGCAGAAGAAATAAGGTCGGAGGAGGAGTTTCCCTATATGTGCTCAAAGACTACAACTTTACCACTAGAAAAGAAATCTCAGAACCTCTAGAAAACATACGAGTGGAATCTGTATTTATCGAAATCTCTTCTTGTCGTCCCCTTCATGGGAAAAATATTATAATTGGGTGTGTCTACAGACCTCCTGACACTGACCCAATTTCATTCAATGAGGCTCTTTACTCCTCCCTTGAGTTTATAACCAAGGAGCATAAACTGTGTGTTCTTATGGGTGATTTCAATATCGACCTGCTTAAGAGTGAATTACCCTCTACCGTTGACTTTCTGAACAATCTTTACTCAACCTTCTTCTTTCCACTAATTCTCAAACCATCCAGAATCACCAAATCATCAACTTCTCTCATTGACAATATCATAATCAATTCACTTGACTATGAAATCACCTCTGGGTTGTTAATATCTGACATCTCCGACCACCTCCCCGTATTCCAGATCATACATACTAAAGGAAATTATAAACGCAAAAACTCTGACTACCTGCAAAGCAAATCTCGCATCTACAATAAAAAGAACATGGAATCCTTTGAATCTTCCATCCGTACAGTGTCCTGGAATGAGGTCCTCAACTCATCAGATGTTAATGAAGCTTACCAGCTATTTTTAACTACATTTGAATCAATTCTCGAAGCTAGCTTTCCACTAGTCACCGCTATGAAGAGTAACTCATCCAAAGGAAAACCCTGGATGACGGGTGAACTAAAAAAGTACTCTCGTAAAAAAAACAAACTATATCGGAAAGCTATTAACAATCCTACTCCTGAAAATATTGTAAAATATAAGAAATATAAAAATAAATTTACTGCATCCTTAAGGAAGGTTAAAAAAACATATTATGCTGATAAGTTTACCCAAGCTGCCAATAACATTAAGTCAACCTGGAACCTCATCAACCAATTACTTAATCGAAAAAAAACTACTGCTACTGTAGCTGTTGAAATGATGGGAAAGGATGGGCCTCTACATGACCAGAGTGACATAGCAGAGAGTTTTAATGATTTCTTTATAAACGTCAGTACTTCCTTGGCTTCTAGCATGAAAGACTCAGATGTAAATCCCACAAGTTTCATGAAAGGCACATTTTCAACACTCTCTAGTTTTGATCCTCCCAGTTTAGAAGAGGTCCATGACATTGTTAGGAATTTAAAGGACTCTGCTCAGGGTCACAATGGTATTAAAAGCAGTCTTGTCAAAGAATCTATAGATTACATCATTCACCCTTTAACCCACATTCTCTCTTTATCCCTTCTGTCTGGTATTGTCCCTCGAGATCTTAAAATTGCCAAAGTTACTCCAATATTTAAATCAGGCAATACAAGAGATTTTGGCAACTATCGCCCAATATCTGTTCTACCCTGTTTTTCCAAAATCTTGGAAAAACTAGTCTATGCGAGAATCTCCGACCACTTGACGGTTAATAATGTTTTGTATAATCACCAATACGGGTTCCGCAAAAAACACTCAACTGAGCATGCATTGCTGCAACTTGTTAATACTGTTTCCTCTGCTCTAGATGGGAAAAAATTTGCCCTTGGTGTCTTTCTTGATTTAAGCAAAGCTTTCGACACTGTCGATCACAAAATCCTCATCTCAAAGCTTAACAGATATGGAATCCAGAATATTGCCCTCAACTGGCTGATCAGTTATCTAGATAATAGAGAACAGTTTGTTCATCTAAATGGTGCTTCATCCACTAAATCCAGTATTCTCTTTGGGGTCCCTCAGGGATCAATCCTCGGTCCTCTGTTATTCTTAATTTAAATCAATGACTTACCTATGTCCTGTAATAACCTTCTCCCCTTGTTATTTGCTGATGACACCTGTTTCATAGATGTCCATGCTGACTTTGAGACTCTCATTGCCCGTGTGAATGATGAATTGTTCTCTGTTGCTAACTGGTTCCTGACTAATAAGCTAACTCTTAATATAAAAAAATGTAATTTCATGATCTTCAGCAACAAAAACAAATCTTATCCAAAAGAAAAAGCCAAAATATCAATTAATGGTACTGGAATCCCTCAAGTACCCCACACCACTTTTTTTGGGTGTTGTCGTCGATGAGGGTCAAGAGTGGAACATTCATATCAGCCAAGTATGCAAAAGGTCAATGAAGAGCCTCGGTATAATTAGTAAGGTCTGTCCCCTGATCAATCCCTCTGCTCATTTGTCTTTTTACTACAGCTTTCTATTCCCGTACATGAACTATTGTAACATTGTATGGTGTGCAACGTATCCAACTTACCTCAAGAAAATATTAATAATCCAGAAAAGATTCATAAGAATGATATCACGATCCAGCAAACACGAACCTTCTGCTCCTCTCTTTTCTAAATACTCCATCTTACCAGTTGACAAACTCAATGTCCTTCACTCTTGTTTATATGTCCACAAATTCATCAACAACAAACAAGCCCTTCCTGAAACTTTCCGAAACTTTTTTACCTTTTCATCCGACCTTCATTCGTACTCAACACGACAAAATGGCCATCTTCAGTTACCTTCATGTAGAACTTCTAGTCATCAGTCTAACATCACTTTTAGAGGTCCGAAACTGTGGAATAATCTTGATGCATCTCTAAAATCAATATCATCCTTTAACTCCTTTAATATATCATTAAAATCTCATCTGATCATGTCTTAAATACATCATTATCTGTTATGATCATATCTCTTTCCTTTTTATAAATACTTTATTTTCTTTATCACTGTTTGCTGATTTGTCTGTGTTCCAGTCTGTGTACTTAGTTGTCCGCACCTTATGTTTTCTCTGACCTGACGGGAGTGGAACTCTGTATAAGCCCATCGGCTTCGTTCCCTCCTTGCACTGTTTTTAATCTGTGCTAAATATACAAAATACAAAATACAAATGTTTCAGTGTATCTGGAACTGGGAATCTTGTCAAGATTGAAGGAATAATGAAGAAAGGATATGTGAAGATTTTGAAAGAAAACCTCAAGGAGCCAGCAGCAAAACTGGGTCTGGGTCGTCACTTTGTCTTTCAAGATGACAACCACCCAAAACATGCAGCACTCCTGATGAGGAGCTGCCTCCAGGAAACCAAAGTGAACGTTATTTACTGGCCTGCACAAAGCCCTGACTTAAATCCCATTGAAAATCTGTGGGCTGCACTGAAGACCAGGGTCCATGCTATTAGACCATCAAATCTGGAGGAGCTTGAAAGATTCGCCAAAGAGGAATGGGCTGGGATTCCTCAGGAGATGTGCCAGAGCCTTGTTACAAACTACAGCAACCAACTGTATACTGTTATCCAGCAAAAAGGACACACAATTGACCGTCAGCCTCAGCAGGGCTAATATTTTTGACCCTGGTAGTTTTTGTTTTTTGTGAAATAGTTTTGTTTCTGTGTGCAAAGTAAAATAACATAAGGATCCAAAATAAAACTAGAATGTTTGGAAAAGCTGTGTAAAAAAATCATTAATCTGTTGAACAGCACTTGGGAAATTATGGAGAAAAACTGGGCGTAGCAATTTGAATTCAGAATAAATGTCCAAAATTTTTTAAATTAAATTATGACATTTATGCACTCGTTGAAGGGGCACCACCGACCTTTCTGGTGGGAAAAAGACGAAACAAAGTTCAATTGAGTAATCAAACGTTGAATCAGTCTTAAACAGATTTAAATCAATCTCTCATCTGAGGCCGGAATTCTCCATTCAAGGACTCTTCTTTCCGGAAAGACCACTAAGAGACGACAACTTAAAATTAAATGGACAATTTATTAACAAGCTATATGATAACAAAACTTCAATAAATGATGATCAAATAATGAGAAAATCAAAGAACATCTAATGAATAAATGAAGGAATGGTTTGAACTGAACCTAAGACTGGAGGTTAATGATGGTGAGTGAATAAGAGAAAATTTAGCCTACGTTAACAGAGTTATGAGGGTAAATTTTAAAAAGGAATTTGGAGAACTAAACTATCACTAGGAAAGTAAGCTACTGAATGCTTGATGGCATCACCCAGTTGATACAGCAGTTTCGAGGAGTTTGCCTACTTTGGATGTCGGTTCTCAGCGGCACTCTGGGAATGGATCAGCTGAAGTTCTGTGTCTACCGGACCGGATGCTGAAGGTTCGGAGGGGAGTTCTCCGCCGTGAATGGTCTCAGGCTTCAGGACCGTGTCAGCGTCGTTGGATACTTCAGTTCTCTTGGCCTCTCGGAACCAGGTGGCAAACGCAGCTCGGCAGATGATGCTGGTTGGTCCTCCAGGCGTTCAGGACTAGCTTTGTTGCAGATCAATTTGCGCCAATAACTTAAGAAAATAATTTCGCTGGCCAGCCGATATTATCTTCAGGAGTCACTTTAGCGAACTAAAATAAAATAAAAGGCTTAGACTGAGGTTATGCCCGCAGCTAATTTCTGATGCGTTAAAGAAACTTGGACATGGTTTCATCCAAGTTTCTGGAAAAGTCTGAGCTTAAGGCAAATAATAAAAACGCAGAGAAATATTGCAAGACGATGGACGGAGACAAAAGAACTCAAGAAAGAAGAAGCAAGAAAAGGTAAAGACGCAAAAAGCAGAAGAAGCCAAGGGCGGCAAAAGCTCAACTCTTTTAAGCAGTTCACATGGGGCGTGAACCAACGGGGGGAATACTTATGCAATCGTTCCCCATGCGGCCCGTCGACTGGCAGCGAATTTACTTAACTTGATATTAAATGCGAGCTAGATCTAATTTACTCACTCACTATGATTAAAACTGTTTATCACATCACATATGATCACATTTCACTTCATTGTTTCTTATGAGCAGATGCATTAAAACATGACATTTAATGAAAAGTAAATTTGATCAGCCGTTTTCTTGATAATAACAGAGGATTAACGACTTTTTTGAAAGTTAGAGAGGGACAGAAAACCAAATTATCTATTCGAACAGAAACACCATCCAGCATAAGAAACACATACGTGATGATACTTGACAACAATATAACCTTGTCAATCGATACTTCATTGATGATTAACATACATATTCGGGTGAGGTAGATAAAAAACATAGTATTTATACATTCAAAAACTCTTAACTTGAGTATAAAAGAGTTTCCTGTTACTACTTCTAAAATTGCTGACCTATCTTGGGAATACCATTTACTAAGCTACGAAGTGTATAAAAAAAAAAAGAAGAAATGCACATAATTAAATTCACTGAATACACATTTGGTTCTGACCAAACCATATTTAGGCAACACCACTAGGAGGAGCTCTTGGTCCATGGAAAACCTGGAATAAATTTGTGAAGTTAACAGTTTGGCTTGTAGACATGCTAGAAAACTGGGAAAAAGACAGTTTGATTGATGATGTGGTGTACAGATAGAAAATCCTAGTGAAGTGTCCATTAAACCTGAAGTTAAACCATTTTCAGTCATTCTCTTCCTCCTGCACCTTAGAGAGAGTCATTGAAAAACACAGTCATTCAAAGGATTTATGGTAGGGGCCTGTTCCAGGGATTGGCGCCAAAATGCAGCCTTGGAGAATGTTCTCATGCTCTTTTTGGGTCACTCTGAGGTTTCAACTATGACCTTTTCCAGCCAAGGTGAGAGGCTCAATGTTTATTCGGTCTGGGGGTCATGTGGTTGATAAGCAACTTGTCTCTTTGAAGCGTGAAGATTCACTATCAACCTTTTGGGACGAGGCCCCGCTTTGGTTCTGTCCTGGATCGTAAACGGCCATCAGTTAAGTGTGAAACGTTACCCCCATTTCCTCCCCTAATCAGGGAAGCCTGCATTCCTTTGAGTGGGTGAATTAAAGATGGACAAAGCAGAAAGCAGTCGTCTTGTTACAAATCCCCCCTTCGTCTCGGTGGCAGCTTCAGGAGCCATTGGGACGATGAGATGAGATGACCATGTGGAAGCGGCAGTTAGTCCAAGGAGGGTGATGTGTCTCGTTCAGAACTAGTTACTTAGTTAGATGTATTGTACATGTTAAGTCTACTAAATACAGTATATGCGTGCAGGGTTACAGGAAACTGACTACACCTCGAGCATGTGGCTCACCTGGTCTTCCTCTGGATCCTCAGCTCGCTGCTCCGTTTCTGGTTGTCTACAGAGTTGTAACCTAGTGACTCATTGGTCTATTTTGTACTGCAGGGAAATTACCACGTTTGACGTAGATGAAGGTTAACCCAAAGGTGAAGAGGTACCCTAACCCTATGGCGGCGGCTAGCAAGGTGTCTGGGGTGGACCAGACATGGACTATGGGTTGCAGCGGGGACTTTTCTTGAGATCTTGTGTCTATAAGGATGTCATCAACAGACGTTAGGTCAATGGTCTGAGTACCTGCATATTGGATCTGAAAAATGGTGCTTGGATCTAACTGGAGCGTATGCTTGCTGAAAAATGCTGGCCCTTGAACCTCTGTTTCAATTTGATCAGGGTTAAGTTAATAGAGGGCAATGTCATCTACATGGAGAATGGCATTCGGTGGCACCTCAATCCACATGGTCTGATCCAGTAAAGAAATGTGTGTGGCAGTGTCGTGTTGGTCGTAATTTACAATGGCAGTCTTAGTGGGGGTGTTGACTAACCAACGGTGACCCACCCTTTCTGCCTGCGTTTTACAGTCACTAGTGAGCGGTGTCTTGCTGTAGTGGGGCATCGAGTGTTGGGCACCATGGGTGTAACACCGCAGAGGCCGTTGGTACTATCCCACACAAATGGTTTACTGGGGCAGAGGTAGTGGATGTCTTTGGTTAGCGTGCACATGCGCAAGTTAGGAGCTAGATATAGATCAGGATTGCTGTCATGGTTAGCGACCACTGGTGGGGTCTGAATTTGGAGGTGTGTGTCCCCTTTCCAAAAGCCGACATTGACTACATCCTTTAACCTATAGATGCTTCCTGATGCTATAATTAGCAAGTTGATAAGGAAAGCAATTTCTCGATCTTCGGGATTAACGTAGATCGGCACAGCGCTACCTAGGGTATACGCGAGGTGGGCTTGTAAAGGAGTGATGGCCTCTCTGCTTGCAGTTGATAGTAAATCCTGGACTAATGAGAGAGGTACCAAATATGGAGGGATCCGGCCTGCAGCCAGGCTGTCTATCGGTGATGAGATTTCTTGCAACATGTCTGACATGAACATATTCAACAGCATTGTATGAGCATAGTTGACCCGGACCACCGACAACAAGGAATTTACAGCACGCAGCGTCTTATTCAGGACTTCGGTGTGGGTGTTAACTACCAGGACGGTGCCCTTGTGTTTGACCGATAGTCTGCAGTTGTGTCTGCTGTCTGTTTATGAGCCCTGACGTCTGGAATTTCGGCTTCTAGCTCACCCACATGGCGTTTGACAGTAGCTAAACTAATTGCATTAACAGAGGAGAGCCCAATACCAAAAAAAGAGCCAACAACCGAGGCTGCGGTGAGCAGCGCTCCGATAAAGCGTTTGAACCTTCTGTTGGTACCACTTAACTCTGTTTGGGTGACAGTGAATTTCTGAAGCTGCTCTAACATGTAAGTAATGTCCAACTCTGCGTGATTCACGACTTCCTTGCTCCAATATGTCCCGGCCCAACTGGTCAGCTGAGCCGTTACTGGAACATTTTTCTTGAGGACTTCCTTAGGGTTGAGCCTGACAAACACCTTCTGCGTGTGCAGGCGACAGTCCGTTTAAGGAGTCCAGGCTGATCCCTTAAAACAATTCCAGAGTCCGGTCCTGGCTCTACGATCTTGGGGCTAGCTGGAGCAGCTACCAAGCAGAGAATCAGAAGCGCTATCAACCAAATCATCCTGGGGAAGAGGGTGGACATCGTTAGGATAAATTGAGATTAGACAATCTAAAATTCAAATCGTCCCAAATCAAATCACTTTATCTACTCCTCCCCCTTTGTGACCCAAAGTGTGCCCGAGGGCAACTCAGTGACAACAATTCAACACCAATACAGATGTACAAATAGGACAAACTTCACGTAGACACAATATATCAAAGCACTAGGGGACCTGACGTTAATCAGGAGAGCTTAGAACTGTTCTAATTTATAACTCAAGGGTGGCGCTGGAGGCCCCGACAAGTCCCATGGGGTTGTGGTGAAGTTTGATCTGGTTGCGGTGGACCCATTTAAGGGTCGGCTCTTTGTGATCTTGATTTGGTACACAACAGAAGAGAGCTTTACAGTGATCAGGTAGGGGCCTGCCCGGCGGGGCAGGAACTTTCGTGCCAGTCTCCCAGACTTTGGGGCTTTGTCTCCAGTAGGCTGGGTGAACAGGTAGTACCACACCTTGTCACTCACCTGGGGCCTTATGTATCAATACTTGCGTGGAACTCATACCAGAAACGAGCGCACGCAAGGTCCGTCACGCTGAAAAAAATCCGTATGTATCAATGTGTGCGGGCGCCGAAATCCACGTGTGTTTCCTTGATAAATCCCAATCAGCGTGGAATTGAGCGCAGATGTCGGAGTGACTGGGCCCGTCCCCGTTACGCCCTCCTATAAATATGCAGATTTATTTAAATAGGGTCTCCCTGTCCTCGCACGCAGACAAAATGACAAGAAAAACTAAATTTACGGCGTGCGAGGTGGAGGTGCTGGTGGCGGAGGTGGAGGAGCGACAGCGTGTTTTGTTTGGCAGCCTGTCCAGTGGCGTCAGTGCAAAACAAAAACGCTTGGAGTGGGAGAAAGTTTGCGAGAGGGTGAATGCGGTGGGTTCCGAGACACGCACCCCCGCGACGATTAAAAAAAAGTGGTCGGACCTCAAGGTGGAGGTCAAGTGGCGTACAGCTGCCCTCCGGAGGAGTACTGACCAGACGGATGGGGGTCCGGGGGAGGAGACCCTCACACCGTTTGAGCAGCGGGTGGTGGCGATTATTATTATAGGGTAAGTGGCGTGTCACACAAATGTCCACATGCTTTGTCATCCCACTGAGCAAAAGACGTATATTAGACGTCTAGTCTAAGTTTATCCTTCATTTCAACGTCGGGATTCAGTCTATTTTTAGACGTGATTTATACTTCGCCCTTAACTTCATTTTTCGATAACTTTTTATGCAATAAACAACTGTAATGTGCATAACTGACCATTAAATACTGGATTACATTACCTATGATACCGTGGAGAGAGATGTAAATGCAACAGATACACAGAAGCAGGAATTGAAATGAACAAATATTTTTATTGTGTCACAGAAATCAATGTGTCGGCCGTGTCGCCGGCTTGCGGAACCCCGGCCCGCGGCAGCCCGTCCGCCGGCTCGGAGTCGTCGGCCAGGACCAGCGGCATTCTGGCCACCCCGGCCCCGGCCCCAGCACCAGCACCAGCATCAGCGCGCCGACAAGCGGTGGAGCGTCCACCAGCCGCGGCGCTTCCGCTGGACCACCCGGACGCAGTGGAAGGGTCCTCGCGGAGGGGGTCCTGCAATCGCAGGAAGAAATCATCAGGGGGATCGCGGGGATCAACGAGCGGCTGGACCGGCTCGTAAATGTCCTCGAGCGTCTGGTGGAGAAAATAAATTAATTTGGCTCATTGAACTGTTATTCACTTCTTACCCATTCACACTGTGGCGATGAGATTCTCCTGCGCGAGGACGGCGGCCCGGCAGGGATCAGCTTGCATACCTCCGTCTGCTGCTGGTTCGTCATGTGGGGCGACGTGCTGCTCGGCCACGGGGATGTGGTGCACGCTTGTCACATAGTGAGTCACCAAACACCGCCACACAGCGTCGCCAAAGTGCGAATCACAGTCAACGCAAGTATCGGCTCAACGCCAATTTCTACACCACCTCCTGACTTTGCGTTGATTAGCGCTGGAACCAACGCTCGTTTTGCGATGATAAATCTGGACGTGTGCGCCGATTTTGGCATACGCAAGGTTTTCTTGCGCCGCAAGCGTTGATACATAAGGCCCCTGGAGTTTCTGTTGGGAGGCTTTTTGGTCATAAGAAGACTTGCGTCCTTTTGCACTTTTACTGAGATGCTCTTGGGTAAAGGCAAAAGTTGCCTTCAGGTGCTGGTGTAGGTCAGTCATGTACTGATGAGTCGTGTAGGCTGTCGCAATGCTGGCCTTACTTGGCTGATACAGCAGGTGCAGAGGCAGTGTCATGTATCTGTCCATCATCAGCGCGAAGGGTGAAAACCCAGTTGACTCGTGTGGAGTTGCTCTGATGGCCATCAGGACCAAGGGAAGCTTAACATCCCAGTCCTAGTGGTTGGCCGACACATACTTTTTCAGTATGGTTACCACTGTTCGGTTTGCCCTTTCTATCTTTCTGGACGACTGAAGGTGGTGGCTGATGTGGAAGTTGGCTTTGATGCCCAACAGTCCCCACAGTTGTTGCATGACCTCTGATGTGAAGTGTGTCCCTCTGTCAGAGTTGACACGAATCGGGAGTCCGAACCGCAAGAAGATGTGGTTCATCAAGAGGCAGGCTGTGGTCTGAGCTGTATCATTTGGGGCTGGTAGGCATTCTACCCATTTGGTGAATGCACAGACATCTGTGAGGAAGTATTTGTTTCCTCTCGCTGACTTGGTGAGAGGACCCACCCAGTCGATCTGGAGGTCTGACCAAGGAAAGGAGATACCTCTGTGCTGTAGAGGTGCTCGGTGAAGTGGACTTGCCAGTTGAAATTGGCAGCAAACCAGGCACCCTTTTATGTAGTCAGCTACATCTTTCTGCATGTGTGGCCAATAGGCCACATGTTGGAGTGCGTGGAGCGTGGCTTTGTTTCCTCTGTGTCCTGTGCACGGTGCGTTATGGGCGTATGTCAACATCACCCCCCTGTGGCTGCGAGGCAAAAGATGGCGCAGGTCAGTGATGGAGTTAAGTAAGTCAGGAGAAATGGAGGAGTCAGGAGGCTGCGAAAGGAATTGCGTCATGGCAGAGATGGCTGGGTCCGAAGCCTGGAGCGCCAGCAAGTCAGAGTCAGAAAAAGCCGGAGCTATAGTGGTGGAGACCGGGCCCGAGGGAGTCGGGCAAGGCGGAGCTTGAGGCTGGGCTCTGGTGATAGCACAAACCAGGGGTTCGGGTGGGAGGGGAAAAACAGAGGGCCAGTTTGAGCCAGTTAAGGCTCCCTGCTTGGCCAAGAAGTCAGCTTGGTCATTAAACATCTTGTCTGGACCAGGAATACGAGAGTGCCCCCTAACTTTCCTCCAGTAGACCTGAAGATCATGTTTAGTGGTCAAGAAGTCGCCGCCAGGAACAGTTCTTTGTGTTTGACCAGCTTTCTGTTTGAGGTCAAGAAACCGTTGCGCTTCCACAAAGGCAGATGGCATGAGAAGCTGAGTCGCGCATAGTTGGAGTCTGTACAGATCGTCAAGGCGTGGATTTTGAGTTGCAAAACAATCAGAATGCCTGCCACTTCAGCATAATGGGACGTTTGGGACCCTAGGTTGAAGCTGAGTGGTTGACACGGTTTGTGGTTGACCCAAAAAACACCCACGCCTGCTCGGATAACAGTGTCGTGATGGTATGAGCAGCCATCAACATAAGCTGTAATCATGTCTTTGCAAACATTGTCGTCAAAGTACCGGTGACGAGATAGCTTCGTGTACTGGTATCGTCCAGAACCCTGATGCCACATCAAGAGTGGAGAAGTATCTCACATCAGTGATCTTTGGCATATCTTGTTGGAGCTGAGCCAAGATGCTACACAAGCATTGGTCACAACGCCATCTCTGATCCTTTGGCTGTTAAGGAAGGTCACTGGCTGATGGTTGGTTTCCACAACCACCTTTTGGCCTCCAAGATAATTTGAAAAATGCTTCACAGCCCACACAGTTGGAGAGAAGCGCTTTTTCGCAGTCAGAGAACTTCAGTTCGGGAGCCAACAAGGTTTTGCTAGCATATGCGACGACTCATTGATCTGAGTCATGGATCTGGTATAGTCCTGCACTGAGGCAGTGACAAGAGAAGCCGACCTCCATATAGAACGGTCTGTTGCAGTCTGGAAAGGCATGAAAAGGAGCTGCACAAGGTCTGTCTTTCAAAGCTTGCATGGCGTGATGTTGGGACGATCCCCAAGTGAATGGAACATCCTTTTTCACCAAGTTGGTGAGGGGTTTTGCATAGTCCTCAATGAACTGTTGGGAGTAGTTGCACACTCCCAAAAAGCTGCGAAGCTCTGAGATGTTTGTGGGAGCTTTAAGGTTGGACAGTCCCTGAATACGACTCAGCTGCGGTTCGACACCTGTTGGACCAACAAGCAAACCAACGTAGTTCACCTCGGTCTTGCACCACTGACATTTGGACAGGGATATCTTTGCCCCGGCATTCGTGAGCTGGTTCAGGACCTGGTGTATCTCAGCGAGATGCATGTCCAGGGTTAGGCTCCTCATTAAGATGTCATCGACATATATGAGGGTACCCCTCTCACTAGCATCTGGGCAGGCTTTGTTGAGGAAGATATTGAACTCTGCTGGCGAGTTGGCATAGCCGAAAAGGGCATCGAGTGAAGGTGTATTGCCTGTTGGCAAAAGTAAACGCCAGTTTGTGCTGATCAGCTTCGTGTACTGGTATCGTCCAGAACCCTGATGCCACATCAAGAGTGGAGAAGTATCTCACATCAGTGATCTTTGGCATATCTTGTTGGAGCTGAGCCACAGGCCACCTGGAAAGGGGAACTTGTTGGTTCAGTTTACGGTAATCAATGGTCAGTCGCCATTTACCGTTTGGTTTCAGTACCGACCAGAGTGGGGCTGAGTAGGTACTGTTACATGGCCGAATGATCCCCTTCGCCAAAAGATCTTCTATGATTTCCTGAATAGGTTCAAAGGATGCCAAGTGAATTTTGTACTGGCGCACAAAGGTTGGTGGTGCATCCGGTGGTGTCGGAATGCGGACAGAGTGGATGGAGGTTAAGCCACAGTCAAGCGAGTCTTTTGCAAAAGAGACTCTTCGCCGATATTTATACAGAAGTTTGCGAAGCTTTTCACGCTCCTCTTCGCTGTTCAGGGCGTCTGCCTCGGTTAAGAGCTGTTCGACTTTGGCGTCAAAGTCTGGATCGTGCACAGGTGTTTGCACGGTTGGGGAGATAGAGGGCTCTATCCTGGAAAGTGTAGGGGCCGTTTCTGGCTCCAAACTGACATTTAGGACTTGCACTGTGTGCAGAACCATCTGTGAGTCCTCAGAGAGGTCAACCTGACAGATGGTGTCATGGTCCAGCGGTACAGTTGGGAAGAGTGAGATAGCCCTGGAAGGTAGGGTATGAAAGACCTGTTCCGATGAATGGTCTGATATAAGAGAATGAGGCATTTTTCCTATTACAGGAATCCTAAATTCAAAGTCGTGGAACGAAGTGCTGATCAACCAACCCAGCGGGGTGGATTTAGGGATCAGGATATCCTCTGATGTCGTGTTTTGTACAAGCAAGTGTGTGAATCTCGAGTGAAGCTCTAAAAGAGGGGTTGCCTGAGTAGACAGCCCTAGTTCAAGAAAGAGCAATGATGGCTGGAAGAAAGCTTGAGTGTGCAACAGCTGTTGTCCACATTGTAGGTTCAAGCGAATGGGAATGTTTTTGGTCATCGCAGGTATGACAATGTTATGTTCATTGGCTACCTGACAGGCTTCAGGGATGGACTGTCCTGATATGATGTTATCGACATCAGGGATTTGGGTTTTCTCATGTACACCGGTAAGTGACCTCAGCACGTGGTTAATGGTATCGACTTAGACTGCCAACCTGACCAGTATATCACTTCCCATGTAGACATGATGTGGTAGGTCTGGGATGACCACGAAGTGGTGAGTCATCTCCCTTTTGTTCCATCGCAAAGTTAAGGCACAGGCACCTTTGGCAGTCATGGTAGCTTTTGGAAGGGATTCCAAGGGGAAGCGAAATGCTGTCCGAAGGTTTGGGTCATCCCTAGACAAGGTGTCATGCTGATGGCTGATGGCCGATTTATCAGCCCGAATAGCCAAAATCACATTGTTGACGTGATTCTCATTCAACTTAACGCCATCAGTGATCAATGGCCCGGGGGTGTCGGGTCCATTGGTGTCGTCCAATTTGCACAAAAACGGGTCTCTTTTCATGACTGAGTCATCGAAAGGCCACGAGCAAGGTTGTGGCTCATCGTCAGACAAGTAGGGTTGCTCCATGTGAGCTTACACTTGCCAGTGTGCTTGTAGCAAGTTCATGCGTCAGGGCGTAACACTGAGCCCGATTTCTGTCGGTTGCTGGTATGGGTAATGGTCTGCGGACCTGTGCCCATATTTTCAGTTGTCGATAATCGATCAGGGACTCAAACTGTTTTAAGAGGTCGTGACCAATGAGGAAAGGAATCGACTCAAGGGGTGACACATTCACGGGGTGCATGATGTTCATTGGTCCAATGGAGATGTTCTACATAGTCAATGTTTTTAAAGTCGTACTGTCTGTGGAGTATGGCCGAATCTCCATGGCGCATGGCTGCAGCTTGACGTCCCTGTTGGACTGCTGCACCATATTGCGCAAGCAGTTAAAAAGCGTTGAGGACATCAGAGTGATGTCAGCAGCAGTGTCTAAGAGTGCTTCGTGTTGAAGTTCATTTTCAAGAATGGTGTTGATGTTAAACTTCTGTGCGATGCCTTTCTCAGTGAGGTTGCACAAGAATTGGAGGAAAGGTGGTTCAAGCCGAATAAGTGAGGAGTCTTCTTCGGCTGGCTCCTCTGCAGAGTTCGCCTGCACTACCAAGACGGAGCTGGTAGATGTCGTTTCCTGTGATGTACTGTCCTGAGATTCAAGATCGACAGAGGTGTCAGCCGGTAAAGGTGTCGCCGACTCCTATAAGGACATACACACTTCCTCCTGAACTGCAGTCTGCTGGACAGACACCATGCTTGGCTCAGAAGTGTCAGGCTGGACGGCAATGGAGAAGAGATCTGCTTTGTTATCTTCTTTTCTCAGTATTCTACTGGAAGAAGTTTGCGTTCTTCCTCTGTCAGATCAGAGGACTTTGATTCACCTTTAGATCCATCACCCTTCTGGGGAGGGTCTGATTTGGTCTTTGTACCCATCTCTTCGTCAGAGAGTACCGACTGAAACTGTGGGTAAGGTCGCTCGGAGTTTTGTTCTTGGCGTGGACCATAATGATCTGACCGGTCCCTCCACCCCCTGTTGTCAGGTCGGTAGGGTCGATGGGTGTCATCCCTTCTAGGGTGAGCCCCACCCCTGTGAGGGTATGAGCGTGGACGATTTCCGTCAAATCTAACCTGGTGTTGTCCACTGTCAGACCAAGGCTGCTTCAGGTTTTGAACTTTATCAACTGGCTGATATCAGGGAGTTTTCAGATTCTGGGTTGGTCGGGCAGTTACAGTTTGAGGTGCATCTGAACGCGCACCCACGGCACCGCCCTCTAGGGGCATGGACCTTGTGTCCACAGCCAAGACGGTACCGGGTTCAGATTTCTTAGATTGGGTGTGTCGCTGTTTAGCAAAGCCTTTTACAGCCAGTTCACGGAGCTGTCTGCTGTTTAAGGTTCGGGGACAAGCAACGACACCAAGATGATGACTCGTGGTTGGATGGAGGTTTTGAATAAACAAAGTTTTAAAGTTGAGATCTTCCTCCATTTCAGGTTCATTTTGACAACCAAAGTAAGCCTGGCGCAGGCGACTGTAGTATGACTGGAGAGATTCCTGTCTCTCCTGTTTGACTAACAGTGCAGCGGCTAAACCAGTGGGTGTAAGGGAGTCGGAGAACTCGACAATTAATGCCTGGTACAGCAAGTCATAGTCGTTCTTGACCCGCCGGGGTTGTCGTTCAATGAAGCTGCTTACTTCTCGATTGGAGGTAGCTTTGATCAAGTAGATTTTCTCATCCACAAGAGCACCTGGAAACTTCCTCAAGTAGAAGTCGATGTCTTTCAAGTAGGTGCTTGGGTCTTCTGAACCTTTACTACCGGGTTCAAATCGTATGATGTTACGAGCCATTTTGTCAATATCCCTGTCTGTGGCCCTTGTGAATGATATGGTGAGTTTCGCCCGCTCTGATCTTGCTGGGGTTTTGTTTTATCCCTAAAAGGGATAAAACAAAAATTCTGATTGTAAATGTATTAGGGAATTATTGAAATAATTGATTAATGTTACATTAATTAATTAATTAATTGTAATTAAGATGGTACCGGGTGGTGGTACCACCCGGTACCATTAACCACACGGGTGGTTAATTAATTAATTAATTAATTAATTAATTATTGCCCTAAGTCTGTGATCACCTTTTAAGTGTTCTAAAAAGGGTCAAAGAAAGATAGAGGCAAGGAACAATGATTACAGGATGACAAAGATTTAATTCAGCTATTCTAATTAATAAGGCAGGTGATCTATCTGTATAAAGTAAAAAAAAAAGTTGCTTATCAAGTAAATCAACGTTTTATTTTTTTTATTATTATTATTTTATTTTAATTTTATTTAACAACAAAACAGAGTGACGACAACAACAGAAACAACAACAAAAAGATAAAAAAATTAAAAATTTACAAAAGTACTTTTGTGAGGGAGGGGAGGGGGGAAGGAATTTATATAATATGTAAAAGAGAATTTAAAAAGAAAAGAAAAAAAAATCTTAATTGGATTACATTGGAATATCCTTCTAATAATAATTATATGTATACATATACATACACATACAAACATACATGCACACATACATACACACATATACATATATATACACATATATACCCACACACACACAATCCCCCCGAATCTCCGACACAACAGTGATGATACAACAACCACAATAGCATTAGCAGTAACAACACCAGAAATACCAGCGACAGCAATGACAGCGAACAAATGACCGCAACGACGCTAACAATAATGACAGTCATACTAATGAGGATATGGAACAACAAAAGCCACCACAATCCACAACACTATGGCCTGGGCCAGAGGCCGGCCCGGTCCGCCGCACCACCCAAAAAGCAGGCCGACCAGCACCCACGTCCACCGTGGTGGGACGCCTGCGGGGCACCCCACAGGGCCCCGCCCCGCGGCCACCCGCCAACCAAACTGACCACCCACTCCACCTCTAAATACCCTGGGCCGCACATGACTCTCCTCTTGTGTTATGTTCATGTGGTGCATTAAAAACTTCACTGTGATGTATGCATTAAAAAGTGGGGTGTGAAGGGTTGGTGTGTGATGCATTAAAAGTCGGAGAGGCATGTGACATGGAACTGGCCCGGGGCCCAAAAAAAGAAAGTGGGGCAGAGTGGGGCCAAAAAGGGGCGGGGGACACGGCCCGCGGCCCACACAGGATCCCCACATTTTGCGCCCACCGGGTCCAGGCAGGTGGGCGAGCCAATCTCAGGATACTGGGGAACCATGGGCACCAGCCAGCCCACCCTCCAGCGGCACAGGGACCCGAGCCAACCCCCAGACCACATCGCTGCACACCACAACGACCTCTGCCATTCCACATCCCCACAGCAATCGCCACCCCCTGCCATTACCATCATCATCATCACGATCACCAATCCACCATCACCACCACCACCGGCACACCACTTCCGTCACCACCAACACCATCATCATCACTACACCATCACCGCTACATCAGTGACCCGGGGGGACCATACACACACCATACCATACATATGCACATTTTCTTTCTTTTTTTTTTTTTTTTTTTTTCCCTCTCTTTCCCTTTCCCTCTTCATTCCCCTCCCCTTAATGTGTTTTATTGAGTGTGGTGTGTGTATGCATGTGTGTCTGCGTGTGTATTCAAAACATGTGTAGGGATGTTATTGATAGAATGGATAGATTTATATATAATTGATTGGTTGGCTCTCAGACAGAAAAATAAATAAATTTAAAAGAAAAAAAAATTTATATAAATAAAAATGATAAATTGGTCGGATGGAAATTGGGGTGTTTAAGTTGTTAAGAAGTGGATGAGAGTGGACCAGGGGGATTGAGATTCTGTTGTAGTATGGAGGGGGGTAGGTGTATATTCGAGAGAGATGTGGTCAATGAGCAGGTTTTTCCAGTGGGCCAGATGAATGGTGTTCCTAGATTTCCAGTTCATGAGAATAGTTTTCTTGGCGATAGTTAAGGCCACGAGAAGGTTATTGTTTGTTTTGTCTATTGTGAGTGATGATAAGTCTCCTAGAAGGCAAAGTGAGGGGGATAAAGGGATGCGGCAGCCCATGAGGTGTGATAATGACTCGGTGACTAGTTCTCAGAAGTGTTTGATTGGGGTGCAGTGCCAAATGGCGTGAGTGTAGGTGTCGGGACAGTTTTGAGTGCAGTGGGTGCAAATTTCTGAGGTGAAGCCCATTTTAAACATTTTTTCTCCAGTGTAGTGAGTTCTGTGAAGTATCTTATATTGTATGAGTTGTAAGTTAGCATTTTTAGTGATAAGATAAATGTTTTTACAGATTTGGGTCCAGAAGTCGGCATCAGGAGCAATTGCCAGGTCATGTTGCCATTTTTGTGATGGTAGAGATATGATTTTGTCAGATTCTAATATTATTTTATATATTTTGGAGAGGAGTTTTTTGGGGGAAAGGATATTAATAAATTCTGATAGTGCAGGTGAAAGGTCTAGATTTGTGGAACTGATGTTAATTTTTGATTTGACAGATGACTTAAGCTGTAAATATTCCAGAAATTGATTACTCCCAATGCCGTACTCCTGGACCAGGTGGGGAAATGATGCCAGGTTGTTATTATGGAAAATGTGTTTAAGGTGTGTGATGCCCTTTCCTGCCCATGTGTGAAAGTTGAGTGTTTTTTTGTTGCAAAGGAGGTCCGGATTGTTCCAAATGGGGGTGAGGCTAGATGGTGAAAGAGTGGTATTTGTGATTTTGTAAAATTTCCACCAGGCTGTCAGAGCAGATGCTATTGTTATTGCATTGAAACAGGGGTGGCGTTTGATTGATAGACTGAGAAATGGTGTGTCTGAAATTCGGATATCTTTACAGAGTGTCTGTTCTATGTCTAACCAGGTGTGATCTGAGTAATTGGGGTGTGTCCATTTGTATATGTACTGTAGTTGATTTGCCAGAGAGTAATAATTGAAATGTGGTGCATCTAATCCGCCTTGTAATTTTGGTTTTTGAAGTGTGGCCAGTTTGATCCTTGGTGTTTTATTTTTCCAGTAAAATTTAGTGATTATCGAGTTAAGAGAGTTGAACCAGGTGGAAGTGGGATGGGTTAGGATCATTGAAAAAAGATAATTTATTTTAGGTAGTATTGTCATTTTAATTGTTGCTATTCTGCCTAGAATGGATAGTGGTAGCTTCATCCAGCGTTGGAGGTCGTCATCTTTTGTTTTAAGTAGTGGAGTGAAGTTTAGTTCTATCAGCTCTGACAACCTGGAGGAAATGTTGATACCCAAATATGTGAAGTGACCCGTGAATAGAGGAATGGGTAATGTATGGGCTGTCGCATCCCATCTGGTGTTGTGCAATGGGAGGATGGATGATTTATTCCAGTTTATTGAGTAGTCTGAGATTTGGGAAAATGATTCAAAGAGATTTATTAATTCCTGCAGAGATGATTGGGGATTTTGAAGAAAAAGTAAAATATCGTCTGCATACAAACTTATTTTGTGCTGTATTTGGGGTGTTTTAATTCCATGGATACGGATGGCTGTAGCTAAGGGCTCGATGAAAATTGTGAATAAGGAGGGAGAGAGTGGGCATCCTTGCCTGGTCCCCTTGTGCAGTGTGAATCTTTGTGATGTTAGACCATTAGTGGTGACGGTGGCTGATGGTGAGGTGTACAGAATCTTGATCCAGTTAATAAATGATTCCCCAAAGCCAAATTTCTGTAGTGTATGAAAGAGAAAAGTCCAGTTCACCCTGTCAAAAGCTTTTTCTGCGTCTTAAGTGGCTATGATGGTGTCTTCCTGTTGTAATGATGAGTAATGGATTAAATTGAACAGTCTCCGTGTATTGTTGGATGCCTGTCTACCTTTAATGAAGCCGGTCTGATCTGGGTGAATTATGTGAGGTGTGACTTTTTCTAACCTAAGTGCGAGGGCTTTACTGATGATTTTCATGTCTACGTTGATTAATGAGATAGGACGGTAATTTGACGGCAAGGTGTGATCTTTATTTGGTTTTGGGAGAAGTGAGATTAAAGCTGTGTTCATATGTATCAGTAACTTAGAGTTTTGTTTTATTTCAGTTATTGTTTTCATGAAGAGTTGGAATAAAATGGACCAGAAGTGTTTGTAGAACTCAGCAGGGAAGCCATCGGGACCTGGTGCTTTATTGTTTGGCATGAGATTTAGTGCGGTAGAGAGTTCTGTTTCTGTGATTGGTGAGTCGAGTGTATTGACCTGATCTGTATTAAGTTGTGGAAGTTTAATGTCTTTAAAAAATGAATCAATATCCTCCTGTCTTGGGTCTTTATCAGATGCGTATAATTTGGTGTAAAAGTTTCTAAATATTTCATTTATTTCATGCGGTGAGTTGGTGGGGTTCCCTGCTGAGTCCTTAATGGTGGAAATTATTGATTTTTCTTTATTTTGTTTGATTTGATTTGCCAAGTATTTACCAGATTTGTTGTTGTGATGATAGTTTTCTTGTCTTAACCTATGGATTAAAAATTTTGCTCTTTTGTTTAAAATGTCGTTTAGTTGTAATTGGTGTTTTCTTAATTCTTTTTGAGTGTCTTTTGTTGGATTATTTGCATTCAACGTTTCTAATTGTTTTATTTTTTGTTCCAGTCTGACTTCTTGCTCCTTTTCTTTCTTTTTTTTGTGGACGGAGAATGAAATGATTTTGCCTCTTAAAACTGCCTTGCTTGTTTCCCAGAGAAGTGTATGTGATGACTTTGGTGAATCATTTATTTCCAAGAAGGACGCCCACTCTCTTTTGATGTAACTGTCAAAGTCTGGGTCACTGAGCAGAGATGTGTTGAAGCGCCATCTAGGAGCATGTTTGTGTTGAGTGTAAGGATTCCATATAATTGAGATTGGAGCATGATCACTAATAATGATGGGGTGGATTTTTGAATTGGAAATTTCAGATATGATTGAATTACTGGTTAGAAAGAAGTCGATACGGGAGTAAGAATGATGGACTGGTGAGTAAAAGGTATATTCTTTGTTGGTTGGATGTTGTAATCGCCAACTATCGCCAAGACCGAAATCTCTCATGAACTGTTTTATTGTTTTAGTGGATTGCCAGTTGCGTGTATTACTTGTGTTATTGGATCTGTCAAGTGATGGGTCGATAATTGTATTAAAATCGCCTCCTATTATGACTGGGCAGTTGGAGATGTTTGAGATGGTGGAGAAGAAGTTGTAAAAAAAAGATGAATTATCAGTGTTTGGACCGTAAATGTTACCAATTGTTACCGGGCTATTATTGATTGATATATTAATGATGATGAACCGTCCTTCTGGGTCTGTGATGGTTGAATTATGGGTAAATGAAATTCTTTTGTTTATTAAAATACATACACCTCTTTGTTTTGAATTATAAGGGGCAGAGAATGAGTGGAAGAATTCTGATGTTTTTAAATTGTTATAGTTTAATTGCTTGCGGATGGGGAAGAGTTGTTTGCGTCTGTGATTGATTTCGGGTGGAAATTGATCATTAAGTCCATAGTCCGTTCCTTTGAGTTGTCTGCCTTGTTGTTGTACCAGTTCTTTGTGTTTGTAGTGCTCGAATTTGACGATGATGGGCCGGGGTCGGGTGGTGTAAGTGTGTTTTTGTCCCAAACGGTGAACACGGTGGAAGGAGATGGTGTTGACGGTGTTAGGGGGAAGTTTAAGCTGTTTGATCATGAAGTCCTTTACTGCTGTTTCGGGTTGGTCCGTGGATGGCTCGGGAATGCCGGAGAAGATCAGGTTATCTCTCATGCTGCGTGACTGTAGATCCAGGATGGTTTCTTTCATGATTTTGTTTTCTTTGGTGACAGAGGCTAGTTGAGTGGTGACGGAGGAAAGCTGGTTCGATACGGTTGAAACGGAGTGCTGGAGTGACTTGTTTTCTCGTGTGAGTGTGTCTATTTGTTGTTGACTGTATTCTAGGCTGTGACGGAGGTGTTGGAATTCCTTGTGTAATACTTCTATTAGCGCTACTCTTGCATCCAGTCAGGTAAGTTTATTGTCAATGGATATTAGTATGTCATTTACCTCGGTGCAGCAGGGAGGTTTTGGTGAAGTTGTCGGTGAGGGTGCCGGCGAAGTGGAAGTGGATGAGGCGGATGAGTCCGTGGTGCGTGTTTTTTTTTTATTTTTGCAAGCGTCCCATGGTGCAGAATGTATTGTAGTACTTGTCGATGTAATCCTCTAAATGAGCCAGGTCTGTGTTGTTATCCGGTCGAAGTGGTAGGTAAAAATTGAAAGGTTTAAAGCGGAAAACTGACGGTGAAAGTTTTGAAGACGAAAAAAGTTTGTTGTGGTTTGTCTAGCAGCAGGCTGCCATGATGGATCACGCACAGTCTCGCGAGCGGTTGCGGTCACAGAGCCATCAGCCCCACCTCATCACTAAGCCCCACCTCATCAACGTTTTATTTATAATACAGAAAATGAAACTCAATCAACCAACTCAATCTAACTATGTCTGCATGGCATCTGTTTGACAACAGGGAGGCGTGGCAGTCGGCTAAACTGCAGTCTGTTTATAATGACGTCTGTGCAAATAAAGGCCACGTGGCTGTGAGCTGGCTTGCAGTGCTTGCCGCTCACCACACGAGGGCGATGTTCTAGGGGGGAGGTTCAACCGCTTCGTACGTCGAGACACGACATTAGGACGTAGCTATTGGGCTCCACCCCTCAGGGTGGCGTGCCTGTTCACGCACCGATCGACTAGTCTCTCTAACGGACACAAAAGGGTTAACACCTCACTGCGGCTGCGCAAGCAGTGGTAATGGAAAAAGTTCACGCTGCCTCTCTAACAGCAGATTGATTCACTATACTCCTCTCGGGAGTAACAAGAGTTACCAGATAGATCTTACAACAGCAGACAAAACTGCGGACTTAAATTCACGAAATGCGGCGATATGTGAAAAAGAATTGTGTCTGAAATCACTCTAACAAAACCTCTCACTGGAAACAGTGATCTCCCGCGACAGGTAGCTAATCTGCCGGGGAATGAGGAATAACTGAATCCTTTACTTTCACTAGAACTTCGTAGCAGACTATACAGGGTTCGGGGACTCAGAACCACGGCTCGGAGTAGGGTTGGGTATCTAGAATCGAGTATTGATGGGGACCGGGACTAACATTTCGATTCTTCCGGTATCGTTCGAATACTAAAATTTCGATTCCAAGTTTTGATGCCGGAGTCTGCCGACTGGAAGAAATAGCCGCCGAAAATCAACGAAGAAGAAGCCGCTTAACACCAATGAGGACGGAGCGTATGAGACGAAGCCCACAGAAAGTGAAGAGAGACAGAGAGAGAAAGTACATTGCAACCCACAGCAATGCAGCCGCTGTTGGTTACAATCTCTCTCTGTCTCTCTCCTCTCTCTGTGTGTGGCTCTGTCTCATACGCTCCGTCCTCGTTGGTGCTCGGCAGCTTCCTCTTCATTGGTCAAAAGTTTGGCTAACTTTAGCAGGAAGAATGAACTCTTATCTCAATGCAACATTAGCAATACAGTTAGATCATGCAAAGGAGGGTAAATGACCAACATGATTTAACACCTCAGGATTCATGGAGGAGAAATACCCGGGTGCTCGTCTTTGACGCGCTTCGCCGGTGTTGTGCCTTAGAATGCACCCCTGCCGTTAAATGCACCCCTGACGGGAGCGCGGTTAAAAGTACACGGCGAAACAATCCAAGTTTTCCTTACCGTTGAACGGAATCTAAAGCGTGTGCCTTTAATGATTTCATTCAGGCTATTCAGATATGCCGAAAACAACAGCCCTCTGATTCGGAATGTTTACTGTCCCGAAAATAAAATGTTCTCTACCTTAACAGCTTACTGTACAGTTTATATACCCAAGTACACCTCTATGTGTGCATTTTTGAGACACATAAAAACAAAACGAAAGTTTACTGCTCCATTTGACATGTTTTCATGATCTAATACCCGTGTTTTATTAAATATGAGATCATATTTCTTCCACTAAGAAGCTAATGAGTGGAGGGGAGGCATTCTACGGCAGGGGTGCATTCTACAGCACAACACCTGTCTTCCGCTAACCAGTCAGGATCAGATAAGTGAAACAATAAATTACTTCTGTCCTCTGCTAACTTTGAAACGGTAAACAAATTGTACTGTGTACGGTGAGTTAACTTAAATATCCAACTAACGTTAGCCCTTGTACTTTTTCATAGACAAACGACCTGAAAACAAAAATTGATATTTATGTACTGGTTGAAAATAGCCCTGTGAGAAATTCATAGTAAAGTTCTTAAAAAGTTCATATGATTTAAAAATTCATGGGGAAGTTCAGAAATTTCATCCAAAAAGAAGAGCTCCGGTTAGCACCCTCATTCAAACCATGCTTTTTTAAAAATTTTTTTGATATCCTGCCTTTTAAATGAATCGAAATAGAGAATCGATAGGAATCGGAATCGAAATGAGGAATCGGAATCGGAATCGTTCAAAATCAAACGATACCCAACCCTAGCTCGGAGCTTCACGAACACCGGGTCCGGCCCAAGGCCTTCTAATACAAGCGTATGGCGACACTGAAATCGTGCACTCAAAAGTTAACAGTCTGGATACACGCATCGGCGGCGCGCACAGCAGAAAACGCAACCTCGCTGCAATCAAAACAATGATCCACTTGGTCCAGGCTCACACACAAATGTATGCAGCAGGAAAATCAGCTCTTTAACAAGAGCTCATATCATCAGAACCTGAATCAGGAACACATCAAACGCCCAGTTCAGCAATTTCAAAAATGCATCAGAAATACATCAAGCAATCAATCCAGTTATTTCAGCAAGCATAGCATAGATCTTAAGGGGTCTGAGTTGGGAAAGTTGGGTTTCTCACTAGTTTGGGGAGATAATCTTAAGGTTGTCTGTTATTGTTTCCAGAAGTCGTTTGAAATGAGCCTCACACGGCCACACCAAATAATTTGTAGTGAATCGAATTCAGAATAAATGTCCAAAATTAATAAAATTAAATTATGATATTTATGCACTCGTTGAAGGGGCACCACCCACCTTTTCCACCTTTCTGGTGGGAAAAAGACGAAACAAAGTTCAGTTGAGTAATCAAACGTTGAATCAGTCTTAAACAGATTTAAATCAATCTCTCATCTGAGGCCGGAATTCTCCATTCAGGGACTCTACTTTCTGGAAAGACCACTAAGAGATGACAACTTAAAATTAAATGGACAATTTATTAACAAGCTATATGATAACAAAATTTCAATAAATGATGATCAAATAATGAGAAAATCAAAGAACATCTAATGAATAAATGAAGGAATGGTTTGAACTGAACCTAAGACTGGAGGTTAATGATAGTGAGTGAATAAGAGAAAATTTAACCTACGTTAAAGGAGTTATGAGGGTAAATTTTGAAAAAGGAATTTGGAGAACTAAACTATAACTAGGAAAGTAAGCTACTGAATGCTTGACGGCATCACCCAGTTGATACAGCAGTTTCGAGGAGTTTGCCTACTTTGGATGTCGGTTCTCAGCTGCACTCTTGGAATGGATCAGCTGAAGTTCTGTGGCTACCGGACCGGATGCTGAAAGTTCGGAGGGGAGTTCTCCGCCGTGAATGGTCTCAGGCTTCAGGACCATGTCAGCGCCATTAGATACTTCAGTTCTCTTGGCCTCTCGGAACCAGGTGGCAAACGCAGCTCGGCAGATGATGCTGGTCGGTCCTCCAGGCGTTCAGAACTAGCTTTGTTGCAGATTAATTCGCGCCAATAACTTAAGAAAATATTTCCTCAGGTCAGGACTCAGCTGTCCACCTTCACTTGAAGGATACGGGTCACTCTTTTGAGGACAGCAATGTACAGGTGTTGGCTCGTGAAGACAGATGGTTTGAAAGAGGAGTTAAAGAAGCCATCTTTACCAGGCTGGAGAAACCTTCTCTGAACAGAGGGGGTGGACTCAGGCACAATCTCTCTGGCACTTACAATGCAGTTCTCAGCTCTCTCCCCAGGAAGCTCCACAAACATTCACACCTGGAACCACATGACCCAGGTGGCATGAGTCATGTGGTCACATGACAGGAATCGCTAACGACCCTTCAGGTTAATGACTTGGGGGGGACACACACCCAGAGATGGGTTTCTACGACCCATTCTTTTCAACTCCACCCAGTCGTTAACTGTCCCCCTTCTCCAGTAAGATAAATATCTGCTCCTGACACTAGCACTTTTAGAACTGAAGAAGCTTCTTGGATAAGAGGCGAGACGTCTTCTCAAGTCTACACAGTCCAGTTGCCTGTTTTAAGTCTTCAAGATAACTTAAGAAAATAATTTCACTGGCCAGCCGATATTATCTTCAGGAGTCACTTTAGCGAACTAAAATAAAATAAAAGGCTTAGACTGACGTTCTCTATGCGCGCAGCTAATTTCTGATGCTTTAAAGAAACTTGGGCATGGTTTCATCCAAGTTTCTGGAAAAGTCTGAGCTTAAGGCAAATAATAAAAACGCAGAGAAATATTGCAAGACGATGGACAGAGACAAAAGAACTCAAGAACGAAGAAGCACGAAAAAGGTAAAGATGCAAAAAGCAGAAGAAGCCAAGGACGGCAAAAGCTCAACTCTTTTAAGCAGTTCACGTGGGGCGTGAACCAACAGGGGAGGGGGGGGGGCACTTATGCAATCGTTGTTCCCCATGCGGCCCGTCGACTGGCAGCGAATTAACTTAACTTGATATTAAATGCGAGCTAGATGTAATTTACTCACTCACTATGATTAAAATTGTTTATAACATCACATACGATCACATTTCACTTTATTGTTTCTTATGAGCAGATGCATTAAAACATGACATTTAACGAAAAGTAAATGATCAGCCGTTTTCTTGATAATAACAGAGAATTAATGACTTTTTTGAAAGTTAGAGAGGGACAGAAAACCAAATTATCTATTCGAACAGAAACACCATCCAGCATAAGAAACACATACGTGATGATACTTGACAACAATATAACCTTGTCAATCGATACTTCATAAATGATTAACATATATATTCGGGTGAGGTAGATAAAAACATAGTATTTATACATTCGAAAACTCTTAACTTGAGTATAAAAGAGTTTCCTGTTACTACTTCTAAAATTGCTAACCGATCTTGGGAATACCATTTACTAAGCTACGAAGTGTATAAAAAAAGAAGAAGAAGAAGAAATGCACATAATTAAATTCACTGAATACACATTTGGTTCTGACCAAACCACATTCAGGCAACACCACTAGGAGGAGCTCTTGGTCCATGGAAAACCTGGAATAAATTTTTGAAGTTGACAGTTTGGCTTGTAGACATGCTAGAAAACTGGGGAAAAGACAGTTTCATTGATGATGTGGTGTACAGATAGAAAATCCTGGTGAAGTGTCCATTAAACCTGAAGTTAAACCATTTTCAGTCATTCTCTTCCTCCTGCACCTTAGAGAGAGTCATTGAAAAACACAGTCATTCAAAGGCTTAATGGTAGGGGCCTGTTCCATGGATTGGCGCCAAAATGCAGCCTTGGAGAATGTTCTCATGCTCTTTTCGGGTCACTCTGAGGTGTCAGCTATGACCTTTTCCAGCCAAAGTGAAAGGCTCAATATTTATTCGGTCTGGGGGTCATGTGGTTGATAAGCAACTTGTCTCTTTGAAGCGTGAAGATTCACTATCAACCTTTTGGGACGAGGCCCCCCTTTGGTTCTGTCCTGGATCGTAAGCGGCCATAAGTTAAGTGTGAAACGTTACCCCCATTTCCTCCCCTAATCAGGGAAGCCTGCATTCCTTTGAGTGGTTGAATTAAAGATGGACAAAGCAGAAAGCAGTCGTCTTGTTAGAAGGGTCCCAGCCATAGTACTAGCCACCAAACATCTTTTTAACTTTGACTAATTTCTTTAGCAAAGAGACTAAACATACTCACCTACTCTTTTTCAGCAGCTGCTTGTTAACGAAGACCCCGTGGCGAGTCCATCGACTACAGCAGGGTGTATAGCTCAAGGAGGAACATTTATGATCATTTCTTTATCATTTCCTTGTAGTAATAATCACCATATTAATAATTTTGCACTGCAGACGCGGTAGTTCTTCTGCCTATTGCTATCTGCGGCCATTACTGAAGTTCGTATAACTAGAGAAGCAAGTGGTTGGCAACTTTCATCTCTCGAGGGGGTGTCTAATTTGGTGTTATGGTGTGTTTGACCCTAGATTAATTTTACGCTGGAATATCCCTTTAAATAGTTTGTTTCATTTGTTATATTGCACAAACAAGCACATCATTACACAGTCTGAGCATTAATCTTGTGATATTGTGAAATTCAAATACTGAATACAAATGTGATAACTTTAACAATTCCTCACTGTGTTTTTTTCTTCTCAGCCAACAGTCCAACCAGGAGGCAGAGCCTGCTCTTCTGACACAACCAAGAAGGCGGGGTCAGACTGCATGACATCATTAAGGAGGCGGGGTCTGCTGCCGGAGAACAGGAGGTTAAGAAAATGCAATAATGAATAGCAAATTTTCCAATTACGGCAACAGAGTGACCTAAGCTCATGAAGTGCTGAATGACTTCAGTGGCTGCGATGGAGTGAAATCTGTCTTCCATTTTACAGATTCAAAGCAAGTTTTTAAAAAAACTTTATCAGGATCCTTGAAAAACTGGAATGCTGGGGCCTTGTCGTCATGGCAACACCTGGATATAGTTATTCTCTCCCTGTTGTTACACCTGCAATCTGCAAGAGTGAACCTGATGCAGTTGTGCAGAACAAATGACACCTGTGATGACATCAGACTGATGAACTGTTTGTAAACAGCTAAAAGGAATGAGGTCATGATCATGTGACAGGATGTGACTGGTTTTTATGTGTTTGTGACTGAAAAATCAGTGCTGGTCAAAGAGTTCTGTGTTTTTAATGTGTTCGCAGCTGCTGCACATTTAACTTTAAGTGTTATTTAATCTGAAACAAGTTAATGACAAGCCATTTATCCTGATAGGAAGACTCTTATTCTGAAAGTATGGAGCTGGTTCCTGCTGTTCTGCATGTGTGTGTTGTACACTCAGACTGTGATATTGTAGATAAATTTACTGAAGACTGTAGTTCAAAAACAGATAGATAAAATACTGTTCTATTTTGGAGGAGTCACATATTTCCTGTCACTGCAGAGACCCCCAAAGCTGTGGTCCCTTCAGATTAAAACATCCTGTAAAGCAGTGTTTCATCAGCCCCACTGCTAGACCATCGTTAGCTGACTGTTAGCTGACCGTTAGCTGTCTTTAAGCTGACTATTAGCCAGCTAACAGCTAATGTTTAGCTGACCATTAGCTGGCTGTCAACTTACCGTTAGCAGACCGTTTGCTGACTGTTAGCTGCTCATTAGCTGACCGTTAGTTGACTGTTAGCAGACTGTTTGCTGACTGATAGCTGACCGTTAGCTGACTGTTTTTTTTTTAGGCTCTTGGCTGAATGTTTTCTCACTTTGCGTTGACTGTTTGCAGAATGTAAGCTAACTATTAGCTGTCTGTTGGTAAATATTTCTGTACCTTTAGCCAACCAATGCCTGTATTTAAGTTAATGTATCAGCCGACTTTTGGCTGACTGATAGTCCCCTGTTAGCTGACTGTCAGCCAGCTGTTAGCTTTTTCTAGTTATTTTGGCTGAATGTTAGCTCACTGTTGGCCCTGTTGACTGAATGTAAGCTTTCTATCAACAGTCTGTTGACTATATGTTTACTCTTAGCCACGGTTTAGCCAACCCAGACTGTTCAGGAAGCCCTTTAAGATGGGTAGGTCGCCTCTCACCTGCTCAGAGAGACTGCACCTTTTTAGAGTCTCCCACTCTCCTTGTGCACTAATGCCTTGTCGATATGTTTGCAAGGAAAGATCCCCAAAGGGTGCTGCTAAATGGTATGCCCCAGTTATCTGGAAAATTGGATGTTGGAGCTGGGAATGACATCATGTTTAAGTCCACCAGTTGAACAAATAGCCCCCGGGTTTGTTAGCATTGTTAGCCGTTTGTAGGTGATTATGATGCACTCTGTCACAGTTTATGGGCGACAGCAACATCTGTCGCCTATAAACCATGCAGCTGAAGTTACCAAAGTTCCTGAGTTTTCAGGTTGGAATTCTGACTTCAAAGCTTGTCCTGGAATTTCGAAGATCCAATGGAATGTTCCATTGTGGAGTGGGTGGGGCTTCTTGGACTCTTTAGCAGGGAGTCTGCACACACTCAATGCGTTTACATGCACAGCTTAATTTGACTAAGCTCAAAATTTTTTTCTTTGCCGAATCGGACTTCTCTCCTTGTTCGTGATACATGCCGCTAAGAAAATCTAATTATTGACGTGAATGAGTCCTCTTCCCCAAAACTAGGGGGCGATATGGGTCTTTTCAGCTGCAATGTTTCCGACCCCGTACAACTGTCAACAACAACAGCAGGACGTCAGAAGTGTCTACAACTGCTGCTGGGCATTTTGGAGCAAGAAGATTGAGCATTGTACAGTGTTGTTTTTGTCCTACACGATGGACGTGCACCTTTTTCTGCAGATGAGACGCATGCTGCTACTACTCTTCTCTGATGTTTTTGTTCCGGGGTTACAGAGGCGTGGCGCACGCGCACGCGCACACCCATTGTCCGATCATACTCCGACTATGCTGGTTACATAGTAGAGAAAATTGGTGTCGTAATCGGAGTTCTCAAACTCCGATTATAGTCAGACTAAGGTGTTTACATGAACTTCAGTCGTCTCGTCTTATTCAGAGTAAGGCAATACTGTACTGACTGACATACTGACCGGGGTTGACACTCTTCACTGTTTAGACTGAAGGTGGTTCATCAGAGTGACACAGATATAAACGGTTTCAAACAAGACTGAAAAAAAGTGGTTATTTCTGATCATTTGGGGTGATTTTAATTCAGTTATGAAAAAATCATTCCTAGAGGAGTGGCGTTGAGGGTGTGAGGTCAGTCTTTAATTGGGCAGAAGGCGGGGCAGGGTAGGATTGTGGGTGGAGCTTCACCAACTAGTGCTGGGCGATATGGAAAAAAATGTATATCATGATATGGATCATTTTATATCACGATAACGATATACCACGATATAGCTATGGTATGCTTTCAGTTCTATGAAAAATTAAAGTGTATACAGCTGCCCTAGTACAGTGCCAGTACAAGACCAGCACTTAAAACTAGAAAAATGAATAAATAAATACGTGGCTGAAGTGCGTTCATGTCTGTGCTCACCCAAAGTTATGCAACACTCACAGAAAACGCCGATAGTGTGAGCCAAAGCACTCCATAATAATAATAATAATAATAAATTTAATTTGTAGCACTTTACATTTACAAAAAATCTCAAAGTGCTACAGTACACAGTAAAAAAAGAGCAGCAACAATAAAAAAAGCAATAGAATGACAGTCACAGATTGGCATAAAAAAAGAGAATAAAAAAAATAAAGAATATAGAGTTGCAATGTAAGAGGCAAGGTAGTAAAAGCATAGAGGAAAGCTAACCAAAGGCTTTATTAAAAAGGTAGGACTTTAGGGCTCTTTTGAAGAGGTTGTTCACACTGCTGGATGTTTCTCCTCCAAAGCTGCTCTCTGCCTCCGTCGCTGTTTACTTTACTCTTGAAGCACGTAGCAAGACCCGAGCATGAATCCGAGCGCTTTATTCGCCTATCAGGGGCAGACAGTTAAGGTGATTTGATTCGCCACGACTCCAGAAATGATTGAAAAACTACAGAATGTCACAAAATTACGTTTCCTCGCTCCTGGCTTGAAGGGTAGAAATGCGCAGCCGCGCTCCCAGCTGACAGGAAGTCAAACCACTGTTGTAGTTCTTTTGTGTTGCTAGCGCGGTCAAGTTGTGTTGGCTCTTACTGAGAGATGACTACAGAAATGGACGCACCTGTTCATCTGGTTGTTTAACACGGCTGAAAATGATCATCTATAAATGTTGTTCCCGCTCCTGCCCACTCCCATTGCTTTTTTTCCTGTCCCGCCCCGATCAAGGGATTAATTAAAAAAATGACTCCCATCCCGTGGGATTCCCACGGGAATCACGTGACCCACGGGAATTCCCGAAAAATGTCATCCTCTACAGGGAAGGTCCCAGAGCGCGCTCCGGCTTGCTCCAGCACAAATTAAGCACTGCTTACAATGATCCCCTCACGTGTGTAACCCAGGTAACCCGCAACGGCGGAAGACGCTGGACACGGAGAGGGCACGTAAAGTGGCGTCATGTCGCAAAATCGAAAGAGAAATGCGAGCCTACATGTCAATGCATCCTTTTCTTTGTAAGAAAATATTGTTTTCTTTCCCGTTTGACACCAAATACACTTACTGAATGTGCAGTTATTGTTGTTACTATGAATCATCTGATGGCACAAGCCCTATGGATAAAATACAGCCTATCGCTCGAAACGATAAAAATAGAAATGGCACGATAGACATTTTCTATCGTGCCCACGATATCTATCGTCCTATCGCCCAGCACTATCACCACAGTTTTTCAGTTTCAGAGTTTCCCTTCAGATTCTTATCATTTCAGATGAAGCTTGTGACTAATCTTCAACCTTTTTTTGTGGGTTTCTTTTTTCGTCAGGTTTAGGAATACTTATATTTTTCTAAACAAGCTGATGTTGATGCTGATGTAATTTTTATTTTTTAGCATTATAGCAATAGAGAATTATATTGGTTAGAGGACAGTAATGATTGATCAGATTTACTGTTTGAGTTAGAGCAAACTGTTTCCAACCTCCTGTAAAAATCACACCTGTACATGTCTGTATGTGAAGAAACAGTGAAGAAATAATCAGAACAAATCTGACACGATTGGTATCAGACAGGTTCAGCTAGTGTCAAATATCAGAGATCAGTTTTTGTGTTTGTTAAAGATAAAGTACTTAAAGTTGATATGTTGAGAAATTTGATCTTATAATATTCTTGTTTTGCTCTGCAAAGATCTTCCTTAGACCTACTGAGAGGCCCTGAGTTCTCTGCAAGTCTGAGGAAAGTTCTGAATGTTTGCCGTTTGTTTCTGTAAATGAACGAGGTGTGTCATGGGGGTGTAGTGTACGTAAGGTCTGGTTGGTCATGTAAGTTCAGGTTTATGATGAATGACTGTTGAATGTAACTTCAAACTGGGTTTGGGCAGGAGTTTACAGCAATCATTTTGTTTTGATCTGCAGTGTGTTGTTCATAAAACAGCATTCAGACCTAAAGGAAAAAGTTGATACTGATGGTTCAGATCGATCCCCAGTGATCAGTGAACCTGACTCAGGAGCTGTGATGATAATATAGAACTTTTATATCCAGAGTACTCTGCATAAAAAGAAAAATCAACAACCTTGAGGAGGATCAACCAGCTTGGATTGTAAAAAGCTAAATCCATATTTAAAGGAAACAAAATCAGGTCACCATAAAATCCAGTTTCTTATCTCCTCAGGCAAACGCTCTGCTGGCCTGTGTTTTCAGTCATGGAGGATGGTAGTGGAGTGTAAGATCATCAATATAACTGAGGCAGTGTGAGTTTAGAGATTTGAAATAATGTAGAGGACGAGACAAGTGAAGACTGTTTGTCCACAGGGGGCCGCCAAAGTTAACACAAAAATCATTAAGCGCTTCAAATTTATCCTGAACAGACTGGCAGCCTGAATGAAGATACTAAAACAGGAGTGATGTGCTCAACGTCTTCATTCTGGATAAAATGTCAAGCAGCTAAGTTCTGCTCTGGCTGAAGTCTGACTCAGCTTTGAATACATGAAATAAGTGGGATTAATCACAGCTTTTGACAGACTGGGTCATACCTGGTAAATGGTCGACCTTGCCCCCCTACTTTGTGTTTCTCTTGTTTAAGAGTGAAGGAAACAGAAACAACAGTCTATTTGTTGACTGTTTCCGACATTGGTTTTTAAATACTACAATCTTCACGCTGGGGGGCTGTTTGGAGGTGAGGTTAGTTCTAAATGCTGTTTTCTCTGCTTCTGTAAATGAAACAAGCTTCATTATGGTGGACACGATACCAAAGTTATCTGTTACATACAGCACTGCATGATCAACCCTCCCAGATAACCTCTATGCTGTTTGTTTTCTGACTCTTCTTCCATCTGCCACGTAAGTGCTGCGATGTATCTGATGCTATAAATCTGTATACTTGAAGTATCAGTCAAAGTATGGGAATAAAATATATCTTCTAAATGTATACAGTTATGTTTACAACATATATTGTGGATATATTTACAGTATAAAAACATTAAAATTCTTGATTTATTCTCAGTCTCTGTTTTTCTGTTTGGGAGATGTTAACAGTATTTGGCAGAGATGGGAATTGTGGAGTCACCAAGTCATCTCCATGCCATGTATTTGATCTGCTCAGTTACTGAACCAGGTGACTCCACTAGTGAGCTCACCTTCCTGGCTGCTCATTGGAAGCAGCTGGTTCAGTTGCAGAGCAGAACAAATACAGGACTGTCTCAGAAAATTAGAATATTGTGATAAAGTCCTTTATTTTCTGTAATGCAACTAAAAACATGAAAATGTCATACATTCTGGATTCATTACACATTAACTGAAATATTGCAAGCCTTTTATTGTTTTAATATTGCTTATTATGGCATACAGCTTGAGAAAACTCAAATATCCTATCTCAAAATATTAGAATATCATGAAAAAGTATACTAGTGTGCCTTTAAAAACACTCAGCTTGGTTTAGTAAACTAAATCACAAGTATGGGGAAGACTGCTGACCTGACAGCTGTCCAGAGGACCATCATTGACACCCTCCATCAGGAGGGTAAGACACAAAAAGAAATTTATAAAAGAGCAGGCTGTTCACAGAGTGCAGTTTCAAAGCACATTCACAAAAAGTCTGTTGGAAGGGGGAAATGTGGCAGGAAACGCTGCACAACCAAGAGAGAGGACCGCAGCCTAAACAGCATTGTGAAGAAGAGCCGCTTCCAGAATTTGGGGGAGCTTCAAAGACAGTGGACTGAAGCTGGAGTCCAGGTATCAAAAGCCAAAAAGCCACCGTTCACAGACGTGTCCGGGAAATGGGCTACAATAGCCGTATTCCCATGGTCAAGCCACTCCTGAACTCAAGACAACAGAAGAAGCGTCTGACTTGGGCTATGGAAAAAAACCACTGGACAGTTGCAGAGTGGTCCAAAGTCCTCTTTTCAGACGAAAGCAAGTTTTGTATTTCATTTGAAAGTCAAGTTGCCAGAGTCTGGAGGAAGGCTGGAGAAAAGCAAAATCCAAGTTGCTTGAAATCCAGTGTGAAGTTCCCACAGTCAGCGATGGTTTGGGGAGCCATGTCAGCTGCTGGTGTTGGTCCACTGTGTTTCATGAAGTCCAGAGTCAATGCAGCTGTGTACAAAGAGATTTAAGAGCACTACATGCTTCTGTCTGCTGAAAAGCTCTATGGAGATGATGATTTCATTTTCCAGCATGATCTGGCACCTGCCCACAGTGCCAAAACCACCAGTAAATGGTGAACTGACCATGGCATTACTGTCCTTGATTAGCCTGCCAATTCCCCTGACCTGAACCCCATAGAGAATTTGTGGGGTATTGTGAAGAAGAAGCTGAAAGACACCAGACCCAACAATGCAAATGAGCTAAAGGCCACTATTGAAGCATCCTGGGCATCCATAACACCTCAGTAATGCCACAGGCTGATTGCCTCCATGCCACACCACATTGATGCAGTAATCCATGCAAAAGAATTCCCAACCAAGTAGCGAGTGCATTAATTGACATTTTCAAATGTTTGATTTTGTTTTGCTGTTATAAATCTTTTTTTTTACTTGGTCTGAGGAAATATTCTAATTTTTTGAGATAGGATTTTTGAGTTTTCTTAAGCTGTATGCCATAATTAGCAATATTAAAACAATAAAAGGCTTGCAATATTTCAGTTGATGTGTAATGAATCCGGAATGTATGACATTTTTGTTTTTTCAATTGCATTACAGAAAATAAGGAACTTTAACACAATATTCTAATTTTCTGAGACAGTCCTGTACATGGGCTGTGTCCGAAATGGCATACTTCTTGTTCTACTCATACTAACCCCACCCCCGATTTGAGTAGGCAGTGCGTTCACACTGTACAGTATGCAAATTTTGTGTATGCGAGAAATGCCCGGATGTATACTCAATCGGCTTCGATTTCTGAGTATGGAGCGGAGCTTGCTTCACATACTGCTTCTGCCCCACAATGCATTGCGCACTTCAGCTGGCAATATGGCCCTCTGTCCCGAGGCTGAAAAGAAATAGATGGCATGTGATTGCAATAATAATTATCTATCTATATATCTATATCTATAGCTTTATTTATATATATATATATAAACAATATTTAGTCAGTATACATTTCACAATTTTTTATCATTTTATCATATTTTTATCTTTTTACCAGATTTATTTGTATTTTAAATTTGGATTGTAGGTAATGTTTTTAACTATTCGTATGAATTGACTTTATTTAAGTGTCTATTAAAGATGTATTACAACAAGTTTGAGCATCTTCTCATCTCTGAATGCATCATCAAAGTGGTCACTCATATTAAGCACAGACCTCTGATTAATACAAATTATTATTGGTAGAGAGCACATGGTTCAGGATACAAACGGGGGGAGTTTCCAGTTGACAATGTATATGTGAGCTTTACCTATCTTACTTGTGGTTGAAAATCCATGAGGAAGTACATAACTGCCCTGAAGAAAAGAAGCCTTTGTCTTCTTGCATGGCAGCGCTTTATGGTTTTTAGCCTACACCAGGCAGAACTACCTAATGGTTTCTGAAATTTATCATTGTACATGAAAAGAATGTAGTCGGGAAATGATGTATTTGCCAAGGAATAACCGAACAAGGTCATAATAATTATGTTGTGTGTTGGTCATTTTACAGCCCTATGCTGCTCATCACACGCCTAGCAGGTGGTGTATAGCATTATCACCATGGATACATAGGTGTTTGTGTAATTTTTTTCATCCACTGCCGCTCGGTTTGTGTCGCATAGTTGTTGATTATGAAAACACTTCGCAAAAATTTGGAAAAGGGGGAGCTGCTGCTGCCCAGTGTTTACGGTACGTAGACGCAAACAACCACCAAGCAGACACTTCAGTCTCCGAAAACGCAGAGACAAATTTACAAACAGACGCTATTTGAAACAACTGGGCTCATATCGTGATGTAAACACTTACTTTCTCGCTAGAAAAAATATTATTACTGAATGAATTTATATAATTTGTCGTTTTGTGTAGCTTGTGGTAGGACTATTTAAATTTTCCCGGCGCTGTGTCCGGCCGGCATGAAATGCATTCTGGGGTATTCAGTATGCATCTGTATGTAAACGCTCGGGCAGCCGCGGCATACTCAAATCATCTTTGAGTGTTCAGTATGCAGTATGTACTGATTGAGTAGGTAAGTACAGTAGTAGTAGTAGGCAGTATGCCATTTCGGACACAGCCATGAAATGGAGATGACTTGGTGACTCCACAATTCCCATCTTTGGTATTTGGTATTTGGGACCTCCCTGTCAGGATCCCCTCTCCGGTCTGGTTCCTGTCTGCTCCCCCACAATATCCTGAATAATTTCTCTGTTTTAACATGAGTGTCACCCTCCTCTGACAGGTTCTGAAGGCACCTGCTGTCCCAACCTGAAGGGCCAGTTTCTCCCTCTCTGCCTCCCCCTGCTGGTTGCATCAGTTCTGACAATAATTGATCAGGTCCCTTCAGTCCACGCTCTCTGCTGCCCTCTGCTAGGTACTCAAATGCTCACATCCTGTCAGTGGCCTAACCCACTTCAGACAAGAAGTGACAAGATGCACAAGCATCAATTCACAAGGGCTACGTTTCAAAGCTCTTTAGTTTCATAACGGAATGGCTTCTGTCTGTCTTAGAGATATTTTTAGCTTGCTTTGCATTGGTCACAGCCCCATGATAAGACTTGTAAATATAACACAAAAGTTATGTTTCACAGAGGGCAGCAGCTACAGAGCTGCTTTCTGAGAGAAACTGAGGGAGCGCAAATGAAACTCTGAACTTTTGATTGGTTTACTCCAGGAGAAAAAGTCCAGGTTCATTTGGAAAAGTTGGATTAGGAGTCCTGAAAACTTTGGCTGAAGTGTCAAAAAAAGTTTCACTGAAAGTGTTGAGGAGCTTGTTGCAGACCATTTGTCAGGTGAGATGCTCTTTCTCTGTAACAGTTATATTCATGATAAGGAGGTTGTGAGACCCGCAAGACTCTACTAAACATATTGATACAATAAATTAACAAAATCCTAAATACACCCCATAATGTCCTCAATGAGCTGATTTTGGAGCCCTGAATGGTTTCTGTAGCTCAAAGTTTGTGGGAGAAGATCGAAGGTGAAGCAGACCCATGGTCAAAGTGTGTGCATGTAGTTCTCATAGACAGAGAGACACTCACGCATATACATATTAACTGTGTGTAAATGCAGGTGTCATAGACAGAGAAAGAGAGAGAGACTAACGCACACACATTGTCAGAGTGTGTGTGTGTCTGTTAATTAAAGCCTTCTTAACAGCTGTCAGACATCAAAAGCATTAACTGACCTATTGTTTGAATGAGAAGCTGCCTAACTGCAGTGAATTTAGGGCCTCTGAACTTCTTCACATAGCGTGATTTCCTTAAATCCCAGAATGAAATTAAGAACATCATACGAATCCTCCGCTCTTCATGAACACAATGATGTCTAGCGAGGTAATTAAACACTCTAGCCTCTCCAATACACACCCATTATAAAGCCTGAAATTTGCTGAAAACCACGAGTTGCTTAAAGCTAAATTGTGGAAAAACTGTAGGAGTGCAGACCTGCAGGGTGCACTCCTGGGACTCCTCCTCCTGACTGGTAAGCGTGCGCATTGCTTCATTCCCTTCCTTGCTGTTGAACTGTGTGTAGTGTTTTGTTCCTCCTTATAGCGTTCTTGCTGTTTGGATTATTTTTCTCTCTTTAATCTATCAGTACATCTGTTTGTTTAAAAGTCTGTAAGTATTTCTGATAGTTTTCACCAAGCACTGTCTTTATCTCCATTCCGGGTGATCTCTCTGATAGTTTAATTTACTAGATCCTAGCTTATATTTGCTTAGCTTCTCTTAGCTTCACTTGCTAATGATGGCTTCCCCCCGGTCTCCTGCCTCTCCTACTCGCTTCTGCTCAGTGTGTCAGATGTTTAGTTACTCCTCGTCTTTCTTAGACGATAACGGAACCTGCTTTAAGTGTAGTTTGTTCTTAGCTCTGGAGGTGATGATTACAGAGTTAGAAAAGCGGCTCTGCACCGATGCTAGAGTAGCAGTAGCCAGCCAGGACACGGTAGCCGGTGCGGGTCGGCCTAGCTTAGCTTCCCCCCCGGCGGATCCCGAGCAGCCAGGATGTAGTAGCGGTTGGGTCACTGTGAAAGGGAAGCATAGCAGTAGGCCTAAGAAGCCCACGTTAGACCACCATATTCACATTTCAAACAAATTTGCCCCTCTCAGCAACACACCTGCTGAGCCCGACGCTCTTGTGATTGGAGACTCTGTAGTCCGAAATGTGAAATTAGCACAGTCAGCGGCCACAGTTCAGTGTCTTCTGGGGGCCAGAGCGGGCGACATCAAAGGTAGTTTAAAACTGCTGGCAAAGGTTAAACGTAAATTCTGTAAGACTGTAATACATGTCAGCGTTAATGACTCCCGACGCTGCCAGTCGGAAGTCACTAAATTGAACGTGGAATCGGTGTGTGAATTTGCCAAAACCATGTCGGACTCCGTAGTTTTCTCTGGTCCCCTGCCCGATCAGACAACTGATGAGATGTGTAGCCGTATCTCATCATTCAACCCCTGGCTGTCGAGGTGGTGTCCGCAAAACGGCGTGGGCTTCATTGATAATTGGAAGTCATTTTGGGGCAAGCCTGGTCTGATTAGTTGGGACGGCATTCATCCCACTCAAGATAGAGCGGCCCGTTTATCCAGAAATCTGGCTGATTTTATTAGTACAAACCACTGGCATTTCAAAGCAGAGATCAGGGAGCAGGGCCACAGTCCTACACGCCCCCCTGCGCCTCCCTTAGAGCAGCTTCCCAGCCACTACCACTTATATACAGAGACAAGGAAGCAGAGCCGCAGTGTAAAACACCCCTCTGTACTCCCTTCAGAGCAGCTTCCAAGCTACAGTCAGTTTGATATAGAGATCAGGGAGCATAGCCACAGCTCTACACGTTCCTCTGCACTTTTGTTAGAGCAGCCTCCTAGCTACTGTCACTTTAATATAGAGACTGTGTCTGTCCCTCGTCCTCGGCTCTTTAATTCTAACCGATCAATTAACAACGGAGTAAATAACAAGACCCTTACTAGAATTAAAACTGCTAACATAGCTGAACCGAGTACTAGTAAGATAAAATGTGGTCTACTGAATATTAGGTCTCTAAGTTCCAAATCTGTGTTAATAAATGAACTAATATCTGATCATCGCATTGATTTACTCTCCCTAACCAAAACTTGGCTGCGTCAGGATGAATATGTCAGCTTGAATGAATCCACTCCTCCTAGCCACCTAAGCTTTCACATTCCTCGGGACTCTGGCCGAGGTGGTGGAGTTGCAGCTATCTACAATTCCAGTCTTGGAATTAACCCAAGACCAAAACTGGATTATAACTCCTTTAAAAGTCTTGTTCTCAGTCTTCCACATCCAGCCTCAAAGACCATGAGGCCACTGGTATTTGCTATAGTTTATTGCCCTCCGAGCCCATACTTTGAGTTTTTGTCATAATTCTCAGAGTTTCTATCTGATTTAGTCCTTCCTGCAGACAAAGTCATCGTCGTTGGTGAATTAAATATTCATGTGGATGTGGAAAATGATAGCCTAAGCATTTCTTTCTTGTCCTTGCTAGACTCAATTGGGTTTACACAGTGTGTACATGGACCTACGCACTGCTTTAATCACACCCTCGATCTTATCCCCGCTTATGGCCTTGAAGTTGAAGCCCTGTCAGTCAGCTCATTAAATCCTCTTTTATCGGATCACTTTCTAGTAACTTTTGAATTTGTGCTTTCAGGCTACTCTCCACATAACAAAGCCGTGCTAACTAGAAGGTTGTCTGAAAATGCTGTGATGAAGTTCAAGGAGGCAATTCCGTCTGCTCTTAATTCTGTGCTTGAGAAGAACTTCGCTGATAGCTCATACTTAAACATCAGTCCCTTGCAACTTGATCAGTTCATCGATGATACCTCAGGCACATTGCGATCAATTCTTGACTCAGTTGCTCCTCTTCGACAGAAAACTCTTAGACGCGAGAGGCTAGCTCCGTGGTATAATGCTGAAACCCGTGAGCTGAAACAGTTATTAAGAAGACGAGACAGGATTTGCGCTCTTCCAAAACAGCTGAAGCTCGTTTTCTCTGGCAGGAATGTCTTGATAAATATAGAAGACCCTACGACATGGTTGGACAACTAACTACTCGTCTCTTATTGAGGAAAATAAGAATAACCCCAGATATCTGAACCGTGTATCCCATTAGCCCTCAGCAGCGATGACTTCTTGAGCTTCTTCAATGAAAAAATCTTAAAAATAAGAGGTAAAATTAGTAACATCTTGCCTTCATCAGGTGTCTCTCTCTTAGATAACCCTGAAATTGTTGAGGAAATTGAAATTGGCTTCGGACAGTGGTCTTCTCTCTGTTCTTGTCCTGTTGGATCTTAGTGCTGCATTTGACACGATCGACCACCACATCCTTCTTCAGAGACTGGAACAATCTATTGGCATAGCAGGATCCGCTCTTTCCTGGTTTAAATCTTATCTAACGGATCGATCCCAGTTTGTCCATGTTAATAATGAACACACCAAGGTCTGCTACGGAGTCCCGCAAGGGTCTGTGCTTGGACCGATCCTCTTTACCTTGTACATGCTTCCTCTGGGTAAAATTATGAGGAAGTACTCGATTAATTTCCACTGCTATGCAGATGACACCCAGCTATACTTATCCATGAAGCCAGAGGAAGCAGGCCAGATTGCCAGGTTGGAAGCTTGTCTCAAGGATATAAAATCCTGGATGACCAACAACTTTCTGATGCTCAACTTAGACAAAACTGAAGTTCTTTAGCTCCCACATTCAACAAAACTCTAGGATAGCTTTTTTCCACCTGCGCAATATCTCAAGAATTAGACGCATCCTGTCTCAGAGTGATGCAGAAAAACTGGTCCATGCCTTTGTTACCTCTCAATTGGACTACTGTTCTCTCGGGTACTGACTAGAACCAGAAGAAGGGACCACATCTCTCCTGTCTTAGCCTTGAGTTTAAAATCCTCCTTGTGACATATAAAGCGCTTAACGGCCAGGGTCCATCATATCTCGACGAGCTTGTTATACCGTACTTTCCGTCTAGACCGTTACGCTCACAGTCTGCAGGCCTGTTCGTTGTACCAAATGTCTCTAAAAGTAGTATTGGAGGAAAAGCTTTCAGCTACCAGGCAGATTGGAACCAGCTCTTAGTTATGCTGCTATAGGTCTAGACTGCCGCTATCTGGCACACTGAGCTAGAGTCTGTCTCTATCTCTTCTTTAGATCTATGTCCCATATAAGTCACTAACCAGTTTTCTGTCTCTGAGTGTCTCTGAGTCTCTTAGCTTCCACTGGACTAATGCTACAGATGGTCTGCTGCGGAACTGCCTGACCCCAGCTGCTTCATCCCTGATTGTCCACCCTGGACCCTGAGCTCCTCCATCTCTTTGGCTCCTCTGGACCGTTGCTGCAGACACCCCCTGCCCTTTGGTTGCTCCAGACTGATGGCTGCTGCAGACCTGCCTGACTCTAGCCACATCGTCTATGATTGTCCGCCTCAGGCCCTGAGCTCCGTCTTCTCTTGGACTCTGGACTGTTAGCCGCATCATCTATGATTGTGTCAGAATAATGTGTATAAATGTATATAGAAGTTATCATCTTACTCAAATTCTTATGTAAGAGTTTGCTACAAGTATGAACTGTTTTAACCTCTTGTTACACATCATATAAGAGTGTTTTCTAACTTAATAATAATATGATAATGCATCAGATTTCATATAGCGCTTTATCAGAGACCCTCAAAGCGCTTTACATTGGATACATCATTCATTCGCTCACACAGTCACACTTTGGTGGTGGTGGAAACGTGGCTGCCATTCTGCGCCTACGGCCTCTCCGACCACCACCACACAACACTCACAATCATACACCAGTGGAGGACACACACTGGGAGCAAGGTGGGTTAAGTGTCTTGCCCAAGGACACAACGGACAGACTTGGATTAGGGGGGAATCGAACCGCCAACCTTCCGGTTATTGGACGACCGCTCTACCTCCTGAGCTACTGCCGCCACTTCTCTCTCCAATAGCTTTATTACACAGCACATGAATGTTTCTTAACTTCTCTGTGACCTTGTTTCTCCTATTAGCAGGTGTGTGTGTGTGTGTGTGTGTGTGTGTGTGTGTGTGTGTGTGTGTGTGTGTGTGTGTGTGATGTATCCTCCACTGTGAATCGTGGGAAGTAATGAGGAGGATCCGCTCCTATCAGAAGGAGCTCATTTAATGTCAACAATGTTGCCTTGACCCTCACATATTATCTGTTGTTCATAATTGCGATTGTGTGAGCCAAAGCACTCCATATCAAAAGGTTGTTCACACTGCTGGATGTTTCTCCTCCAAAGCTGCTCTCTGCCTCCGTCAGTGTTTACTTTACTCATGAAGTGCATCGCAAGATCCGAGCATGAATCCGAGCGCTTTGTTCACCTATCAGAGGCAGACGGGTACAGTGATTTGATTCACCACGACTCCAGAAATGATTAAAAAACTAAATGACGTGTCCGCGCTCCCGGCTTAAGAGTTAATACAAAAACCGCTTTGCGGTTAAGAATTATTATCATTATCTTTTATTTTATTTTTTTGGAAGTGCTCATGCCGCCCCCAATGAGTCATGACACAAATCCCGCCCCGGGCGGCTGCCCTGTTCGCCCGTGCCAAGAACCGCTACTGTCTGTAGGTGAAATAATGCAGAAGTTATAAGGGTGAGAAGGTGTTATAGCTGTAGGTGGAGTGGAGAGATTTCTCCATTCATTTCTAATGGAACAAATTTTGCAGAAAAAGTGAAATATTGCAAAAAGTATAAATGGTAGAAAGGTGAAAAGTAATAGCAATAATGTCCTGAAGGAGTGCATTAGTATAAAGTTTGAATGGTTAAAATAGCACAAAGTGGGAAGGAGTTGAAAAGGGCCAAAAAAGGTATGGAATAATAATAATAATAATAATAATAATAATAATAATAATAATAATAAAGAAATAGGAAAATAACAATAAGTGGAAATGCTGTGTCAGCATTTCCACTTAATAATAACTAGAAAAATTGCATTTCCTTGCAGAAAATGCGTGGAAATGCTGAGTGCTGAAAACTGAGAAGCCAAGCATGCAAAACTGTGAAAAAAATGGAGGAGAGTATAAATGAAAAAACTGTTAAAGGGGTGAAGTGTAATAAGTAGAAGTTGTATAAATGTTTAAACCGTAACAGAACTGAAGAAGAAGATGATGAAAAAGAGATGAGTTGTATGGATGTAGAAACACTGGGAGAGGTAAACCAGAAGCTGTATGAATATTCAAATTGCTAGAGAACTGAACTTGAACATTACAGAAAATATGGTAAAGAATTTTAAAGATGGCTGAAAAGGCCTTCATGTTGGAAGAAGTAGAAATGAATGTAGATAAGACATGAACACATTACACAAATATATTCAATTTAAAATTTGCTACAACTTTCAAACTGAGTTTTTACATAAGTAAAACCAAAAGAAAGAAAAAAAGAATATATTTTTGTCAATCATTTAACATTTTGTGAGCAATGAAATGATTAATCATAAAACATAAAAAATAAAAATAAAAAAAAAAAACCCATCAAAACATAAACACATAAAGAAACAATGTTCCATAGTGCCTTAAATCAAATTATAATCAATTTGTTTGTGAACAGGTTTTGGAAGCAGAAATCTTTACATGGGTAACCAATCTGTCTCTTAAGCTAGAGGTTTTAAGATTGTAGTTACTGTGATTGTTGATGGACAAAGGTATCACATTTTCAATTGTTTCTAATATTGTTTAGCCACATCATTAAAGGCTCTTCACACGGTGGTTAGACTGAGGCTAACACCCCATTATTTAATGGATTCAAACTCCAGCTGCCCTGTACCCACATTCACCTCTTTTCTTGTGTTTTCGGATTACTAAGCCTTAACAAAAGTTGGCTCATAAAATTTGTTATGGCCCATTAAGCCGAGTCCTGTGTTGTGGGCTTTAAAAACAGACCTTGAAATTTGATTTCAAAGTCTGATACAGGACTGTTATGCATGTTTTTAAGGGTTTAGATTAGCTTAAGACTAAGTTTGCACTTCTGAAAAACCTTTATTATACCTATACATTAAAAAAATATATGAAAATGGTGACTTGAGAGTTATAAAAAAAATTGTTACTACAATCGGTCAGCAGTATAACAACTCGAATGTGAAACACATAAAGTATAGAATGGAACATGAGGAATAGTATGCAAAAATACAGTTTACTGTACAGTGTAGTACAGAAGTATTATACAGAAGTTAAAATTAAAAAAAAATTAAATTAAATTTGTATTAAAATTTAAAATAATGTGAAGGGTAAGGTAAAGAATGCAAATGCAAATAATGCAAAGTTATCCAGGCTTGTGGAAATATACATGCAAAGTAAGGTGGAAGGCTTATGAATTAAATATGGCATTATAGTATTTTTTAAAGCTAACTGCAGTGAAATGTGGGCCCTCTCATGTAAAAAAAAGAAAATTATAGAATAATTAATAATTATTATAAGTAAAATTAGATGATAAGTTATGATCTGTAATAATAATAAATTATTATGATAAGTAATAATTAAATGAAACTTAAAACAAAATCTAAAATGATCAGATTAAAAAGTAGATTTGAGAACTTGAAATAAATTGATGTAATGTATCAGTCCACCTTACCACCAAAAGGCTTTTCACAGTAGACCAAGGCTTATACTGTCATCAGCTCATTGTAGTGGACTGACAATCTGGTCAGCATTTTTGTTTGCAAAAATAACTCCACAGTTTACTGTACAGTGTAGTACAGAAGTATTTTAAAAAAAATAAAATATTTTTTTTTAATTAAATCTAAATTTTAAATTTTAAATAATGTGGAGGGTAAGGTAAAGAATGCAAATGCAAAAGATGCAAAGTCATCCAGGCTTGCGGAAGTATACAGACAAAGTAAGATGAAAGGTTAATAACTTAAATATGGCACTGAAGTATTTTTTATAGCATGTATTGGTCCACCTTACCACCCAAAAGTCTTTTCACAGTAGTTAGACCAAGGCTAATACTGTCATCAGCTCATTGTAGTGGACTGACAATCTGGTCAGCATTTTAGATCCCAGTGTTTTCTTATCCAAACATTCACACTACTCGGTCTTACTGAAATGCTGGTTTGTCTTCAAGTTGATAGTTTCTTTTTAAAAAAGTTATCTACTATGGAGAATTACATTTTAAGGATAAGCATAAAAACTTTGTTCCTCTATGAAATCACTTCACACAGCTCATTTAACCAAGTGACGACAACCTTCAGCAGGGATTGTTTCACACTGTAATGCTGGGATCACTGCTGTCCAAAACATTAGCCCAAGACTAAGCACACGTGAAAAACCTGCAGTGTACCTACCAGCTGAAACCCAAAGTACATCATTTATTTCTAAAAACACGTCTTCTCTTGTAGGTAAATTTGAGGGATATGGTGAGCATATTAAAACGAGAAATTCAGCTGCCTGCAGCAACTGAACTGGTATTTTTTCCCTTCATCAGTGTTGGTCATCTTTTGATATAAGGACAGATACACAGTAAAAGGGAAAGAAAATACTAAAATAAAATAGAACAAATAAAGTCCAAGAAACATAAAGGAAACTTAAAATATTAACAGATATGGACAACCAATCACTTAATGTAGAAAACAGGATTCAAAACAATATAAGAGTAATAGTTGTCCTGTCCTGAAGACAATCAGTCAGTTCCTCAAGTGAGTACTGTGTTCTGTCTGGGCACTTTCGTTCAAAACAAAAAGCAGAGGCCGGTACAGTTCAGAGTGAAGGTTGAGAGTGAGGTAATGTTTTGACCTTTGACCTGTGGTTGTAGAATCGCTGTGTGCAGTTATCAGTGTTCGAGTTGACAGCATCACTGGAGTCAGAGGCAGGAGGAGGAGAGGTCTGAAAAAAAAAAAAAAAAATCCCTTCACTTTAACTCTGTAATCAATACAAAAATCCTGTGTTAACAGTAATACTGTGCTTTTCTATGTTGGTCAAACATGGTTATTGTTATGGGGCAAGGAAATACACCATTACCTCAGGGAAAGTTTAAAGCTGCAGTAAAGTCCATGATCTCAAGTGAGTCCAGATTGGACAGGAATGATGGAACACTGTAGTCTGGAGGTCTGTACACAGCTGCAATCAGAGCACTTACAGGAGATTCAACCTTCAAAGCCACAAACTCAAGGTCAGTCACATTATTCAGGTACTGTTTCTCCACAACCTGCAAATGGTTTTTCACATAAACAGCGACTCCACCAGTGGCAGCTGCTGGTCTTTCAAGGAGGGGAAGCTCATTTTTCTGGCCTACATCATAATTGTGTTTGTTTATTTGTATGTAACAGAACAGAGTCGCCAAACACAACGGCAATCGTTTTTAACAAAGACAAAAGACGCTGAGGATCGGTAAAGTCTCCGGAGCAGTTAAGAACAACGGAATGAATAACTTGGAAAATGCTCTGGAAGATGTTTTATTCTTCAAGATCGCTGATTCGCTTATTTAGCTGTCAATCAAAAAAGGATTTCGCCTCAGACAGCACATCCAATCATGGATGCAGAAGCTCAGCGTCCACGAGAAAGTTGGGACCGCCCTCTCGTCATAGAACTCCATAGACGCTGAGCGTCCGATGGGCGGGACAAAGCCCAGCATTTATCCAATGAGCGTCTAGTTTCGCTGCTGGAACAACCCACTTTGAGCTTCCACATTGAAGTCAGCAGATGCTGAGCGTCTGGCTGTGTGAAGCGCCGAGGCGCTGCGAGGATGAATGAGAACGAAGTTATGCCGGTTACCTGTGATTATCAGCTTCTTATCACAGTGTGATAAGAAGCTGATTATGAACAAAAGATGAAGGCTTTCTAGCGCGTATTTAGTTAATGAAATGAACACACAGCAGTACGTATTTCACCACTTTTTCTTTTTTTGGGGGGGTGACATTTTAATGGAAGCTGAGCTTCCCTTGCAGTCTTAGAGCAATCGCCACTGGACTCCACCACCTCCTTTACTGGCCATCTGTGGAAAGTTAGTGTAGCACAAATGTCTGTTGCGTTTGAACATGGTGTAGCCCTCAAACTGGAGACTGTCTGCCACAAAGGACCCCTGTAGGTGAGTTTCTGTCAGACACAAAACATCTGCAAGACACAGTTCATGATGGCTTTTGATGTCATTCACATGAGCAGGTAATCCTTCGGTGTTGTGATGAATGATGCTCACAGTGGCCTGTCTGCTAAGAGAATGCTGGATATGGAGAAAAGGCATGAGGTGATCAAAGTTAGCTTGCGCCATGGTCTCCAAAGATACAGTGACTGCAGGGTTAGCATGAATTTTACTCTCATCCGAATCAAACATGTGCAGTCCGCCGAGAGAGGTCACTCGACTGATAGCTACGTAGGCCATGCCGAGCTCAAAAATGTGCTTCAGAGAAACAACAGCAGATTTTCTGGTCATACCTTGAACCTTGTGTATCGTGCATGCAAAGGCAAGTTTCACAGGAAACTGTCTGCGTACCACTCCTTTCTGATGCAGAGCCTCCTCAGATCTCTCGATGTACACAAGATTGTCTCCTCGAGTACGATAGCTCCTGCCAGCTGTTTCATCATCCATCCTGAGACCAAGCATAGTGACAAGAGTAGAACTGTTGTTGTCAGAGCTTATGAGATGGCCTACTGTAGCAAATGATCCGTTTACCAATCCTTGAGACACATCAGTGTTTCTGATGAGCATGACTCTAGCACCTACTCCAACATCTAGTGTGTCAGGTAGATCATTTCTGCTTCCATGACATGGTGCACCTTGTCTTTTCATGTGTCCAGTGTGTGGGTCCTTTTTAAAGTCATCTGCATCAATGGTGGTGATATCAGAATGGAGCAGAGATAGTGTAGCAGAGTTGTGTGCTGCGACTTGTTCGTTTGTAGCAAAAATGTGCAGGACATCAGAGGGACACAGTTGTGGTTCAGTGACACGCTGTGACAGCAGAGCTCTGTCAGCCTCAGAAATCTTATCTGACCTTTCATCAATGATAATGATTTCAGCATTTAAAAGCTCACACCTGATTTAATCAAGTTGGTTCCCAAGACCTTGAAAAGGAGGTTTCAAACTTCTGGGCAGCTTGAGAAGAGAGTGCAGTGTTGTTTCAGAGATGTTAAAGGCTGCAGTTCCAGTGAAAGCAGTCAACAGCACAGTCGGGTTTGAGATGTCAGCTTCCTCTACACGTCTAGGTAGAGTTCTCAGTATCTTTGATGCTTCTGAATGAATGCATTTAATGAGGTGATTTTCCAGTGCCAGCACCACCATTTATGTAGTAGAAAAACTGCTCTGGTTGTAGTCCACAGACTCGTTTTATGCACCAGTCTCTCACTGCATAGAACACACATGCCTGCTTCTGGTTCAGACTCTGATACATTTGTCGTAACCGTGTGGGATTGATTGTAGGGGGCTCTCTCATGACTCTGGCCTCTGTAGCAGCATTAGCTTGTCTGCTGTATTCCGGTACATCCTGTTGGACATTTTCACACTGTCAGGCATCCAGTTCATCGATACACTCCAACTTCACCAGTTCAGATTCAGGTGCCAAATTACACCATTCATCGATCACACCTCTGTTCTGTTCAAAGTCCTCGAGAGCAGAGTCAATTTCCTCACCGTTTTTTTCATATCTCTCTCTGTTTCTTTTCACAATGAGTTTCACACGCAGGGGTTGGTCAGAATATGGCAGCTGAACCACACCTCTCTTATAGAATGACTCATACGTGGGAAGATATGGTCTTTTCAGCTCATCGTCTGATCTGTATGGAAGATACAGTATATGCAATGTGCCGTAAAACTGCTCAGGGTATTTCTCTTTCCATATGCGGCGATACCTGATGACAGCAGCGTTGTCACTTTCTCGTCTCTGTATAAAGCCTAGTTCATTCAGCAAGGGTACACTTTCTTGCCCTTGGTCTGTTGTCCATACACCAGTCTGCAGGTAGATGTAAAATCAGCCATGTACATCTCTTCAAACTCTGGTGTTTCAGGTCTGGATTTGTATTTGTCTGTTAAGGATGTCATCCACACATTCAAGCTGTCTGGTGTAGTGTTGTCAAGGCTTGACACAGGCAGACTCATTTTCACTGGGTTGTCATCAGTTGGGACAAAAACCACACTGCGTGTACTCTTTTTCATGTTCAGTGAAGTCACTCGGGCAACAGCTTCTTGTGCTGATACTTCTCGCTTTTTGGAATACGCCTGCATGACCACTTTCATTTCATCACATTCATTGACTCAGACAAAACTGAAGTTCTGGTCCTCGGTCCTAAACACCTTAGAGAGGCATTCTCTAGTAATTTAGCTACATTTGATGGTATCAGCCTGGCATCCAGCCCCACTGTGCGAAATCTAGGAGTTGTATTTGATCAGGATTTATCTTTTAGCTCCCACATTCAACAAATTTCCAGGACAGCCTTTTTCCACCTGCGCAATATCTCAAAAATTAGACGCATATTGTCTCAGAGCGATGCAGAAAAACTAGTCCATGCCTTTGTAACCTCTAGGCTGGATTACTGTAATTCTCTCCTGTCAGGCTGCTCTAGTAAGTCATTAAGGACTCTTCAGCTGGTCCAAAATGCAGCAGCTCGGGTATTGACTAGAACTAGAAGAAGGGAGCACATCTCTCCTGTTTTAGCCTCTCTTCACTGGCTCCCTATTAAATATAGAATTGAGTTTAAAATCCTCCTTGTGACATATAAAGCGCTTAATGGCCAGGCTCCATCATATTTCGACGAGCTAGTTATACCGTACTTTCCATCTAGACCGTTACACTCACAGTCTGCAGGTCTGCTCGTTGTACCAAATGTCTCTAAAAGTAGTATTGGAGGAAGAGCTTTCAGCTACCAGGCACCTCTTCTCTGGAATCATTTACCGCTCGAGGTTCGGGGGGCAGACACACTCTCAACTTTCAAGAGTAGACTTAAAACGTTCCTCTTTGATAAAGCCTATAGTCAGGGCTGATTTGAACCAGCTCTTAGTTATGCTCCTATAGGCCTAGACTGCCGGGGCTATCTGGCACACTGAGCTAGAGTCTGTCTCTATCTCCTATCTTTATGTCCCATATAAGTCACTGACCAGTTTTCTGTCTCTCTGAGTGTGTCTCTGAGTCTTTTAGCTGCCGCTGGACTAATGCTGCAAACGGTCTGCTGTGGAACTGCCTGACCCCAGCTGCATCCACCCCGGCTCTTTGGCTCTTTGGCTCCTCTGGACCGTTGCTGCAGACCCCCCCCCCCATTAATAATACAAAATAGAACTGACTACGATTAAGCCTGCTAACTGTAATCACACTCAATTAATTCAACATTGTCCATTAGCACTCATATCCTAACCCTGTAAACTGAACTCATTTTGTTTCACCATTACATGAGCTGTTGTTGTTGCTGTTGTTCCTGCTGCCTCCTGTCTCTCTCTCACCCTCGTTCCTTACTCTCTCTCCCTCCCCCTCCCTCTCCGTACTCATTCTCTCTCGCCTTTCCCCTATCTTGTGTCTCTCTCCCTCCCCCTGTCCTCTCCCCCTCTCCCCTCTTCTCTCTACATTCCTCCCCAACCCAGCAGCGGCATGGTGGCTGTCTAGCATGAGGCTGGTCCTGCCCAAGGTTTCTGCCTGTTAAAAGGAAGTTTTTCCTTGCCACTGTAACTCATGTTGGTTGAGATGGGCCAAAACCCATCTTAGGTTGGTTCTTGATCATCAAACAATGAGCGTGGTCCAGACCTGCTCTTGTTCCTTGAAAAGCGTCTTGAGATGACGACTGTTGTGAATTGGCGCTATATAAATAAAATTTGATTGATTTGATTGATTGATTGACACATTCTCTCTCAGAGTTCTGAATGAGTGTTTGCAGATACTGGCTCACAGAGTTCTCACTTTTACACATGTACGTACATATGTAATGGATTAGACTGTAGTAGCTGAGAATGAACTGCACATCAATGTTTGCATCCCAGGCCTTGAGCAGGTGAGGGTTGTAGGTGTTTACCCAGCAGTCTTTTGGCTCACGCTTCCGAAGGATGTTGCTTGACCGACTCATCAAATGCATGTGTTTCTTGTACTCATCAGCGGTTAAGTCACAGACAGACAGGAGCTGTTGAAAACTCAGGGATTCAGTTTGTGTCTCATTCAGCAGCTGATTCAGTGGTGCAAGTTTCTCTTTGGCTCTCTTAAGTCTCTCTGACTCCTCATCATCATCCACAGGTCTTGTTATCATTGTCCGTCTGGAGGGTGGTTTTGGGAATCCAAAACGGCATCCTGAACTTGCACTTTTGAAACATGTCTTTGAGTGCTTCTTACTGTGTATTTGCACTTCTTTGACCTTTTTGTACAGTTCAGGCTCTTTATTTGGGTCAGGGAGCTGAGCAGAGATGTGTTTGGACACAAAGTCACACACAGTTTTGTCAGAATCTCTCTCAAACACAGGTGCACCTTCTACCCACAAAAGACCATGTATATGAGGACTTCCTCTGTGCTGAAACTCGAGACGCCAAAAGAAGTCATAAACTTTGCCCAGGGGTTGTGCAGGAGACATGATCAGATCTCTGTACAGTGCTTCAACACACTTATCAAACATGCGCAGGATTGCTTCTCAGAATGTCACACTTTGAATGTCACCTCCTCACCTTGTTGTGATTTTATTGCAATAATCACCTCAGGCCAAAGCATTTCTGCTGCAGAAAATGTGACAAAGAAAGTAGGACTGCCCAACTGCCTGATCATAGCAAACAGATCTTTTGTAGTTTTGTCCTAGTAGGCTGGTGTTCCCTTGAGTGGCTGCATAAATCTGATAGCATCTCTGTTTCTCACCAGTCTCTCCACTTCATATTTGTCTCTCAAAATTTTGAATGTTTTTTTATGTCCGTCTCTGGTCAAAGGTTTGCCTTTGTGTAACTGTATGGACATGCTGGAGGTAGCCAAGTGTATCTCTGTCACAAACTGTGCAAAGAACAGGTAGTTGGTATCTCTGGTAAAGCGATCATCAACACCAAAGAGCCTTGCTTTAAAATAACTACTGGGTGATAATTTCATGGGTCTGTTTTCATCCAGTGTATTCTCGCGAGTCACTGAAACACAATATTTCCTCAAAAACATCACGTGGCTGAAGGCACGACTCCAAAACAACACCACCATTAGATATGTCTGCATCCTGTTGTTGTGTCTGATCATCATTGTCCTGGGTCTGACTTTTATCACACAGCTCTGTGTGTTTTTTTTGGTATAATTAACTCTAAAAGATCTGAAACATGTTCCTAAAAAGGTCTTAGACAGTGATTTTAACCCTAACCCCAAAAACCTTAAACCTTACCCTAGCCCCGTAAACCAATACCTGGGTATTACCTAAAGTAAGCCTTAACACCCCAAACATTTTTTTTCATTTTTTTTTGGTCTAACTAACTCCAAAAGATCTGAAACATGTTCCTAAAAAGGTCTTGGACAGTGATTTTAAGCCTGAACATTTTTTTTTCATTTTTTGTTTTTTTTGGGTCTAATGAATTGCAAAAGGTTTGAAACATGTTCCCCAAAGGTTGTTGGACAGTAATTTTAACCCTAAATACATATCCCTAACCTCAGCCCTGTTACCCAATATCCAGGTGTTACTTAAAGGAAGCCCTAACATAAAAAAAAAAATGACATTTTTCTTTCTTTTTCTAATGAACTCCAAAAGGTTTGCAACATGTTCCTAAATAGTTCTTGGACAGTTTATTTTAACCCTAATCCCAAAACCCTAAACCTAACCCTAGCCCCGAAACCCAACACCTAAAAATACCTAAAAAAATAGCCCTTACAACCCCAATTTTTTTTTTTGACATTTTTCGTTTTTCTTTTTGGTATAATTAACTCCAAAAGGTCTGAAACATGTTCTTAAAAAGGTCTTGGACAATGATTTTAACCCTAACCCCAAAAACCTTAAAAGGGTATTGGACAGTGATATTAATCCAGTGTTGTTTTCGTCAACCATGACGTTGACGAAAATATTTTTGTCAACGTCATCGTCAAAGGAAACAAAACTCCACGTATGTGCGCGCGTGTGTGTGTGTCTGTGTGTTGGAGGAACACAGCAGGCTGATGAGAGCTGTCAGAGCGGATTTTTTGGTCTAATGAACTCAAAAGGTCTGAAACATGATCCTCAAAGGTTTTTGGACAGTGATATGAACCCTTATCCAGAAACCCTAACCCTCACCCTAGCCCCTTAACCAAATTCCTGGGTATTACCATTAAAAAGGCCCTAACAACGCCCAAAATATTTTTTTTTGACATTTTTCTTTTTTTTTTCTCGGTATAATTCACTCCAAAAGATCTGAAACATGTTCCTAAAAAGGTCTTGGACAGTGATTTTAAGCCTAACCCAAAAAACCTTAAACCTTACCCTAGCCCTGTAACCCAATACTAACCAAATACTTCCTTTAGTATTACCTAAAGGAAGCCCTAACACCCCAAACAATTATTTTTTAATTTTTTTTTTTTTTTGTTGTTGGTCTAATTCACTCCAAAAGGTTTAAAACATGTTCCTCAAAGGTTTTGGACAGTGATATTAATCCTGACCCCAAAAACCTTAAACCTTACCCAAGTCCTGAAACCCAATACCCAGGTATTATCTAAAGGAAGCCCTAACACCCAAACATTTTGTTCTTATTTTTCAATTTATTTTGGTCTAATTCACTCCAAAAAGGTTGAAACAGGTTACTAAAAAGGTCTTGGACAGTAATTTTAACCCTTGTGCCAAAAACTTTAAACCTTACCCTAGCGCTGTAACCCAATACCCGTGTATTATCTAAAGGAAGCCCTAACACCCCAAACATTTTTATTTTAATTTTTCGTATTTTTCTGGTCTAACTTACTCCAAAAGGTCTGAAACATGTTCATAAAAAGGCTTTGGACAATGATTTAAACCCTTACCCCAAAAACCTTAAACCTTACCCTAGCCCCGTAACCCAATACCCGAGTATTACCTAAAGGAAGCCCTAACACCCCAAACATTTTTTTTTCATTTTTCCTTTGTTTATGGTCTAACTAACTCCAAAAGGTCTGAAACATGTTCCTATTAAGATCTTGCACAGTGATTTAACCCTAATCCCAAAACCCTAAACCGAACTGTAGCCCCATTACTCAATACCCAGGTCTTACTCAAAAGCCCTAACAACCCCAAATTCTTTTTTTGACATTTTTCTTTTTTTTTGCTCTAATTAACTCCAAAACGTCTGAAACGTTCCGAAAAAGGTCTTGGACAGTGATTTTAAGCCTAACCCCAAAAACCCTAAACCTTACCCTAGCCCCATAATCCAATGCCTGGGTCTTACCTTAAGGAAGCCCTAACACCCCAAACATTTTTTTTTCATTTTTGCTTTGTTTATGATCTAATTAACATTTTTCAGTTTTTTTGGTCTAACTCGAAAACTCTGAAAAATGCTCCTAAAAGGATCCTTAACAGTGATTTTACCCTAATCCGAACCCTAGCCCCGTAACCCAATACCCAGTTCTTACTTTAAAAAAGCCCTAACAACCCCCAAATTTTTTTTTTACATTTTGCATTTTTTTTGGTATAATTACCTCCGAACGGTCTGAAACATGTTCCTAAAAAGGTCTTGGACAGTGATTTTAAGCTTAACCCCAAAAACCTTAAACCTTACCCTAGCCCCGTAACCCAATACCCAGGTATTACCTGAAGGAAGCCCTAACACCCCAAACATTTTTTTTTTATTTTTCATTTTTTGTTTTCTAACTAACTCCAAAAGGTCTGAAACATGTTCCTAAAAAGGTCTTGGGAAATGATTTATACCCTAATCCCAACCCTGGCCCTGTAACCCAATACCCCGGTCTTACCTAAAGAAAGCCCTTACAATACCAAAAAAGTTATGACATTTTACTTGTTTTTTTGGTCTAACTCCAGAAGGTCTGAAACACGTTCGGAAAAAGGTCTTGGAAAGTGATTTTAACCCTAACCCCAAAAAGCTTAAACCTTACCCTAGCCCCGTAACCCAATACTTCCTTTAGTATTACCTAAAGGAAGCCCTAACAACCCAAAACATTTTTTTTTTCAATTTTTGTTTTTTTTTGGTCTAACTCCAAATTTCTGAATCTTGTCCCTAAAATGGTCTTGGACAGTGATTTTAACCCTAAACCCAAAAACCTTAAATCTTACCCTAGACCCGTGACCCAATACCCAGGTATTACCTAAAGGAAGCCCTAACACCCCAAACATTCTTTTTTCATTTTTCATTTTTTTGGTCTAACTAACTCCAAAAGGTCTTAAACATGTTCCTAAAAAGGTGTTGGACAGTGATTTAACCTTAATCCTAAAACCCTAAACCGAACCCTAGTCCCATAACCCAATACCCAGGTATTACCTGAAGGAAACCCTAACACCCCAAACAATTTTTTTTATTTTTCATTTTTTGTTTTCTAACTTACTCCAAAAGGTCTGAAACATGTTCCTAAAAAGGTGTTGGACAGTGATTTAACCCTAATCCCAAAACCCTAAACCGAACCGTAGCCCCGTTACCCAATACCCGGTTCTTACTCAAAAGCCCTAACAACCCCAAACATTTTTTTTTGACATTTTTCATTCTTTTTGCTCTAATTAACTCAAAAACGTCTGAAACATGTTCCTAAAAAGGTCTTGGACAGTGATTTTAAGCTTAACCCCAAAAACCTTAAACCTTGCCCTAGCCCCGTAACCCAATACTTCCGTTAGTATTACCTAAAGGAAGCCCTAACAACCCAAAACATTTTTTTCTCATTTTTCATTTTTTTGGTCTAACTAACTCAAAAAGGTCTGAATCACGTTCCTAAAAAGGTCTTGGAAAGTAATTTTAACCCTAACACCAAAAAGCTTAAACCTTAGCCTAGCCCCGTAACCCAATACTTCCTTTAGTATTACCTAAAGGAAGCCCTAACAACCCTAAACATTTTTTTTTTCAATTTTTTTTTTTTTTTTGGTCTAACTCCAAATTTCTGAATCTTGTCCCTAAAATGGTCTTGGACAGTGATTTTAACCCTAAACCCAAAAACCTTTAATCTTACCCTAGACCCGTGACCCAATACCCAGGTATTACCTAGAGGAAGCCCTAACACCCCAAACATTTTTTTTTCATTTTTCATTTTTTTTGGTCTAACTAACTCCAAAAGGTCTGAAACATGTTCCTAAAAAGGTGTTTGACAGTGATTTAACCTTAATCCTAAAACCCTAAACCGAACCCTAGTCCCATAACCCAATACCCAGGTATTACCTGAAGGAAACCCTAACACCCCAAAAAAAATTTTTTATTTTTCAATTTTTGTGTTCTAACTCCAAAAGGTCTGAAACATGTTCCTAAAAAGGTGTTGGACAGTGATTTAACCCTAATCCCAAAACCCTAAACCGAACCGTGGCCCCATTACCCAATACCCGGTTCTTACTCAAAAGCCTTAACAACCTCAAACATTTTTTTTGACATTTTTCATTCTTTTTGCTCTAATTAACCCAAAAACGTCTGAAACATGTTCCTAAAAAGGTCTTGGACAGTGATTTTAAGCTTAACCCCAAAAACCTTAAACCTTGCCCTAGTCCCATAACCCAATACCCAGGTATTACCTAAAGGAAACCCTAACACCCCAAACATTTTTTTTAATTTTTAATTTTTTTCTTTCTAGCTTACTCCAAAAGGTCTGAAACATGTTCCTAAAAAGGTGTTGGACAGTGATTTAACCCTAATCCCAAAACCCTAAACCGAACCGTAGCCCCTTTACCCAATACCTGGTTCTTACTCAAAAGCCCTAACAACCCCAAACATTTTTTTTGACATTTTTCATTCTTTTTGCTCTAATTAACTCAAAAACGTCTGAAACATGTTCCTAAAAAGGTCTTGGACAGTGATTTTAAGCTTAACCCCAAAAACCTTAAACCTTACCCTAGCCCGGTAACCCAATACCCAGGTATTACCTAAAGGAAGCCCTAACACCCCAAACTTGTTTTTTAATTTTTAATTTTTTTGTTTTCTAACTAACTCCAAAAGGTCTTAAACATGTTCCTAAAAAGGTTGGACAGTGATATTAACCCTAATCCCAAAACCCTACACCCAACCCTGGCCCTGTAACCCACAACCCAGGTCTTAGCTAAAGAAAGCCCTAACAACCCCAAATTCTTTTTTTGACATTTTTCATTTTTTTTGGTCTAATTAACTCCAAAAGGTCTGAAACATCTTCCTGAAAAGGTCTTGGACAGTGATTTTAAGCTTAACCCCAAAAACCCTAAACCATACCCTAGCCCCATAATCCAATGCCTGGGTCTTACCTTGAGGAAGCCCTAACACCCCAAACATTATTTTTTTCATTTTTGCTTTGTTTATGGTCTAATTCACTCCAAAAAGTCTGAAACATCTTCCTAAAAAGGTCTTTGCCAGTGATTTTAACCCTAATCCCAAAACCCTAAACCGAACACTAGCCCCATAACCCAATACTCGGGTCTTACCTAAAGAAAGCCCTAACAACCCCAAAATTTTTGATGATATTTTTCAATTTTTTTGGTCTAATTAACTCCAAAAGGTCTGAAACATGTTCCTAAAAAGGTCTTGGACAGTGATTTTAAGCCTAATCCCAAAACCCTAAACGTAACCCTAGCCCTGTAACCCAATACCCGGGTATTACCTAAAGGAAACCCTAACACCCCAAATATTTTTCTTTCATTTTTCGTTTTTTTTTTTTTGTCTAACTCCAAAAGGTCCGAAATATGTTCCTAAAAAGGTCTTGGACAGTGATATTAAGGCTTAACCGAACACCCTAACCCTAACCTTAGCCTCCTAACCCAATACCCAGGTATTACCTAAAGAAAGCCCTAACAACCCCCAAATTTTTTTGGGACATTTTTCTTTTTTTTTGGTCTAATTAACTCCAAAAGATCTGAAACATGTTCCTAAAAAGGTTTTGGACAGTGACTTTAACCCTAGCCCCAAAAACCTTAAACCTTTCCCTAGCCCTGTAACCTGATACCCGGGTATTACCTAAACGGAGCCCTAACACCCCAAACATTTTTTTTTCTTTTTTTTTTTGGTCTAATTAACACCAAAAGGTTTGAAGCATGTTCCTACAAAGGTCTTGGACAATGATTTTAACCCTAATCCTAAAACCCTAAACGTAACCCTAGCCCTGTAACCCAATACCCTGGTATTATCTACAGGAAGCCCTAACACCCCAATTTTTTTTTTTTGACATTTTTAAGTCTTTTTTGGTCTAACTAACTCCAAAAGGTCTGAAACATGTTCCTAAAAAGGTGTTGGACAGTGATTTAACCCTAATCCCAAAACCCTAAACCTTACCCTAGTCCCATAACCCAATACCCAGGTATTACCTAAAGGAAACCCTAACACCCCAAACATTTTTTTTAATTTTTAATTTTTTGCTTTCTAACTAACTCCAAAAGGTCTGAAACATGTTCCTAAAAAGGTGTTGGACAGTGATTTAACCCTAATCCCAAAACCCTAAACCGAACCGTAGCCCCGTTACCCAATACCCGGTTCTTACTCAAAAGCCCTAACAACCCCAAACATTTTTTTTGACATTTTTCATTCTTTTTGCTCTAATTAACTCAAAAAACGTCTGAAACATGTTCCTAAAAAGGTCTTGGACAGTGATTTTAGGCTTAAGGCTCTCTGTCCTCTTCCAATCAAAGAACCTAAAATAGAAATAAGAGGAGACAGTGGGAATGAAGACAGTCTGAGAAAACTGCATGCATGCAGTCAGCTGATCAAAGTGTGCTGAATTTGGGGAAGGAAACCTTCCTAACAAAGGAAGCCAATTTAAATTGGATATATATCAGCTGAATATAGGGGAAACTGCAGTTGGTTGTGTGAGACCGCCTCACGCTGTTATATGTGTGAGACCGTTATATGTGAAGCTAGTAGACTGGGTGCAGAGAGGCACAAGGCCAGTAGTTGTGTGGAATTAGCTAGACTGGATGCGGAGCAGCACAAGGCCAGTAGTTGTGTGGAACTAGTTAGACTGGGTGCGGAGCAGCACAAGGCCAGTAGTTTGTGGAACTAGCCAGACTGGGTGCAAAGCGGCACAAGGCCAGTAGTTGTGTGGAGCAAGTTAGACTGGGTGCTAAGTGGCACAAGGCCAGTAGTTGTGTGGAACTAGTAGACTGGGTGCTAAGCGGCATAAGGCCAGTAGCTGTGTGGAGCTAATAGACTGGGTGCTAAGCGGCATAGGCCAGTAGTTTAGGGAGAGACCGGTGTATTAGAAGTTTTCCAGACTGGGTGCGAAGGAGCATAGGCCAGTAGTTGGGTGGACACCGGTCTGCAGACAGCCTGGCCCGGGTTGTGATGTGTTTTTTAGGCTGAATGCCTAGTGATAAGAGGATCTGGATAATTGTTGAGATAACAAGGGAAGCGGCAGGCACGAGTGTGTCTGTCCATTGTTGAATTGTGAGTTTTAGGTCATTCTTTTATGAGCTCTGAAAGGTGGTAGCCGACGGACGAGCAGATTCATCTATTAATACATACGTGGATTTTCTTTCTAGAAAACTCCACTAGAAAGGAGGATTTGTCATGTGGAGTTCCGCTGAGGCTTAAGAAACAGCCAAAAGGAGAACAAAAGTGGCATACTTCCTCAGAAATTCTGATCCAGACTCTAGAGGGCCGAATAAGTATAATGAAGGAATAGTACATATTTGAAATGTACATATATATATCTCTTTTATATATCAAAGGCCTCACAAAATCAGTGTTATAATTGGACTTAAATTATAGATACAGATTGGCTTGATGAGCAGGAGATAGTAAAAGAAGTCAAAATCTCTTGACCAATTGTAGAAGAATCACACAAATTGAAAAAAAAAATCACACAAATTGGAAAAATCAAAACAAGAATCAAGAATAAAAACTGAGGACTGACCCTCAACACAGGAATTGTAGGAATGTTAAAAAAGTACAAAACACTTAAAATGAGTTTAAAGTAAGAGTAAAGAAGGTGAAGACTACTGACTGACCCCAGTGACTGACTTTGACTTTAAACGCGTGTGAAAGGGCATAACATTGTGTGATGAAAAAGTGAAGTGCGTGGGTTGATTGGATGTTTGTGTGTGTCTGCCTTGCTCTGTGTCAACTAATTTCTCTGGCAGTGTTCACAGCCAGACTCTGCATCTGTGTGTGTGTATTCAAAGATTGCTGTGTTTTCCTCACTTGTGTTTATTTCATAGTTGTTTATGTGAATACTGTGCTCACTGTGGACATGCTATCAGTTGAGACATAAAAGGTTAAATACTCCTGGGAAAGAGGTTCTGTTCCTAGTTTCATGATGAACACTCCTGATATGAAGGTTTTAGCTTGTGCTTGAATATTATGATGGTTTTTTGTTGTTAACACGTCTTATGCTCCTTAACAAATTTTCTGTGTTAAAGCTGCTGAAATAATGTTTATGAAAGTATAAAAGATACAAAAAGGGGAAAAAAGAAATGAGGTACCACGAGTGCAAAACTTCTAAAACTTCAAATCTAGGGGTTGCTTCTATACATCTGCTGTTTCTGCCAAAATACTGTTTTTTTTAAATATTATTGAAGCTGTTAATACCAATAATGACTGCTAATGATTATAATGATAATAATGATTGCTGTGAGACTTCAGTTAATGCAAAAGCTTTACACTGTGTATTTTTGGAGAATCTTACAAAACCGCTGGGGATCAAGTTTTAATGTGTGTGTTAATTTGAAGAAGCATTGAAGTGTTGAATAGTTACACAAGTTAAGATTGAAGTAGGGTGTGGCAGTGTGCTGTTTGAGTAGTGAATGTGTAAAAGACTGACAGTGAGAGTATTGTGGCTTTGATTGTGACATAGTTTTAAGCAAGGCAAGCTGGGAAAAATGGTGCGACATACAAAGAAAGATCCTAACTTTGTGTCGGGTCTGTTTTATTCTTTTTTTCCTTTTATCTGTGGCAATGGGTGACTGTGTGTTCTGGATTAGAGATCAGACAAAGGGTAACTGAAAGTGTTGAAGTGTGAAAAGGGTAACTGAAAGTTGTTAAAGTTGTGAAAAGGGACTGAGAAGGGTGTGAACATATCAACACGAAATTAAGAATTAAAATCAACAATAATGATAATAATAATTGATTTCTTTCCAAAAATAAAAACATAGCCAGAAATAAAACAAAAAGGTTTACAGGAACATTGCTGATCTAAGTTTTTAGAACAAAGCAATGCAATAGAAATAATAAGTTCTACAAAAACCATGATCAGAAAGGGAAGATTAGTTTAACTCCAATTGCATTGGTAGGGTGTAAAGATCCTGAACACTTAAATGATATCCAAAAACTTACAATAAAATGGGGACATTGAGTCAAGGGGCTCTATTTTCGTGTACGCCGGTGAGGCGACGGAGGGTGGCGGACCCCGCGCAGTTGTATTTTTGTCTGGCGTAGCCCAACGTACAGCCAGTTTGGTATTTTCGTGGCCTGAGGCGCATGATACGCCAAGCTGGGCGTGGTGGTGTGGCAGGGGGAGTTGTCGACAGAATCAGCGGGCGCAGTGACATTTTCGTGCTCGCCAGTGGCGTGTAAAGTGTGCTGAAAGCTCGCCGATTCAAACCTGGCCAGCTTTCAGCGCAGGCGGAGCGCAGCTGGTCTAGTAGTATTTTGGTAGACCGGCGGCGTATCGGCATACGTCACACATGCCTCACTGGCAGGTTTCCACAGTGTCAGGCACATTTCAGTACAATAAATAATCATCAACAACTAATAATCTGAGTCAGCACATACATTTAGATCTATATAGATATATTCTGATCTATATGTGATCTGATGAGCGTGTTTGGCACGTTTTTGGACACACAACCTGACCAAATCAACACAGCTGAAACCGCATCAAATTAAATTAAATATCTAGTAAATAAACACACATGATCAAGTTAACTAGATATGTAATTCATCTCCCTCCTTTTCTTTCTTCCTCTTCCTCTTATTTCTCGCACAGCTCGACCTGGACACATCTCCGTGTCCTCTCTCCGTCCTGCAGCGGCTGAACAGATGATTTGTTTCAGTGCTCAGATAAGTTATCTACTGTAAGCCGACATACGGATATTATATTCAGTTTTTTGAGGCAAATTTATTTTATATGCCAACGTCTATGTAAGATAGAGCCAGGCCACGGAGCACGATGCGTCATTTACACACAGATGGTTCCGATTTTAATGCCATTTTTGGAGTTTATGTTGTGATCTGTGCGCACAACCCACCTTTGTCACGTGAGGTTTGGATATATGCAACTTTATGTGAGTGTCTTTATTTGTGGAAAAGGGTGTTTGTCTTACCAGTGGGTCCAACATTACACACACGTAATCCATCTGTGCTCATATGAGAGAGTGTGGAGGACGCCCAATGCAGCGCTTAAAGCGACACTTGTTGAGGAGCTACCATCTGTCGCCATCGTGTGACATTACTGTCTTCAGACATCTCTTGATCTCTTTGACTACTTCACGAAAAAAGTAATACGCCTCGCCTGTGGCGGATTTAAAGGCAAGGAGAGGAGCTTATGTGATTGGTGAAAACAGGTCTCGGCTGTGTTAAACCCACTCCACACCCTTTCTCCTCCCTCGCTACGACTTATGCCGCTGGGAGGAGCTGAGTTAGGGAGGGGGGATACTTACGCCGGGCTGCGCTGCTCACCAAAATACCAAAATGTGCTTGGGAACGCCTTGTCGGCGCGGCAGACCTGACTCATGCCGCGCCTGCGGCACCTCTCCCGCGAGGCACGAATATAGAGCCCAAGGGGTTAGAATTTTATGACCTAGAGGAGGCACATCTGATGTGACTGTGTGTGAGGATTTGAAACAGCAAATTAAAGACCATTAACACAAAGATAAAAGTAAACAAGAGAAACAAAAACAAGAGATTTGGAACTAAAAGTACTGGTCATGTGCTAAAATGAAGGCCAACACTGTTTTATGAATAAATTAAAGATTGGGTTTACAGAGCTAGAAAGCAATAAGGAGAAGGTGGAGAAAAGAAAGTCACAAACATGGAAAATAGGTAAAACAGAAATGAGATTCTGCAGCCAAATCTAGTATCAGAACATGGAGGAAATTATCCTTCTCTGTTAGGGAAAGTTAATATAATAAGTGATTTTGAGTTTGCTGAGGGAGACAAAGCCCACTACAAACCTTTGCCTGATTCCCCGAAGTAATGATCATAGGTTATTGTTATGTGAATGATAATGCTGATAATGCTGAACAGTCATATTGGTTTAATCTGGGTAACAATAACATAGACTTGCCATGTCAACTGTGTCACCCAATAGTACAAGTAGTAGTAGCACAAATACTTCTCAGCTTAGGTAAGAAGCAGGGCCCGCAAATATCATGTGACCCTGCACAAAATATGATCTTAGATAAAGGCCAGATCACAGGTGTCGGGCTCAAGGCCTGGGGGCCAAATCTGGTCCATGGAATAATTATATCTGGCCCATAAAATCATATCATATTTGTATTATTATTGGCCCACCAGTATGAAGTCTGCAAATATTATGTGATTTCTTCCTGTATAATAATGTAAACTTCAGCACCTCTATTTAAAATGTCCTTAATAAGCCAGGAAAATCTGGGAAATTAAAGAGTAAGGAAGATTTGATAAGTGGTCAAGAATGTTAAAAAATCTATATTTGGTGTTTAATTTCATGTTTTCAATTTTGCATCTCAAGATTACAAGTCAAACATGATTGAATTTTCATTTCGTGCTTTGATTTCGTTCAACTCAGTATTTAGATTTGTGTCATTTTTATACTTTAGATTCCAGTTTTAAATTTTAAGTCATATTTTGACCTTTTGAACCTGATTTCAACGTTCTTCTTGTGTATTTGCTCTTTCAATGCATTATTTTTCTGTTTTTAATATCATGCTCTGATCTTTTGAACTGATAAGAATAGAATAAAAAACAAAAATTTTCTATCTTAGGTTGCCTTTAAATTTATTATTATTTTTTATTTATTTATCTCTTTTGAATTTCTAAATGATTCATAATCATTGCTATTTTTGTCCCATACGCTTTGAAAAGGAAATTGAACAGTTTTGGTGAAATGTTGACCCTCTTTGGCCCTGAGGTTAGACCTAAATCCAGATTATGGCCCTTGCTGTGGTTGAGTTTGACACCCCTGGCCTAGATCATGTTCACCTGAAGATACTCTGATAGTATGTTTTCAGTCTTAAAAATGGCACACAGGCTAGCTATGTGCCGTGGAAAACCATACACCTTGTTGGGCTGATTGCCAGACTACCACAAACTGAACAGGTGGATATCGGTTTTTGAGGATGAACTGTAGGGAGAATGTTGACTACACCAGAAAATGAAAGCTCACTTGGCTCAACTGCTGGGAACCAAGACGATGGAGGAGTTTCTGGACAAGGCAAAACAAGGTGGGATGACGAATCCCATGATAGATGCGAGTGAGTCAATGCATATTGTGATGTGATGTGAAGGGTGCTGCCAAATGAAGAGTGGAGACTGAAAGAACAGGAAAAGAACATTCAGTGGAAGTTGATACAGCTACAGCTGGGAGACCTGCGAAGCAGAAACAAAATACAGACTCAGGCCGCAATGGTGGCCACCTCTAAGGAGAACACTGCAAAAGAGACCCAGCGATGCAGACCGTGCAGACGCTAACTGCAGTAAAACCTGCTACAGCAACCTGTTTAATCATATGTTGATTAAATGATGTTTATCCTCAGACAGAACCCTGCTCCATAGAGATGATATATCCCGGCAGGGGGAGAGAGTGGAATTCTGACAGATGTGTGACATCTAAAGGCCTGCTGGGGATGTGATTATACCGAACATTTTTGACAACTGCCCAGACCAGGGATGCCTCTGGCTGGAGATGTGGTGGGGGGCCCCAGCCCAGACAATGTGAAAGTGGTGGCTTACTACAGTGTGATTTCTGTGGATGATGGAAAGAGTTAATCGTTAGTTTTAATTTTAACCCCTGTTGACCTTATAGACCAAAAAGCCCTATGTAGAAGTAACATCCAAATTTGGTGCTCACTGCAAGGTGTGTACATAGACGGTTATGGTTTATAGTTTTTAAGTAAATATCTTGACCGAATATGCAAAGGTATATTAGCTGGGTCATATTGCTATAATAAAGTATATATTAAGGTTTAAATCCCAAATGTCCAGGTGTTATTGAAAGATGTTTTGCCCCATCATATAGTAAGATGTACTGAGCAGAGGTTGGATGAAAACATTATGGTGTGTCCTTAAGTCCAGTGTAACTGGACCTGAGGCTGATGTTTGACTGTCATATTGAGTAAAATATCCTCTAAAGCGAGCAGCTAAGGAGGGAAGCAGAGTTTAACTGAGGGGCCTGCTAAAAACCGCAGTGCTAATTGAGATCTAGGGTGTAACATTTCTATTCTGTTATTTCAATACTGATAAATCCAAATACGGCTGTGCTGAATCCGCATACACTCATCATCTAATGTACAAGTATTGGGAAGCTATCAGAGGCCAATAAGGCCACAGAAAATGTTTAATAGTTAAATAACTATTTTGGTACCAGTAGTATTAACAAACAGTGATTCACACTGTGTAAGGGGGGAGATAATGAGACAATTAAAGACAAGACCAATAAAACATTAGTGGGACACTTTTCCAGTTCCAGAGGGACGCTTTTAGACATCCAATTATAGACAATGTGGACATGATTAAAACTGCCAAGGAAAATGTATGTTGGTAATGATGGCGGGTTCAGTCGATGGATAGAAGCAACACCATCAAGAGATCTTGGAGTCAAAATAAATCTGTCACTGCATGATTTGGTACATCATTTTGGGGAAGAAAGTTAATCCCTTAAGTAAATATTTGATCAGAAAATTTGCACTAACAATAACCTATAGGAAGATGCTTTGTTACTTGCGCTTATAAGCTTTCACAATCAAAAGCACTGTGATGAATCTTTCACTGCATGAATTGCTAACTTACAAAGCTATGCTTTACTGCGGCTAAATAATTAAGTTTTTCGCTTGAGCAGCTGAAAAATTTAAGTGAATTAAATATATGAGGCAGCTAACTACGATGCAAAGATCTATCGATTAGCAGGAGGAATGCCTAAATCTGATCCCAGTCAAGAGGTGGAGGCCAGTCGAGCCAGACGACCAGGTGTACATCAACGTCCTTTGAGGAGAGTGGCACAAAGAACGAGGAGAAGACCTGAACACTGTGGTCCTGGTGACATCTTACTTCAGTGCAGGAAGAGGGCAATATGATGTGGCGTCATCTACCGCTGACTGCCCAGAAAAACAAGGAAGTATGACTTGATAAGAGACACTACCAAAATGACTGTGCAACTCGTCCTGAAAGTAACTGTTTTCCTGGTGTTGCTGCTGAGGGACAATATGTGGAGAGAGACTGAGAGAGAGACTAGAGACAATGAAGAAAGGTGAAGGTCAAACTGGTGCCAGTACAGCTGTGAGAAGAAGTCAGAGACATTGTCATCGCGGGTGAGTACGATGCAACCCAAACACAATCCACACCACTCCAGACAGTGCTAGAACCCATGCCAACATTCACAGATTATTACAGATTTACAATTAGGTTAAGGAAATCAGATAAATAAAATTAAAAAGATTTTTTTTTTTACAGATAATCGGAAACAAGTACATAAGAAAATGAAGAAAGAGAGTGCTACACATTAAGTAGATCTGATATATTGAAGGAAAGGTTACAGATAAATTTATCACATAGGAAGTAAAGAGAATGTTTAAAAGTCATGTGAAAATAAAATAACAACTGGAGGTGGTAAATGGGGAAGAGATTTTTGCCAGATTGTGACAAATAAGAGAAGAACTGTTTTTTAAATATTTTTTTTAACCTAAAGTTAAGCATTTATGTGAAAGAAATTATTGTTTTATTTGATTTGTTAATTATTCAGTGAAGATGTTTAGATTAAAGGATATTTACATGTAACAAGTCCACTAACGTGACAGTACAGACAGCATTAAATTGGGCATTTGAAGAGAAAAGAGTGTGTTCAAGATTTGGAAAGTAATGTTGCAGATAAATTTCTAACAAAACAAGCCCCTTGTATAGAAAAGCTAAAAGTGGAAATGCGGGAGAATGCTGGTAAGGGGGGCCTGTTGATGGACTGGTTGGTCCAAATTTTAGATGAATGACAGCCGTTTTGGCCCAGCCATGAGTGCTGTGATAGCTCTAATTCTGATTTCCTTTCTCACATGTTGCATCGTACACATCCTTTGGAGACAATGTTGGAAGCTGACGGAGGAGATGGGACTTATGGTGGACCTAACACTGGCCCATGAACTACAGGGGATGCCACCAAAACAGCTGGCACAGTGTGTGATTAATCAAGGAGGGACTGAGGGACCTGAACGGTTCCTGGACTTTGAAGGAGACGATGATGAGCAATGGACTTTAAGCAACACAAACAACATATCCAGTGAGCTAGGATAATGAACTGAACATGTTTCATTCGCAGAGTTAAAGGACTACACTAATCACACATTGATCCTGGAGTTAATCACATACTAATCAAGGGGTTTGTCGCAGGTTGCTACAATGTAATGTAATGGTATTATCAGAAGTTGACACTTTTTCTATGCAAATGAAATTATGTCAGCGCATCCAGGAAATGGATGGTCGCCAGGGCGCGGGGCCGTAAGATTCTTTCCCTGCTGAAACAGCCTGGCAGGGTTTTCAGTCTTATGCGCGGATATAATTTGAAATGATCCTAGTTATGGTATGATGGTGGAGAAATTGAACATCGAAGTAAGACATTATTCAACCCAATGAACATTGATTCTTACAATTCTTGAGAATTGATATCACAATTTTATAACTTTTGCATAATTGGAGGAATTATGTCACGATTCTATAAGGTTGCATAATTCATTTAACTGGTTAATGCATTTTGATTTTTGTTTCATGCCATATATTATTAAGTCTTAGATGCAGCAAATCACACACATAGCATTTAGAATTTATTGAACATGTTTTATTTTAATCACTTAAGGATGTTAAGTGTTTGATATGATGATCAGGGTTTTATGAAAGGAAGAACTTTCAAAGGGGGGACTGTGTAAGAGAATCTCTTCATACATTTAGGTTAAGAAATATAGAGTAATTGTCTTTTAGTAAGGAGCTACAAATAATGACCGTGAGGTTGCAAGCAAGGCTGTCTTGCAGGAGCCCGAACTATCTGTCTGTTGGAACATTTAATCTCTGTGAGAGTTAAGACTAGTCTAAACAAAGAGTTGAGGGTCAGAACAGTATGACATACCCATGATGACAGAATAAACACACACACACACACACACCTAACAGCATAAACGGGAGTAGAAGAAAAGCTAAGGAGGTTTCCTTCAGTCTTGTTCAAGACTGTTTGTCATCTGTACTGATTTCTACATCTGTACAATAAAAGAGGCCCAGGCTGTTCTTCAGATATCATCCTGTCTCCTGTGCATTATTTATGCTGGATTTTCCACAACACCCCGTAACCCAATACCCTGGAATTACCTGGAGGAAGCCCTTACACCCCCAAATACTTTTAAACATTTTTTTTTTTTTTTTTGTTCTAATGAAGTACAAAAGGTTTGAAACATGTTCCTCAAAGGTTTTTTGACAGTGATATTAACCCTAACGCCAAAAACCTTAAATCTTACCCTGGCCCCATAGTACAATACCCGGGTATTATCTAAAGGAAGCCCTAACACCCGAAACATTTTTTTTTCCGTTTTTTTTTTGGTCTTACTAACTCCAAGAGGTATGAAACATGTTCCTAAAAGAGTCTTGGACAGTGATTTTAACCCTAACACCAAAAACCTTAAACCTTACCCTAGCCCCGTATCCCAATACCCGGATATTATCTAAATGAAGCCCTTACACCCCAAACTTTTTTCTATTTTTCATTTTTTTTGGTCTAACTAACTCAAAAAGGTTTGAAACATGTTCCTAAAAAAGTCTTGGACAGTGATTTTAACCCTAACCCCAAAAACCTTAAACCTGACCCTAGCCCCGTAACCCAGTACTAGGGCGTTACCTAAAGGAAGACCTAACAACCCAAAATTATTTTTTTCATTTTTCCTTTTTTTCTGTCTAACTATCTCCAAAAGGTTGGAAACATGTTCCTATAAAGGTTTTGGATAGTGATCTTAACCCTAACCCCAAAAACCTTAAACCTTACCCTAGCCCAATACCCGGGTATTACCTAAAGGAAGCCCTAACACCCCAAACATTTTTTTTCATTTTACGTCTTTTTTTCTAGTCTATCTAACTCCAAAAGGTTGGAAAAAATTTCCTAAAAAGGTTTTGGACAGTGATTCTGACCCTAAACCCAAGAAACCTTAAACCTATGAGGAAACCTAAAGGAAGCCCTATCACAGAAAAAAAAAATTATTGACATTTTTCAGGTTTTTTTGGTCTAACTAACTCCAAAAGGTATGAAACATGTTCCTAAAAGAGTCTTGGACAGTGATTTTAACCCTAACACTGAAAACCTTAAACCTTACCCTACCCCCGAAACCCAATACCCTGGGTATTAACGAAAGGAAGACCTAACACCCCAAAAAAGTTTTTTGACAATTTTTTTTTGGTCTTATTAATGTAGCAATCAAAACAACCCTGTATGTGAAATTCACACATTCCTCGCAGGAAAGTTTTCCTATCTGGTCCCAGGACACAGGATATAAATCTTTCCAGACTTGTTTGCACTTTCAGGTTACCTAACTGACCCGACCGGAGTTTGACCAAACCTCTGACTCTTCACGATTGGTCAATTCGGAGAACAGAGACAGAGTTTTATTACCTTTCAAACTGACTCCATTGCTGACCATCTAAATGAATAATAACACCTCAACCCAGATCTCCCATTTGAGATTTACCGTCTTAAAGTGTGTGAACATACGGACCCCAAGATAAGGGGGGACACTGACCTCCAGACCTCGGTCGTAAAACCCTGCTCAACCATGTACTGATAAAAACTGCATTCCTTTGGTGAAAGAATACAAATGACTGATCATGACATCTTATGCATTCAGCAATGTACTAATCCGTCTAATAATGAAATTTGTGTTAAAATGCGGTTTCCCGTTTTTCTATGTGCTCCAGAAGCCAAGTTATCACTCCGACAGAATAAATCCTTTATTCTTTAGTTTCTTTAGACCAACAGCTTTTCAGACTGTTTCATGAACTTTTAAGAGTTAAATTTATTGACTATGAATCATAACCTTACTCTAAGTAACAGAAATTGTTTAGAAATGTTTGGTTCATATTTTAGTTGTTTATTTCGTATTTTAACCATTAGGTGGTTATAATGTCATTGAATAATCTGAATGTGAGTATTTAGAATCCATTACTAATCATGGTGAAGTTCATTCACTTGTGTTTACTCTTTTGTTGTTCACAGTTTCTGTGTGTACTATCTGTTTCATTTCAGAATAATTTGGCATGTTCAATGTGATACTTAAAACATAATGAGAATGTTTGATGTGATCCTACATTTCATTCATATGTGTTTAGTATCAAATTATTTATCATGAAACCAAGCATTCAATGATATTAATCATAGTGAGTGAGTATCAGATCTGACTCTTTTACCAGCCAAAAGTATAAGTGAGATCAAATAATCAGAGATCCGAGGTCTCCTTTGCTTGGAGACCACATGACCCCCTCCTCTTTCTCCTCACACACACGCCAGAGACACTCCCAGTGTGAGAAGATAAAACCAGTGGAGTGGGGTTGCTCACTCTCTTGTGCCGCGCTCTTCTCCCTCTTCTCCCCTTTTCGCTCTTCTGTCCACACCCTTCTGTGGTCCTCTTCTTTGTTTTCTCTTAGAACTTTTCCTTAGTCTTCTAAGTTTTACACCATGTGTTGATTCACATTGATTTTTCTTTAACATCGTCTTAGTTCAAGTTTTGAAACTTCAACTTTTTGTGCGCATAGCAATTCAAGATTAAGCCTTTGATTGAATTTTCTTTAATTTCGCGAAGCCATTTTTGAAAATTATCTCTGCTCATCAAACCTCATTTTTCTGAGTTATCTGCGTGATTTCTAAGTCACCTCTGAACGCAACCCAGCAAGCCCAGGTCATCCTCTGTGCCAGAGTTTTTGAGTGAGACCAAAGAAGCATCCAAACGAGCATCCACAGGCGCCGGCTTTACTTCAGGCCCGAGTGCTACAACTCCTGGCCCATTCTTCGGCTGACTTCAGTCGTCTTCTGAGCTGAAACGCTCGAACCGCCGGTAGCCCCGGACCTTCGGAACCTGTTCCATCTTCTCCAAGGACCAGTCTCACTTAAGTATGCAAACCTCCAGAGCTCCAAACAGGGCTGATGCTGTCTCATGCATTCATAACTCAGATATCCACTTATTCTGGTAATCTTAGATTCCTCCAAATCCACATCAGAGTTTATCTCGACACCAAAGTTAGTGTAGGTTAATATGTTAGAGCATATTCACTCACTATCATTAATTTTAGTGCTCCTAGCCTGACTCAGAATCTTTATTTATTCACCTATTTTTATTTATCCTCATTATCTTATCATCATTTATTGCATGTATGTTGTACCATCATTTATCCTGTAATAAACAGATCATTATTTTTCAAAGTTCTTGTCTGTTAGTGTTTTTCTAGAAGTGGAGTCCCTGAAATGAGAATTTCGGCTTAAGATATGAGATTGATTAATTAATGATTGACTTGATGTTTGATTTCTGAATTAAACTTTAGTTTTCTTTATTTTCCCACCATTACGGGTGGGTGGTGCCCCTTTCAACGAGTGCATAAATGTCATAACTTGAGATTATTAATCTCCAGACATTTATTATAAATTCAAATCACTACATTAACTCCAAAAGGTCTGAAACATGTTCCTAAAAAGGTTTTGGACAGTGATTTTAACCCTAACCCCAAAAACCTTACACCTTACCCTAGCCGTGTAACCTAATACCCGGGTAGTGCCTAAAGAAAGCCCTAACACCCCAAACATTTTTTTTTTTTTTGATTTTTCGGGTTTTTTGGTCTAATTTACTCCAAAAGGTTTGAAACATGTTCCTAAAAAGGTCTTGGACAATGACTTTAACCCTAACCCCAAAAACCTTTAACCTTACTCTAGCCCCGTAACCCAATACCCCGGTAGTACCTAAAGGAAGCCCTAACACCCAAAGACATTTTTTTCTTTTCATTTTTTTTTTTTGGTCTAACTAACTTCAAAGTTTTGAAAAATGTTCCTAAAAAGGTCTTGGACAGTGATTTTAACCCTAACCCAAAAAACCTTAAACCTTACCCTAACCCCTTAACCCAATACCCGGGTACTACCTAAAGGAAGCCCTAACACCCCAAATTATTATTTTTTTTCATTTTTCTTTTTTTTCGTTTTTTTTGTTCTAAGTAACTCAAAAGGTTTGGAAAAAAGTTCCCAATAAGGTTTTGGACAGTGGTACTGACCCTAATACCAAAAACCTTCAACCTTTCCCTAGCCCTGTAACCCAATACCTGGGTATTACCTACAGGAAGCCCTTACACCACAAAATTTTTTTTTTCTATTTCTCTTTTTTTTGGTCTAACTTAATCTAAAAGGTCTAAAACATGTTCCTAAAAAGGTGTTGGACAGTGATTTTAACCCTAACGCCCAAAATCTTAAACCTTACCCTAGCCCCGTAATCCAATACACAGGTATTATCTAAAGGAAGCCCTAACACCCCAATTATTATTTTTTTCATTTTTCATTTTTTTTATTTGGACTAACTAACTCCAAAAAGTCTGAAACATGTTCCTAAAAAGGTCTTGGACAGTGATTTTAACCCTATCCCCAAAAACCTTAAACCTTACCCTAGCCCCGTAACACAATACCCGGTTATTATCTTAAGGAAGCCCTAACACCCCAAACCTTTTTTTTTTCATTTTTCGTTTTTTTTCTGGACTAACTAACTCCAAAAGGTCTGAAACATGGTCCTAGAAAGGTCTTGGACAGTGATTTTGCCAAAAACCTTAGACCTTACTATTACGGCCGCCGCCTTAGTGTGGCAAATCTTGGGTCTTCCCTGGAGCCACTTAGAGGAGTGGATAAAACGCCAGCAGACCTGCAGATCAGGGAGCACGCTGTAACCAGTGGAGCTCCCATGCCTGTTTCTCAGACTTAGCGTCTTTGTGATTTGGGACTTTCGTAGCTTTGTGAGGCATATTATTTTTGCACATGCCTAGCTTCTTTCCTTTTGTACTCAGCACTAGAGCTGAGTTGTCGTATTTTATTTCTTTTCTTGCCCTATGTGAGCAGATCTTTTACTTTGCTGTGAAATTAACTCTAGGTTAGAGTCTTCTTGTGTTTTTGGCAACCTGTTAAATCTCCTTTAAGGCCTTTGCTGCCTCTCTTTTTTTGTTATTGCCAATTTTAGCTTTTGTTAATAAATAACTTGAATTGATCACTTAACATCTGGTTGTTTTTATGTTGCTTCCCTTCTCCTCTAACGAGCTGGTAGTAACATAAATGGGGGCTCGTCCGGGATCTTAATCTGTTAAAGGAGACCCGGAATTTCGAAAAGTTATTGTTAATAAAGGTAAGATTATTGTGTGTGTGCTTAGGTAGGTAAAATGGCATCTTTTGATCTTGACAGCTTCTTGGTAAATCCGTCGCTTGATCAGATTAATAAGTGCAGAAAGGATAATTTGGTCAAGATAGCTGTGCACTTCAATGTCCTGTTTGCCAAATCAATCCTGAAAAAAGAATTAAAATCTCTAGTCATAGGTAAGTTGGTGGAATTAGGTTTAATTGTTTTGCCGGTGCTCCCTGAGTCACCTGTGTGCGCACCTGGGTCTGAGGCTGCGGCTGATTACCCTGCACAAAGGTTAGTTCAGTGAAGTGTGTGCTCAGCCCAAAACTCCCTTTATCTTGCCTCGCTACGATCCTCCCTCCTCATTCAGCACTGATTCTCTGGGTGAGGCCAGACTGAAAGTCAGGCTGGCACGACTCCAGATGGAGGCCCAGGAGAAAGCCGAGAGCCGGCAAGCAAAGCTGAGGCTCGAGATCCGGGAAATGGAGATCGAGGCCGATAAAGCAGTCCGACTACGTCAGCTGAAGCTAGAAGCTCAGCTGAAAGCAACTCCGGCACTGGATGCATCTGCAGATGCAAGAATTTCACCTCCTTCCACCAGCTCTACCTTAGAGTCCTTTGACATTGGTAAGCATATTTCTCTTGTTCCACCATTCAGAGACTCTGAAGTTGACAGCTATTTCCTGGCATTTGAACACATTGCGACTGCACTTCAGTGGCCTTATGATGTGTGGCCACTACTTCTTCGATGTAAGATCCACGGTAAAGCACAAGAAGCTGTAGCTGCTCTACCTTTAGCGGAGAGCTGAAACTATGAAAATGTGAAGATGTCTATTTTACGTGCCTATGAATTAGTCCCTGAAGCTTACAAGCAAAGATTTCGGAACCACACAAGGGGCCCTGAACAGACGTATGTTGAGTTCGCAAGGGAAAAAGGAACCCTCTTCGATAAATGGTGCAATGCTAGTAAAGCTGCTGATTTCAGTTCACTCCATGAACTAGTACTTCTGGAAGAATTTAAGAAATGTCTGCCAGAGCGCATTGTTGTGTATCTAAATGAACACAAAGTTTCATCTCTCTCTGCAGCTTATGTACTGGCTGACGAATTTGTGCTAACCCACAAACCTGTGTTCCTGTCTGCTTATGAAAAGCCTCGTGCTCCGGCACCACAGAGTGGACAAGCCAGAGTGTTCCAAAGAAGAGATGAAAAAAGTTGTAACTATTGTCATAAAACTGGACACCTCATTGAAAACTGCCCCTCCTTAAACAGGAAAAAACAGAATGGTAACGGATTGCCCCCTAAAGGCGTTGGGTTCATTAAATCTGAGACGTGTAGAATCTAATGCTGTTTCTTCTGTTTGCCCATATCCATGTTTTGAGCCATTCATTTTCGACGGGTATGTATCTCTGACAGGTAAGACTGCTGATCAGTGCCCAGTACGCATTTTGAGGGACACCGGTGGCTCTCAATCTGTTAGACTGGCTAGTGCATTGCCATTTTCTGAAAAGTCTTTTTTGTGGTTACAGTCTCCGTATTGGATGACCTATCCCTGGGAAAAGCTGTCCCCGAAAATGTCTCAGATTTAAGCGTTTCATGAATGAGAGCAAAAATGTTGCATGTGGGCTCGAACAACGGTTATTACAGTAGCCAAATAGGTAGGAAGCACAAGTTAGCAGTCCTGAACAACAGTTCTTACGGGGGTTATTACAAGGGGCATGTGCTGCTACTAAATAGTACCGAGACTTTGTCTGTGATCACGCAGCCCCTGCACCGCCGCATCGAATATCATTACAGACATCTGGGCACCTTACTTTAGCACACATTAGCATATGCTATTAGCATTAGCATAATAACAATGGATAAACCGAAATCCGAACCTCCACTGCTGAGCCAATCAGAGCACAGCAGGCTTCACGTTTTTTAGGCATACTAAAACAAACCATCAAATAACTTTTCAGCTAAAATTATGTTGCAAACATGATCAGAGGACATCAAGGATTATGAAAAAATGATAAAAATGGGTATGAAATTTTGGTGGCAGGTCCCCTTTAAGGGGAGGGGTGTTACAGCCGCCGCCATAGTGTGGTAAATCTTGGGTCTTCCTTTGTGTGTATATGTGTGTGTGTGTGTGTGTGTGTGTGTGTGTGAGTGTGAGTGTGCCTGTGTGTGCGTGCTGCCTGCAGCAATCAGGTTGCCGTAGCTGCAGATGGAATTAAGTGCCTGATCACCTCCACCCGGAGACGGCAGAGACTGACTAGCTGAAGGCTTCCACCAATTGTGAGGAGCCACTTGGAGGAGTGGATAAAACGCCAGCAGACCTGCAGATCAGGGAGCACGCTGTAACCAGTGGAGCTCCCGTGCCTCTTTCTCAGACTTAGCGTCTTTGTGATTTGGGACTTTCGTAGCTTTGTGAGGCATATTATTTTTGCACACGCCTAGCTTCTTTCCTTTTGTACTCAGCACTAGAGCTGAGTTGTCATATTTTATTTCTTTTCTTGCCCTATATGAGCAGATCTTTTATTTCGCTGTGAAATTAACTCTAGGTTAGAGTCTTCTTGTGTTTTTGGCAACCTGTTAAATCTGTTTTAGAACTTGAGTTTGTGTGTTTGTTGAACTTTAGTTTGTGGCGTGTTTGAACTTGAGTTTGTGATGTTTTTGAAGTTGAGGTTGTGGCAATTGTTAAACTTGAGATTTGGGTGTTGGTTGAACTTCAGATTCAGTGTTGTGGTGTTTTAGAACTTGAGATTGTGTGTTTGTTGAACTTGAGTTTGTGGCGTGTTTGAACTTGAGTTTGTGGTGTTTTTGAAGTTGAGGTTGTGGCAATTGTAAAACTAGAGATTTGGGTGTTGGTTGAACTTCAGATTCGGTGTTGTGGTGTTTTTGAACTTGAATTTGTGTGTTTTTTGAACTTGAGTTTGACGCAATTTTTGAACTTGAGTTTGTTGAACTTGAGTTTTTGGCAATTGTTAACTGTGAGTTTAGGTCATTTGTTGAATTTGAAATTTTGGCATTTTTTGAACTTAAGATTGTGGTGTTTGTTGAACTTGAGTTTGTGGCGTGTTTTTGAACTTGAGTTTGTCTGTATGTTGAAATTGAGTTTTTAGCGTGTTTGAACTTGAGTTTGTTTTTTTTTTTAACTAGAAGTTGTTGCAATTGTTAAACTTGAGATTTGGGTGTTGGTTGAACTTCAGATTTGGTGTTGTGGTGTTTTAGAACTTGAGTTTGTGTGTTTGTTGAACTTGAGTTTGTGGTGTGTCTGAACTTGAGTTTGTGGTGTTTTTGAAGTTGAGGTTGTGGCAATTATAAAACTAGAGATTTGGGTGTTGGTTGAACTTCAGATTTGGTGTTGTGGTGTTTTTGAACTTGAATTTGTGTGTTTTTTGAACTTGAGTTTGTTGCAATTTTTGAACTTGAATTTGTTGAACTTGAGTTTTTGGCAATTGTTAAATGTGAGTTTTGGTCATTAATTGAATTTGAAATTTTGGCATTTTTTGAACTTAAGATTGTGGTGTTTGTTGAACTTGAGTTTGTGGCGTGTTTTTGAACTTGAGTTTGTCTGTATGTTGAAATTGAGTTTTTGGCGTGTTTGAACTTGAGTTTGTTTTGTTTTTGAACTTGAGGTTTTTGAAATTGTTTAACTTGAGAATTGGGTATTGATTGAACTTGAGTTCGTGTGTTTGTTGAACTTCAGTTTGTGTCGTTTAGAACTTGAGTTTGTGGTGTTTTTGAACTTGAGGATGTGGAAATTGTTAAAACTGAGAATTGGGTAATGGTTAAACTTGAGTTTGTGTGTTTGTTGAACCTTAGTTTGTGTTGTGTTTGAACTTGAGATTGTGGTGTTTTTGAAGTTGAGGTTGTGGCAATTGTTGAACTTGAGATTTGGGTGTTGGTTGAACTTCAGATTCGGTGTTGTGGTATTTTTGAACTTGAATTTGTGTGTTTTTTGAACTTGAGTTTGTTGCAATTTTTGAACTTGAGTTTGTTGAACTTGAGTTTTTGGCAATTGTTAAATGTGAGTTTAGGTCATTTGTTGAATTTGAAATTTTGGCATTTTTTGAACTTAAGATTGTGGTGTTTGTTGAATTTGAGTTTGTGGCAATTGTTGAACTTGACTCTGTATATTTCCCTGAACTTAAGTTGGTGGCAATTGTTGAACTTGAGTTTGTGGCGTTTGTTGTACTTGAGTTTGTGGCGTGTTTGAACTTGAGTTTCTGTTGGTTTTTTGAACTTGAGGTTGTGGAAATTGTTAAACTTGAGACTTGGGATTTGGTTGAACTTGAGTTTGTGTCGTGTTTGAACTTGAGTTTGTGTCGTCTTTGAACTTGAGTTACTGTTGTTTTTTAATTTGAGGTTGTGGCAATTGTGAAACTTAAGATTTGGGTGCTGGTTGAACTTGAGTTTGTGTCCTGTTTGAACTTGAGTTTGTGGCGTGTTTTAACTTGAGTTACAATTGTTTTTTAACTTGAGGTTGTGGCAATTGTTAAACTTAAGATTTGGATGCTGGTTGAACTTGAGTTTGTGTCCTGTTTGAACTTGAGATTGTTTGTTTGTCTAACTTGAGTTTGTGGCGTGTTTTAACTTGAATTTCTGTTCTTTTTTAACTTGGGTTTTTGGCAATTGTTAATCTTTAGAATTGGGTGTTGGTTGAACCTAAAACTTTGACAATTGTTGAACTTGACTTTGTGGTGTTCATTTAACTTGAGTTTGTGTCTTGTTTGAACTTGACTTTTTGGTGTTTTTGAACTTGAGTTTGTGTTTCTTGTTTGAACTTGAGTCTTTGGTGTTTTTGAACTTTAGTTTGTGTGTTTTTTGAACTTAAGGTTGTGGCAATTGTTAAACTTGAGATTTGGGATTTGGTTGAACTTGAGTTTGTGTCGTGTTTGAACTTGAGTTTGTGTCGTCTTTGAACTTGAGTTACTGTTGTTTTTTAATTTGAGGTTGTGGCAATTGTTAAACTTAAGATTTGGGTGCTGGTTGAACTTGAGTTTGTTTGTCTAACTTGAGTTTGTGGCGTGTTTTAACTTGAGTTACAATTGTTTTTTAGCTTGAGGTTGTGGCAATTGTTAAACTTAAGATTTGGATGCTGGTTGAACTTGAGTTTGTGTCCTGTTTGAACTTGAGATTGTTTGTTTGTCTTACTTGAGTTTGTGGCGTGTTTTAACTTGAATTTCTGTTGTTTTTTAACTTGAGTTTTTGGCAATTGTTAATCTTTAGAATTGGGTGTTGGTTGAACTTAAAACTTTGACAATTGTTGAACTTGACTTTGTGGTGTTCATTTAACTTGAGTTTGTGTCTTGTTTGAACTTGACTTTTTGGTGTTTTTGAACTTGAGTTTGTGTTTCTTGTTTGAACTTGAGTCTTTGGTGTTTTTGAACTTTAGTTTGTGTGTTTTTTGAACTTAAGGTTGTGGCAATTGTTAAACTTGAGATTTATGTGTTGGTTGAACTTGAGTTTGTGGTGTTTTTGAACTTGAGTTTGTGGCCTTTGTTGAACTTGAGTTTGTGGCATGTTTTAACTGGAATTTTTGTTGTTTTTTAACTTGAGGTTTTGGCAATTGTTAAACTTTAGATTTGGGTGTTGGTTGAACTTAAAACTTTGACATTTGTTGAACTTGAGTTTGTGGTGTTCATTTAACTTGACTTTGTGTCTTGTTTGAACTTGACGATGTGGTGTTTTTTGAACTTGATTTTGTGTGTTTTTTGAACTTAAGTTTGTGGCAATTGTTAAACTTGAGTTTGCGGAAATTGTTGAACTTGAGAATTGGGTGTTTGTTGAACTTGAGTTTGTGTCATGTTTGCACTTGAGTTTGTGGTGTTTTTGAATTTGATTTTGTGTGTTTTTTTAACTTGAGTTTGTGTGTTTTTGAAACTAAGATTGTGGCAATTGTTAAACTTGAGTTTGTGTGTTTTTTGAACTTGAGTTTGTCGTGTTTTTGAACTTGAGTTTGTCTGTTTTTTGAACTTAAGTTTGTGGCAATTGTTAAATTTGAGATTTGGGTTTTGGTTGAACTTGATTTTAAGGTGTTTTTGAACTTAAGTTTATGTGTTTGTTTAACTTGAGTTTGTGGCATGTTTTAACTTGAGTTTCTGTTGTTTTTGAAGTTGAGGTTGTGGCAATTGTCAAACTTGAGATTTGTGATTTGGTTTAACTTGAGTTTGTGTCGTGTTTGTACTTGAGTTTGTGACGTGTTTTAACCTGAATTTTTTTTGTTTTTCTAACTTCAGGTTTTGGCAATAGTTAAACTTTAGATTTCGGTTTGGTTGAACTTAAAACTTTGACATTTGTTGAACTTGTGTATGTGGTGTTCATTGAACTTGAGTTTGTGTCTTGTTTGAACTCGACTTTGTGGTGTTTCGTAACCTGAGTTGGTGGTGTTTTTGAACTTGAGTTTCGTGTTTGAACTTGAGTTTGTTGAACTTGAGTTTGTGTCGTGTTTGCACTTGAGTTTGTGGTGTTTTTGAACTTGATTTTGTTTGTTTGTTGAACTTGAGTTTGTGGTCTTTTTGAACTTTAGTTGGTGGTGTTTTTGAACTTGAGTTTCGTGTTTGAACTTGAGTTTGTTGAACTTAAGTTTGTGTCGTGTTTGCACTTGAGTTTGTGGTGTTTTTGAACTTGATTTTGTTTGTTTGTTGAACTTGAGTTTGTGGTCTTTTTGAACTTTAGTTGGTGGTGTTTTTGAACTTGAGTTTCGTGTTTGAACTTGAGTTTGTGGGTTTTTTTTAACTTGAGTTTGTGGTGTTTTTGAACTTCAGTTTGAGTATGTTTGTTTGTTGAACTTGAGTTTGTGTTGTTTTTGAACTTGAGGTTGTGGAAATTGTTAAACTCGCCCTCCTCGAGCCATCATGAAGGCAGAGGTGGCGGGGGTAGAGCAGCAATGAACAGAATCCCCCCGGAACAGGAGCGCTTCAAGGGTAGCGGAGCAATTAGCTGGCACGAGGGTGGAGCTTGGGTGGCAGTGTGTTGCTGGTTTGCTGTCAGAGCAGAGGAAGAGGCTGGGTTAGTGCAGTTTTAAACAAGGCACTCTATAGGCAAAGAACCAATAGGAGCTAGGTGTGAATCAGCTGATTATCATCTGGTTGAGGCGGCTACTAGCCAGTGGCTGTGGATCAGCGCTTGACGTTGTGTCCTGACAGAACTAACACTATGCTTTATTTCAGTCAGGTACACTGTCAAAATTTTAAGCTTTATTGTGCAAGTTAGATTTGGCGGCATGATTCTGTTCTGGGTCCCTGCCCTTCCACGTGCTTGTGTGGAAGCCTGAGGCAGGAAGAGACCCTTCCTGCCCTTCACGAGCCATCATGAAATGCGATAGCAGGAAGCGCACGCGAGGTTCTGTTCAGGGCCCCCGTTCTCCACGTTGGTGGGGGGGAAAGTGAAAGTTAGTGTGTTTGTTGAACTTGAGTTTATGTTTTGTTTGAACTTGAGTTTTTGGTGTTTTTAAACTTGACTTTGTGTGTTTGTTGAACTTGAGTTTGTGTTGTGTTTGAACTTGAGTCTGTGTCATGTTTGAACTTGAGTTTGTGGTGTTTGTTGAACTTGAGTTTGTGTCGTGTTTGCACTTGAGTTTGAGGTGTTTTTGAACTTGATTTTGTGTGTTTGTTGAACTTGAGTTTGTGGTCTTTTTGAACTTGAGTTGGTGGTGTTTTTGAACTTGAGTTTCGTGTTTAAACTTGAGTTTTTGGTGTTTGTTGAACTTGAGTTTGTGTCGTGTTTGCACTTGAGTTTGTGGTGTTTTTGAACTTGATTTTGTTTGTTTGTTGAACTTGAGTTTGTGGTGTTTGTTGAACTTGAGTTAGTGGTGTTTCTGAACTTGAGATTCATGTTTGAACTTGAGTTTGTGGTTTTTGTTGAACTTGAGTTTGTGTCGATTTTGAACTTGAGTTTGTGGTGTTTTTGAACTTGAGTTTGTGGTTATTTTTAAGTTAAGGGTGTGGAATTTGTTGAACTTGAGGTTGTGGCAATTGTTAGACTTAAGTTTGTGTTTTAGTTGAATTTGAGTTTGTTTCGTGTTTGAACTTGAGTTTGTTTTGTGTTTGAACTTGAGTTTGTGGTGTTTGTTGAACTTGAGTTTGTGTCTTGTTTGAACTTGACTTTGTGGTGTTTCGTAACCTGAGTTGGTGGTGTTTTTTTGAACTTGAGTTTGCGGAAATTGTTGAACTTGAGAATTGGGTTTGTTGAACTTGAGTTTGTGTCGTGTTTGCACTTGAGTTTGTGGTTTTTTTAATTTGATTTTGTGTGTTTTTTTAACTTGAGTTCGTGGTCTTTTTGAACTTGAGTTGGTGGTGTTTTTGAACTTGAGTTTCGTGTTTGAACTTGAGTTTGTGGTGTTTGTTGAACTTGAGTTTGTGTCGTGTTTGCAATTGAGTTTGTGGTGTTTTTGAACTTGATTTTGTTTGTTTGTTGAACTTGAGTTTGTGGTCTTTTTGAACTTGAGTTGGTGGTGTTTTTGAACTTGAGTTTCGTGTTTGAACTTGAGTTTGTGGTTTTTGTTGAACTTGAGTTTGTGGTGTGTAGCAATCAAGACAACCCTGGGTGTGAAACTCACACATTCCTCACAGGAAAGTTTCCTTATCTGGTCCCAGGAAACAGGATATAAATCTTTCCAGACTTGTTTGCACTTTCAGGTTACCGTTACTGACCCAACCGGAGGTTGACTAAACCTCTGACTCTTCATGATTGGTCAGTTCGGCGAACAGAGACAGAGTTTTTATTACCTTTCAAACTGACTCCATTACTGACCATCTAAATAAAGATTAACGTCTCAACCCAGATCTCCCATTTGAGATTTACCTTCTTAAAGTGTGTGAACGTACGGACCCCAGGAAAAGGGGGGACACTGACCTCCAGACCTCGGTCGTAAAACCCTGCTCGACCATGCACTGATAAAGACTGCATTCCTTTGGTGAAAAAATAAAAAAGACTGATCCTGACATCTCATGCATTCAGCAATGTACTAATCTGTCTAATCATGAAATTTGTGTTAAAATGAGACGTTTCCCATTGTTCTATGTGCTCCAGAAGCCGAGTTATCTTATCTGACAGAATAAATCCTTTATTCTTTAGTTTCTTTAGACCAACAGCTTTTCAGACTGTTTCATGAACTTTTAAGAGTTAAATTTATCGACTATGAATCATAACTTAACTCTAGGTAACAGAAATAGCTTAAAAATGTTTGGTTTATATTGTAGATGTTTATTTAGTATTTTTAACCATTAGGTGGTTATAATGTCATTGAATAACCTGAATGTGAGTATTTAGAATCCATTATTAATCATGATGACGTTCACTCACATGTATTTACTCTTTTGTTGTTCACAGTTTCCATGTGTTACTATCTGTTTCATTTCAGAGTAATTTAGCATGTTCAATGTGATACTTAAAACATAATGAGAATGTTTGATGTGATCCTACACTTCATTCATATGTGTTTAGTATCAAATTATTTATCATGAAACCAAGCATTCAATGATATTAATCATAGTGAGTGAGTATCAGATCTGACTCTTTTGCCAGCCAAAAGAATAAGTTAGATCAAATAATCAAAGACCACACGACCCCTCCTCTGTCTCACACACACACGCCGGAGACACTCCCAGTGTGAGAAGATAAAACCAGTGAAGTGGGGTTGCTCTTCCTCTTATGCTTCTAGTCTGATCCCTTCTTCCTCTTGTTCACTCTTCTCCATCACTTCCTTCCTCTCTTGTACCCACTCTTCTGCCCACACCCTTCTGTGGTGCGTTTCTTTGTTTTCTCTTAGAACTTTTCTTAGTCTACTAAGTTTTACGCTACGTGTTGATTCACGTTGATTTTTCTTTAACATCGTCTTAGTTCAAGTTTTGAAACTTCAACTTTTTGTGCACATAGCAATTCAAGATTAAGCCTTTGATTGATTTTTCTTTAATTTCGCGAAGCCATTTTTGAAAGTTTTCTCTGCTCGAGTCTCGTTTTTCATTATTTTTCTAAGTTCCTGTCTGTTAGTGTTCTTCCAGAAGTGGAGTCCCTGAAATGAGAATTTCGACTTTAGATATGAGACTGATTAATTAAAACTGACTTGATGTTTGATTTCTGAATTAAACTTTTGTTTTCTTTATTTTCCCACCATTAAGGGTGGGTGGTGCCCCTTTCAACGAGTGCATAAATGTCACAATTTGAGATTATTAATCTTCAGACATTTATTATAAATTCCAATCACTACAGTATTATTTTGGTGCGGCCTTGTGTGCCTTATTTAAAACTGCACTAACCCAGCCTCTTCCTCTGCTCTGACAGCAAACCAGCAACACACTGCCACCCCAGCTCCACCCTCGTGCCAGCTAATTGCTCCGCTACCCTTGAAGCGCTCCTGTTCCGGGGGGATTCTGTTCATTGCTGCTCTACCCCCGCCACCTCCGCCTTCATGATGGCTCGAGGAGGGCGAGTTTAACAATTTCCACAACCTCAAGTTCAAAAACAAACTCTAGTTCAACAAACACCACAAACTCAAGTTCAAACACAACACAAACTTAAGTTAAAAAAACACACAAACTCAAGTTAAAACACGACACAAACTCAAGTTCAACAAAAACCACAAACTCAAGTTCAAACACGAAACTCAAGTTCAAAAACACCACCAACTAAAGTTCAAAAAGACCACAAACTCAAGTTCAAATACGACTCAAACTCAAGTTCAACAAACACACAAACTCAAGTTAAAAAAAACCACAAACTCAATTGCAAACATGACACAAACTCAAGTTCAACAAACACCACAAACTCAAGTTCAAACACAAAACAAACTCAAGTTATACACGACACAAACTTAAGTTAAACAAACACAAAAACTCAAGTTACAAACACAACACAAACTTAAGTTAAACAAACACAAAAACTCAAGTTCAAACATGACACAAACTCAAGTTCAGCTAAAACACAAACTCAAGTTTAACAATTGCCACAACCTCAAGTTCAACAAATTCCACACCCTCAACTTAAAAAAAACCACAAACTCAAGTTCAACAACACCACAAACTCAAGTTCAAACATGACACAAACTCAAGTTCAACAAAAACCACAAACTGAAGTTCAGACACCAAACTCAAGTTAAAAAACACCACAAACTTAAGTTCAAAAAATTTCACAAACTCAAGTTCAACAAACAAACAAAATAAAGTTCAAGCACAACACAAACTCAAGTGGAAACACGATACAAACTCAAGTTCAACAAACACCACAAACTCAAGTTCAAACACGAAACTCAAGTTCAAAAACACCACCAACTCAAGTTCAAAATGACCACAAACTCAAGTTCAACAAACACACAAAATCAAGTTCAAAAACACCACAAACTCAAGTGCAAACATGACACAAACTCTAGTTCAACAAACACCACAAACTCAAGTTCAAACCCAACACAAACTTAAGTTCAACAAACACACAAACTCAAGTTAAAACATGACATGAACTCAAGTTCAACAAAAACCACAAACTCAAGTTCAAACACAAACTCAAGTTCAGAAACACCACCAACTCAAGTTCAAAAAGACCACAAACTCAAGTTCAACAAACACACAAAATCAAGTTCAAAAATACCACAAACTCAAGTTCAAACACAACACAAACTCAAGTTCAACAAACACACAAACTCAAGTTCAAAAACACCACAAACTCAATTGCAAACACAACACAAACTCAAGTTCAAACACAACACAAACTTAAGTTAAAAAAACACACAAACTCAAGTTCAAACACAAAACAAACTCAAGTTCAAACACGACACAAACTCAAGTTCAGCTAAAACACAAACTCAAGTTTAACAATTGCCACAACCTCAAGTTCAACAAATTCCACACCCTCAACTTCAAAATAACCCCAAACTCAAGTTCAAAATCGACACAAACTCAAGTTCAACAAAAACCACAAACTGAAGTTCAAACATGAATCTCAAGTTCAGAAACACCACTAACTCAAGTTCAAAAAGACCACAAACTCAAGTTCAACAAACAAAATAAATCAAGTTCAAAAACACCACAAACTCAAGTGCAAACACGACACAAACTCAAGTTCAACAAACACCAAAAACTCTACAGTATTATTTTGGTGCGGCCTTGTGAGGCTCATTTCAAAACGCTACATATATTTTGGTGCGACCGTGTGACCGTGCGAACCGTTACAGGTGTTTTTGAACTTGAGTTTGAGTATGTTTGAACTTGAGTTTGTGTTTGTTCAACTTAAGTTTGTGTTGTTTTTGAACATGAGTTTGTTTCATGTTTGAACTTGAGTTTGTGGTGTTTGTTGAACTTGAGTTTGTGTGGTTTTTAAACTTGAGGTTGTGGCAATTGTAAAACTTGAGATTTGGTTGTTGCTTGAACTATAGTTTGTGTCATGTTTGAACTTGAGTGTGTTTCGTGTTTGAACTTGAGTTTGTGGTGTTTGTTGAACTTGAGTTTGTGTCGTGTTTGCAATTGAGTTTGTGGTGTTTTTGAACTTGACTTTGTGTGTTTGTTGAACTTGAGTTTGTGTTGTGTTTGAACTTGAGTTTGTGGTGTTTGTTGAACTTGAGTTTGTGTCGTGTTTGCACTTGAGTTAATGGTGTTTTTGAACTTGATTTTGTGTCTTTGTTGAACTTGAGTTTGTGGTCTTTTTGAACTTTAGTTGGTGGTGTTTTTGAACTTGAGTTTCGTGTTTGAACTTGAGTTTGTGTCGTGTTTGCACTTGAGTTTGTGTTGTGTTTGAACTTGATTTTGATTGTTTGTTGAACTTGAGTTTGTGGTTTTTGTTGAACTTGAGTTGGTGGTGTTTCTGAACTTGAGTTTCGTGTTTGAACTTGAGTTTGTGGTTTTTGTTGAACTTGAGTTTGTGTTGTGTTTGAACTTGAGTTTGTGGTGTTTTTGAACTTGAGTTTGTGGTTTTTTTGAAGTTGAGGGTGTGGAATTTGTTGAACTTGAGGTTGTGGCAATTGTAAAACTTGACTTTCTGTTTTGGTTGAACTTGTTTGTGTCGTGTTTGAACTTAAGTTTTTGTGTTTGTTGAACGTAAGTTTGTGATGTTTTTGAACATGAGTTTGTTTCATTTTTGAACTTGAGTTTGTGGTGGTTGTTGAACTTGAGTTTGTGTGGTTGTTAAACTTGACGTTGTGGCAATTGTAAAACTTGAGATTTGGTTGTTGGTTGAACTATAGTTTGTGTCATGTTTGAACCTGAGTGTGTTTCATGTTTGAACTTGAGTTTGTGGTGTTTGTTGAACTTGAGTTTGTGTCGTGTTTGCAATTAAGTTTGGTGTTTTTGAACTTGAGTTTGTGTGTTTGTTGAACTTGAGTTTGTGTTGTGTTTGAACTTGAGTTTGTAGTGTTTGTTGAACTAGAGTTTGTGTCGTGTTTGCACTTGAGTTTGTGGTGTTTTTGAACTTGATTTTGTGTCTTTGTTGAACTTGAGTTTGTGGTCTTTTTGAACTTTAGTTGGTGGTGTTTTTGAACTTGAGTTTCGTGTTTGAACCTGAGTTTGTGGTTTTTGTTGAACTTGAGTTCGTGTCGTGTTTTAACTTGAGTTTGTGTTTTTTTAACTTAAGTTTGTGTTGTGTTTGAACTTGAGTTTGTGGTGTTTGTTGAACTTGAGTTTGTGTCGTGTTTGCACTTGAGTTTGTGGCGTTTTTGAACTTGATTTTGTGTGTTTGTTGAACTTGAGTTTGTGGTCATTTTGAACTTGAGTTGGTGGTGTTTTTGAACTTGAGTTTCGTGTTTGAACTTGAGTTTGTGGTGTTTGTTGAACTTGAGTTTGTGTCGTGTTTGCACTTGAGTTTGTGTTGTGTTTGAACTTTATTTTGTTTGTTTGTTGAACTTGAGTTTGTGAAATTTGTTGAACTTGATTTGGTGGTGTTTCTGAACTTGAGTTTCGTGTTTGAACTTGAGTTTGTGGTTTTTGTTGAACTTGAGTTTGTGTTGTGTTTGAACTTGAGTTTGTGGTGTTTTTGAACTTGAGTTTGTGGTTTTTTTGAAGTTGAGGGTATGGAGTTTGTTGAACTTGAGGTTGTGGCAATTGTAAAATTTGACTTTCTGTTTTGGTTGAACTTGTTTGTGTCGTGTTTGAACTTACGTTTTTGTGTTTGTTGAACGTAAGATTGTGATGTTTTTGAACATGAGTTTGTTTCATTTTTGAACTTGAGTTTGTGTGGTTGTTAAACTTGACGTTGTGGCAATTGTAAAACTTGAGATTTGGTTGTTGGTTGAACTATAGTTTGTGTCATGTTTGAACCTGAGTGTGTTTCATGTTTGAACTTGAGTTTGTGGTGTTTGTTGAACTTGAGTTTGTGTCGTGTTTGCAATTGAGTTTGGTGTTTTTGAACTTGAGTTTGTGTGTTTGTTGAACTTGAGTTTGTGTTGTGTTTGAACTTGAGTTTGCAGTGTTTGTTGAACTAGAGTTTGTGTCGTGTTTGCACTTGAGTTTGTGGTGTTTTTGAACTTGATTTTGTGTGTTTGTTGAACTTGAGTTTGTGGTCTTTTTGAACTTTAGTTGGTGGTGTTTTTGAACTTGAGTTTCGTGTTTGAACCTGAGTTTGTGGTTCTTGTTGAACTTGAGTTCGTGTCGTGTTTTAACTTGAGTTTGTGTGTTTTTTTAACTTAAGTTTGTGTTGTGTTTGAACTTGAGTTTGTGGTGTTTGTTGAACTAGAGTTTGTGTCGTGTTTGCACTTGAGTTTGTGGCGTTTTTGAACTTGATTTTGTGTGTTTGTTGAACTTGAGTTTGTGGTCATTTTGAATTTGGGTTGGTGGTGTTTTTGAACTTGAGTTTCGTGTTTGAACTTGAGTTTGTGGTGTTTGTTGAACTTGAGTTTGTGTCATGTTTGAACTTGATTTTTTGGTGTTTTTGAACTTGAGTTTGTGTTGTGTTTGAACTTGAGTTTGTGTCGTGTTATTGAACTTGAGTTTGTTTTGGATTTGAACTTGAGTTTGTGGCGTTTGTTGAACTTGATTTTGTGTGGTTGTTGAACTTAAGGTTGTGGCAATTGTTTAACCTGAGATTTGGTTGTTGATTAAACTATAGTTTGTGTCGTGTTTGAACTTGAGTTTGTTACGTGTTTGAACTTGAGTTTGTGGTTTTTGATGAACTTGAGTTTGTATCGTGTCTGAACTTGATTTTTTGGTGTTTTTGAACTTGAGTTTGTGTTGTGTTTGAACTTGAGTTTGTGTCGTGTTATTGAACTTGAGATTGTTTCGGATTTGAACTTGAGTTTGTCGCGTTTGTTGAACTTGAGTTTGTGTGTTTGTTGAACTCGATTTTGTGTCATATTTGAACTTCAGTATTTGGTGTTTTAAACTTGAGTCAGTGTTGTTTTTGAACTTGAGATTTGGTTGTTGGTTGAACTTGAGTTTGTGTCGTGTTTGAACATGAGTTCGTGTTGTTTGTTGAACTTGAGTTTGTGTAATTTTTGAAGTTGAGGATGTGAAAATTTTTAAACTTGAGAATCACGTGTTGGTTGAACTTTAGATTGTGGTTTTTGTTAAACTTGAGTATTTGGTGTTTTTGAACTTAAGTTTGTGGTTTTTTTTAACTTGAGTCTGTGTTGTTTTTGAACTTGATGTTGTGGAAATTGTTAAACTTGAGAAATGGGTATTGGTTGAACTTAAGTTTTTGGTGTTTTTGAACTTGAGTTTGTGTCGTATTTGAACTTGAGTTTGTGGTGTTTATAACTTGAATTTGCGTGTTTGGTGAAGTTGAGTCTGTGTTTTTTTTTAACTTGAGTTTCTCTATTTTTTGAAATAGAAGTTGTGGAAATTGTTAAACCTGATAATCAGGTGTTGGTTAAATTTGAGTGTGTGTGTGTTGAATTTGAGTTTGTGTGTTTGTTGAACTTGAGTTTTTGTTGTGTTTGAACATGAGTTACTTGTGTTTTTGAACTTCAGGTTGTGTGTTTGTTGAACTTGAGTTTGTGTTGTGTTTGAACATGAGTTTGTGGTGTTTGTTGAACTTGAGTTTGTTTGTTTGTTGAACTTGAGTTTGTGTTGTATTTGAACATGAGTTTGTGGTGTTTTCGAACTTGATTTTGTTTTAGTGTTTGAACTTGAGTTTGTGGCGTTTTTTGAACTTGAGTATGTGTCGTGTTTGAACTTGAGTTTGTTGTGTGTTTGAACTTGAGTTTGTGGTGTTTCTGAACTTGATTTTGTGTGTTTGTTAAACTTGAGTTTGTGTGTTATTTGAACTCCAGTTTGTGCTGTGTTTGAACTTGAGTTTGTGTGATTGTTGAACTTGAGTTTTTGTCATTTTTGCAATTGAGTTTTGTGTTTGAACTTAAGTTTGTGTTGTTTGTTGAACTTGTTATTGTGTGTTTGTTGAACTTGAGGTTGTGGCAATTGTTAAACTTGAGATTTGGGTTTTGGTTGAACTTGAGTTTTTCTCGTGTTTGGACTTAAGTTTGTGTTGTATGTTGAACTTGAGTTTGTGTGTTTTTAGATCTTGAGGTTGTGAAAATTTATAAACTTGAGAATCAGGTGTTGTTTGAACTTGAGTTTGTGGTTTTTGCTGAATTTGAGTTTGTGTCGTTTTTTAACTTGTGTATGTGGAATTTGTTAAACTTGAGAATACGATATTGGTTGAACTTGAGTTTATGTGCTTGTTGAACTTGAGTTTGTGTCGTTTTAAACTTGAGTTTGTGGTGTGTTTGAACTTGAGTTTGTGGTTTTTTTGAACTTGAGTTTTTTTGGTGTTTGAACTTGATTTTTTGGTGTTTGTTGAACTTGAGTTTGTGTGTTTGTTGAACTTGAGGTTGTGGCAATTTTCAAACTTAATATCGGGTATTTAACCCTGACACCAAAAACCTTAAACCTTACCATAGCCCCATAACCTAATACCCGGGTATTACCTGAAGGAAGCCCTAACGCCGCAAACATTTTTTTTTCATTTTTCATTTTTTTTTATCTAACTCCAGAAGGTCTGAAACATGTTCCTAAAAAGGTTTTGGACAGTGATTTTCACCCTAACGCCAAAAACCTTAAACCTTACCATAGCCCCATAACCTAATAACCTAATATTACCTTCAGGAAGCCCAAACACCCCAAATATATATTTTTTTATTTTTAATTTTTTTTTGGTCTAACTAACTCCAAAAGGTTGGAAAAGAGTTCCTACAAAGGTTTTGGACACTGATTTTAACCCTTACACCAAAAACCTTAAACCTTACCATAGCCCCATAATCTAATACCCGGGTTTTACCTTCAGGAAGCCCGAACACCCCAAATATTTTTTTTTATTTTCACATTTTTTTGGTGTAACCAACTAAAAAGGTCTGAAACATGTTCCTTAAAAGGTTTTGGACAGTGATTTTAACCCTAACGCCAAAAACCTTAAACCTTACCCTAGCCCCATAACCTAATACTTATTACCTTCAGGAAGCCCGAAAACCCCAAATATTTATTTTTCTTTTTTCTTTTTTTTTTGGTCTAACTAACTCCAAAAGGTTGGAAAAGAGTTCCTACAAAGGTTTTGGACAGTGATTTTTAACCCTAATGCCAAAAACCTTAAACCTTTCCCAAGCCCCATAACCTAATACCCGGGTATTACCTTCAGGAAGCCCAGACACCCCAAATATTTTTTTTTCTTTTTACATTTTTTTTAGTGTTATCAACTCCAAATGGTCTGAAACATGTTCCTAAAAAGGTTTTGGTCACTGATTTTAACCCTAACGCCAAAAACCTTTAACCATTCCCTAGCCCCATAACCTAATACTCGAGTATTACCTTCAGGAAGCCCGAACACCCCAAATATATATTTTTTCTTTTTCTTTTTTTTTGGTCTAACTAACTCCAAAAGGTTGGAAAAGAGTTCCTAAAAAGGTTTTGGACAGTGATTTTAACATTAACACCAAAAACCTTAAACCTTACCCTAGCCCCAAAACCTAATACCTGGGTAGTACCTTCAGGAAGCCCGAAAACCCCAAATATTTTTTTTTCATTTTTCGTTTTTTTTTTTGGTGTAACTAACTCCAAAAGCTTGGAAAAGACTTTCTACAAACGTTTTGGACAGTGATTTTAACCCTAACACCAAAAGCCTTGAACATTTCCATAGCCCCATAACCTAATACCCAGGTATTACCTTCAGGAAGCCCGAAACACCCCAAATACTTTTTTTTCATTTTACATTTTTTTTTGGTGTAACCAAGTCCAAAAGGTCTGAAACATGTTCCTAAAAAGGTTTTGGACAGTGATTTTAAACCTAACGCCAAAACTCTAAACCTTACTCTAGCCCCATAACCTAATACTTATTACCTTCAGGAAGCCCGAAAACCCCAAATATTTCTTTTTCTTTTTTCTTTTTTTTTTGGTCTAACTAACTCCAAAAGGTTGGAAAAGAGTTCCTACAAAGGATTTGGACAGTGATTTTAATCGAACGCCAAAAACCTAAAACCTTACCCTAGCCCCATAACCTAATACCTGTGTGGAAGCCGGAACACCCCAAATATTTTTTTTTCATTTTACATATTTATTTGGTGTAACCAACTCCAAAAGTTCTGAAACATGTTTCTAAAAAGGTTTTGGACAGTGATTTTAACCCTGTGGCAAAAACTTAAACCTTTCCAAAGCCCCTTAACCTAATACGGGTTTTACCTTCAGGAAGCCCGAACACCCCAAATATTTTTTTTTATTTTTCCTTTTTTTTTGGTCTAACTAACTCCAAAAGGTTGGAAAAGAGTTCCTACAAAGGTTTTGGACAGTGATTTTTAACCCTAATGCCAAATGCTAACCCTAATGCCAAAAACCTTAAACCTTTCCAAAGCCCCATAACCTAATAGGAAGCCAGAAATATTTTTTTTTCTTTTTACATTTTTTTTAGTGTAACCAACTCCAAAAGGTCTGAAACGTGTTCCTAAAAAGGTTTTGAAAAGTGATTTTAACCCTAACGCCAAAAACCTTAAACCTTTCCAAAGCCCCAAAACCAAATACCCTGGTATTACCTTCAGGAAGCCCGAACACCCCAAATATTTTTATTTTATTTTTCATTTTTATTTGGTCTAACTAACTCCAAAAGGTTGGAAAAGAGTTCCTAAAAAGGTTTTGGACAGTGATTTTAACCCTCACGCCAAAAACCTTCAACCTTTCCAAAGCCCAATATCCTAATACCCGGGTATTACCGTAAGGAAGCCCGAAAACCCCAAATATTTTTTTTTCATTTTTCTTTTTTTTTGGTCTAACCAACTCCAAAAGGTTGGAAAAGAGTTCCTACAAAGGTTTTGTCAGTGATTTAACCCTCTCGCCAAAAACCTTAAACCTTACCTTAGCCCCATAACCTAATACTCAGGAATTATCTTCAGGAAGCCCGAACACCCCAAAAATTTTTGTTCATTTTTCATTTCTTTTTGGTGTGACTAACTCCAAAAGCTTGGAAAAGAGTTCCTACAAAGGTTTTGGACAGTGATTATATCCCTAACGCCAAAAACCTTAAACCTTTCCCTTGCCCCATAACCTAATACCCGGGTATTACCTTCAGGAAGCCTGACACCCCAAATATTTTTTTTTCATTTTACATTTTTTTTGGTGTAACCAACTCCAAAAGTTCTGAAACGTGTTCCTAAAAAGGTGTTGGACAGTGATTTTAACGCTAATGCCAAAAACCTTAACCTTACCATAGCCCCAAAAACCTAATACCTGGGTATTTCCTTCAGGAAGTCTGAAAACCCCAAATATTTTTTTTTTCTTTTTTTTTTTTTTTTGGTCTAACTAACTCCAAAAGGTTGGAAAAGAGTTCCTACAAAGGTTTTGGACAGTGATTTTAACCCTCACTTGATTTTAACCATAGCCCCATAACCTAATTACCTTCAGGAAGCCCAAACACCCCAAATACTTTTTTTTCATTTTACATTTTTATTTGGTGTAACCAACTCCAAAAGTTCTGAAACATGTTTCTAAAAAGGTTTTGGACAGTGATTTTAACCCTGACGGCAAAAACCTTAAACCTTTCCAAAGCCCCATAACCTAATACGGGTTTTACCTTCAGGAAGCCCGAACACCCCAAATATTTTTTTTTTTTTCCTTTTTTTTTGGTCTAACTAACTCCAAAAGGTTGGAAAAGAGTTCCTACAAAGGTTTTGGACAGTGATTTTTAACCCTAATGCCAAATGCTAACCCTAATGCCAAAAACCTTAAACCTTTCCAAAGCCCCATAACCTAATAGGAAGCCAGAAATATTTTTTTTTTCTTTTTACATTTTTTTTAGTGTAACCAACTCCAAAAGGTCTGAAACGTGTTCCTAAAAAGGTTTTGAAAAGTGATTTTAACCCTAACGCCAAAAACCTTAAACCTTTCCAAAGCCCCAAAACCAAATACCCTGGTATTACCTTCAGGAAGCTCGAACACCCCAAATATTTAGGGCCCGAGCGTAGATGCTAGGCAGCTGCGAGGCCCTATTATTCCTGTAGTGGTTTTTCTTTGTTTCTTTTTTCTTTTTCCTCCCCTTTGAACTGGAAAATGGCCCACTTCCCACTGGCGAAAACTCATGAAATTTGGCAGGACGACCGGGCCTGGTGAAAAATTTGATATTCTGAAGTCGACCAAACAAGAAAATGCAAAATGGCTCCATAGCGCCCCCTAAGGTGAAAATTCACACTATTGACTGTCAGGCCTGTACGCTTTGTCAAAATGACACAAAAATTGACACACACATGTATCTCAATAAGATCTACAAAAAAGTCAGTGCGGGCGTATCTGTCAAATGTACGGTTAAAGGGTTATTTTGCATTTTTTGCCGATCCGCACACATTGGAATTTCGCTAACTCCTTTGAAGGCTTTCGTTCCACCGGCACCACATTTGCTCAGGCCAATCTACACCCCATGGCCATTAAAAGTTATTCAAATCATGACGCTGCACCCCACGGTTTAGGTTCTAGGGGGCGCCAAAGATAACCCTAAAATCCACATATTTAAAAGTCTTATAACTTTTTATTTTTGCCCTCACTGGCCTCCAAGTTTTCTAGGATGATGCAATGTCCAGCCATCAACACATTTGTGAAGGAATTTTCACTCCCCAAAAGAGCGCCCCCCCATGGCAGGAGAAAAAAGTCCATTTTTTCTTGTCCCCTAAGGTGAAAATACACATTGTTGAGTGTCACGCCTGTACGCTATGGCAAAATGACACAAAATCCGACACACACATGTATCTCAATAAGATCTATGAAAAAGTCAATGCGCGCGTATCTGTCAAATGTACGGTTAAAGGGTTATTCCGCATTTTTTGCCGATCCGCACACATTGGAATTTCGCTAACTCCTCCGAAGGCTTTCTGTCCACCGGCACCACATTTGCTCAGGCCAATCTACACCCCATGGCCATTCAAAGTTGTAAAAATCGTGACGCTGCACCCCACACTTTACGTTCTAGGGGGCGCCAAAGATGACCCAAATATCCACATTCTTAAAAGAATCCACATCCCCCCCCCATCCCCCATCCCCCATCCCCCATGGCAGGAGAAACAGTCAAGTTTTTCCTGCCCATCACTCAATGGCTCAATCGCATCGCTCTCCCGGCAACACCGTAACGAGGAGCAACTTGCCGTTTGGATATATCCTAGCTGTGTTTGTGCCCTCACTCATGGTCCACACTTTTTTCAAATAGGACATGTAGTTTGTCTGCAGCGAGTGTTTTGGTAGAAACTGCGCCTCCCATTCATTAAAATGGGAAATGACCACAGACAAGTGCGCACACCATCTTTGGACCTTGAGTGTGACGCGATCGGGAGGGGGAGGTGGTCGCGCTGGGGGCGGCGCGACGCGGCTTGGGCCCGACAGTGCCCCACCGGGGCCCTAGTTTTATTTTATTTTTCATTTTTATTTGGTCTAACTAACTCCAAAAGGTTGGAAAAGAGTTCCTACAAAGGTTTTGTCAGTGATTTAACCCTCTCGCCAAAAACCTTAAACCTTACCTTAGCCCCATAACCTAATACTCAGGAATTATCTTCAGGAAGCCCGAACACCCCAAAAATTTTTGTTCATTTTTCATTTCTTTTTGGTGTGACTAACTCCAAAAGGTCTGAAACGTGTTCCTAAAAAGGTGTTGGACAGTGATTTTAACGCTAATGCCAAAAACCTTAACCTTACCATAGCCCAAAAAACCTAATACCTGGGTATTTCCTTCAGGAAGTCTGAAAACCCCAAATATTTTTTTTTTCTTTTTCTTTTTTTTTGGTCTAACTAACTCCAAAAGGTTGGAAAAGAGTTCCTACAAAGGTTTTGGACAGTGATTTTAACCCTCACTTGATTTTAACCATAGCCCCATAACCTAATTACCTTCAGGAAGCCCGAACACCCCAAATACTTTTTTTTCATTTTACATTTTTTTTTTGGTGTAACCAACTCCAAAAGGTCTGAAACATGTTCCTAAAAAGGTTTTGGACAGTGATTTTAACCCTAACGCCAAAAACCTTTGACCTTTTCCTAGCCCTGTAACATAATATATACATAATATTGCTCTACAAACACATAGTCTAAAAGATAGACAGCATAGCATACCAACTGAGCTGAGTCATTAAACTTTCTACTAACACATAATTTTTACACACAGATTGAGCTAGTAGACTCGACTGGAACATGTGACAGGTTGACATGCGCCGGCCAGTTCAAGCCCTTGATCAGCCTACCCCAAACTGCCAAGTCAACCGACGAAAGCGGGGGCTATCACTGTATCTCTTACCCACACCTAACCTGCCAATTGCCTTCGGACAGACTTGTCACAATATCATTCTGAGAATAGTCTAAGCCCATGCTCCTTCTGTGCACACGACCTCTAACCCCCCCCTCCCCCACCCCCTTTATAGAATCTAAGATCTTCCAGTTTCAAGGGTGAGAGTGAATTCCAAAGAATCCTCCACCTTGGAACCTATACTAACACTACATTCCCCAAATAACTAAACAAGAAACATCTAAACCCTAACAGCAATTACGAAAAGATAAATACTTTTCAAGACAAATTAACTCCTGACCCCACCCTGCCTCCCTCCTTTTCTCCCTCTCTCCTGACCTGTACCTCTCTCTCCTATCAGAGGATGAAAACCAGAAGGTGAGGAGAGTCTCAATGGCGAGTCACGGTGGCAAGATCTATTCTCTTTCTATCACTCGAATCCCTGCATGAGCAGAATGGTGCCAGACGGACCACCTGCTCCCACCACAATCCTCTGTGACTTTTTGACTCTATCCACTTTTAGAACTTAAAATAGTAATCAATAATCAACTGACCAACTCAGCTCAAACCAAACCCAAAACTCTGCCTAGAGAACTCTCACTTCCACGTTTACAGCCTAGACCTAGTCGGGTCGGGGGACTATGTCCCTTGCTCACTCTCCTCACATGGATGGTGAGAGCTGGGGAGCTATGGGATGTTTCATCCGCCACCAAATCCCCCTCACCAATCTTTATTTTCCACCATCTCCACCTCTCCCTTAAACCCCCCTCTCCCTCTCTCTCACACACACACACACACACACACACACACACACACACACACACACACACACACACACACACACACACACACACACACTCTCTCTCTCTCTCTCTCTCTCTCTCTCTCCCTCATCTCTCTCCCTCATCTCTCCCCCTCTCTCTAACACCCCCCCCCCCTCTTTCTTATTCCCTCCCCTGCCCCTTTATTGTCACCTTCACAGAGGACAAATAGGTGATCTTCAGCCTAGGCCTACCCCGGCCGGGGGGTAACCCCTGTTGGGTCACCTATATGGAGGATTAAGAGAGACCTGAAGGGGAACCGCCGTGCCCCCTAAATCCTCCCCTTCTAACATCTTTTTTAACACTCTAAAATTAGCCAGCTAACCCCACTACAAACAACTTCATCAAAAATTTAAATAATAAATACTTATCAATAACTGACCATCAGTGACACCAGACTAAGTTAGCAAAAAAGAACACACACACACACGTACAGATTTTCCCTTAGGACATTGATCAAATTTACATTTCTGTCTTTCTTTTAGGGAACTGTTCTCTGTTTCTAAGCTCACTTCTGATTTTTGCTATTTGCTCTTGACACTTCTTTTTTTCCTTTTTTCTTCCCCTTTCCCTTTTGCAATCCACTTTTGTTCTTCTTTTATTTTTTTATTTTTTTAATTGTTTTATATTATCTTATTTTATTTTATTTTATTTTATTTTAGGGTTCCTGTGCTTTTGTTTTTCTTCCCCCCTCCCCTCTTTTTTCTTAGGAAGGACTGACTCCTGAGGTTCTCATGCCAGGAAAAATGTACCTCCCTCACTCACGGTTTTAACCACAATCCTTTGCTACAACAGGGAGATTGATTCCCAAGGCTCTCGTGCCAGAAAGGAAGTACCTCACTCACTCACGGTTTTACCCACAATCCTTTGCTGTAACAGGAAGATTGATTCCTTAGGCTCTCATCCCTCAGAACTAAAATACCCACAATCCCTTGCGAGTGTATACAAATTTAATGTAGCAAAACTCAATTTAAAACAATAAACTACATTAAAATTAACTTGAAAGTTTAAAATACAACCAAGAGACATCCATTCTGGAATACAAACATCGAGAAGAGAACACAACCATGTCTGAGAGGAACAGCACAAACCATGACTCGAGCCCAACTCTGGGGATGTCTTCTTTTGTCAAAAGCACATTTAAGTGTTGTGCACTAAAGAGCAATGCTTGTTCCTGTAATCGAGACAAAGCACAGACCACAGGGCCAAGAAGACGTACCACTGCCTCGAAGTAGACGCTGCGCCGCCACCTAAAAGAAGACGCCGCACCTCCATCACTCCAAGCCGCCCACCACCTAGCTTCGACCCGCCGACAGCACCGAGTCCCAGCAAACCTGGACCCCGGACTTAAGACACACCGCTGCCGCCACGGCTGGACAGCTGGAACCTTTTCCCCCCTCCAGCAGATTTTAGACTACTGGAAAAGAAACGCCTCACATCAACAACAACTTAGGACCACAAGGGTAAGTGTAAAAATAACCTCTCAAACGCCTCAAAATTACTCTAAATAGTTAGTTTTGTTTGTTGAACTTGAGTTTGTGTCGTTTTTGAACTTGAGTTTGTGGTGTTTTTGAACTTGAGTTTGTGTCGTGTTTGAAGTTTGTGGCAACTTATGAACTTGAGTTTGTTTGGCTTGATTTTTTGGCAATTGTTGAACTTGAGTCTGTGGTTTTAAGTGAACTTTAGTTGGTGGCAATTGTTGACCTTGAGTTTGTGGCGTTTGTTGAACTTGAGTTTGTGGCGTTTGTTGAACTTGAGTTTGTGAAGTGTTTGAACTTGAGTTTGTGTTTTTTTTAACTTGAGATTGTGGCAATTGTTAAACTTGAGAATCGGGTGTTGGTTGAACTTGAGTTTGTGGTGTTCATTGAATTTGAGTTTGTGGCATATTTGAAATTGAGTTTATTATGTTTTTTGAACTTGAGGTTCTGGTGTTTTTTGAACTTGAGTTTGTTGAAATTGTTGAACTTGGGCTTGTGTCTTGTTTGAACTTGAGTTTGTGGTGTTTGTTGAACTTGAGTTTCTGTTGTTTTTGAACTTCAGTTTGTGTGGTGTTTTTGAACTTGAATTTGTGTCGTGTTTGAACTTGAGTTTGTGGCGTGTTTGAACTTGAGTTTGTGGTGTTTTTTGAACTTGAGGTTGTGGAAATTGTTAAACTTGAGATTTCGGTGTTGGTTGAACTTGAGTTTGTGGTGTTTTTTGAACTTGAGTTTGTGTCGTGTTTGAATTTGAGCTTGTGTGTTTTTTTAACCTTAAGTTTGTGGCAATTTATGAACTTGAGTTTCTTGAACTTGAGTTTGTGGTCTTTGTTCAACTTGAGTTTATGGTTTTTAGTGAACTCTAGTTGGTGGCATCTTTGAACTTGAGTTTGTGGCATTTGTTGAACTTGAGTTTGTGATGTGTTTGAACTTGAGTTTTTTGGTGTTTTTGAACTTGAGTTTGTGTCGTGTTTGAACTTGAGTTTGTGGCGTGTTTGAACTTGAGTTTCTGCTGTCTTTGAACTTGAGGTTGTGGCAATTGTTAAACTTGAGGTTTGGGTGTTGGTTGATCTTGAGTTTGTGTCTTGTTTGAACTTTTGTTTTTGGATTTTTTGAACTAGAGTTTGTGTGTTTTTTGAACTTAAGTTTGTGGCAACTTATGAACTTGAGTATATTGAAATTAAGTTTGTGGCAAATGTTGCACTTGAGTTTGTGGTTTTTTTTTAACTTGAGTTTGTGTCGTGTTTGCACACCAGGTTGTGGTGTTTTTGAACTTGAGTTTCTGTGTTTGTTGAACTTGAGGTTGTGGCAATTGTTGAACTTGATTTTTGAGTTTGTAGCGTGTTTGAATTTGAGGTTGTTGCAATTTTTAAACTTGAGATTTGGGTGTTGGTTGAACTTGAGTTTTTGTCTTGTTTTTGAACTTGAGATTGTGGAGTTTTTAAACTTCAGTAAGTGTGTTTGTTAAACTTTAGTTTATGCTGTGTTTGAACTTGAGTTTTTGGTGTTTTTGAAATTGACTTTGTGTGTTTGCACTTGAGTTTTGGTCTTGATTTTGTGTGTATGTTGAACTTGAGTTTGTGGTGTTTTTGAACTTGAGTTGGTGGTGTTATTGAACTTGAGCTTGTGTTTGAACTTGAGTTTGTGGTTTTTGTTGAACTTGAGTTTGTGTTGTTTTTGAACTTCAGTTTGTGTGGTGTTTTTGAACTTGAATTTTTGTCGTGTTTCAACTTGAGTTTGTGGCGTGTTTGAAAATGAGTTTGTGGCATGTTTGAACTTGAGTTTGTGTTGTTTTTGAACTTGAGGTTGTGGCAATTGTTAAACTTGAGATTTGGGTGTTGGTTGAACTTGAGTTTGTGGTGTTTTTTGAACTTGAGTTTGTTTCGTGTTTGAATTTAAGCTTGTGTGTTTTTTTATCTAAAGTTTGTGGCACTTTATGAACTTGAGTTTGTTGAACTTGAGTTTGTGGTCTTTGTTCAACTTGAGTTTGTGATTTTTAGTGAACTCTAGTTGGTGGCATCTTTGAACTTGAGTTTGTGGCATTTGTTGAACTTGAGTTTGTGATGTGTTTGAACTTGAGTTTGTGGTGTTTTTGAACTTGAGTTTGTGTCCTGTTTGAAAATGAGTTTGTGGCGTGTTTGAACTTGAGTTTCTGCTGTCTTTGAACTTGAGGTTGTGGCAATTGTTAAACTTGAGGTTTGGGTGTTGGTTGATCTTGAGTTTTTGTCTTGTTTGAACTTTTGTTTTTGGATTTTTTGAACTAGAGTTTGTGTGTTTTTTGAACTTAAGTTTTTGGCAACTTATGAACTTGAGTAGATTGAAATTAAGTTTGTGGCAAATGTTGAACTTGAGTTTGTGGCATTTGTTGAACTTGAGTTTGTGATGTGTTTGCACTCCAGGTTGTGGTGTTTTTGAACTTGAGGTTGTGGCAATTGTTGAACTTGAGTCTGTGGTTTTTAGTGAACTTAAGTTGGTGGCAATTCTTTAACTTGATTTTTGAGTTTGTAGCGTGTTTGAATTTGAGGTTGTTGCAATTTTTAAACTTGAGATTTGGGTGTTGGTTGAACTTAAAATTTTCACATTTATTGAACTTGAGTTTGTGGTTTTTTGTTGAACTTGAGCTTGTGTGTTTTTTGAACTTGAGTATGTGTGTTTGTTGAACTTGAGTTTGTGGTGTTTTTTGAACTTGAGGTTGTGGTTTTTTTTAACCTGAGTTTGTGTTTTTCTTGAACTTGAGTTTTTGGCATGTTTGAATTTGAGGTTCTTGCAATTCTTAAACTTGAGATTTGGGTGTTGGTTGAACTTGAAACTGTGACATTTGTTGAACTTGAGTTTGTGGTGTTTGCTGAACCTGAGTTTGTATCGTGTTTGAAATTGAGTTTGTGGTGTTTTTGAACTTGAGGTTGTGTGTTTTTTGAACTTGAGTTTGTGGTGTTTTTGAACTTCAGTTTGTGGCCCTTTTTTTAACTTGAGTTTGTTGAACTTTAGTTTTTGGCAATTGTTAAATGTGAGTTTAGGTCATTTGTTGAACTTGAAATTTTGGAATTTGTTGAACTTAAGATTGTGGTGTTTGTTGAACTTGAGTTTTTGGCAATTGTTGAACTTGAGTCTGTATTTTTCTCTAAACTTTAGTTGGTGGCAATTGTTGAAGTTGAGTTTGTGGTGTTTTTGCACCTGAGTTTGTGTCGTGTCTGAACTTGAGTTTGTGTTGTATTTGAACTTGAGGTTGTGGCAATTGTTAAACTTGAGATTTGGGTGTTGGTTGAACTTGAGATTGTGGTATTTGGCAAATTTGAGTTTGTCGCATGTTTGAACTTGAGTTTGTGGTGTTTTTGAACTTGAGGTTGTGGAAATTGTAAAATTTGAGATTTGGGATTTGGTTGAACTTGAGTTAGTGTTGCATTTTGAACTTGAGTTTGTGGTGTTTTTGAGCTTGAGCTTGTGTGTTTTTGAACTGAAGTTTGTGGCAATTGTTAAACTTGCGACTTGGGTGTTGGTTGAACTTGAGTTTGTGGTGTTTTTGAACTTGACTTTGTGTGTTGGTTGAACTTGAGTTTGTGGCGTGTTTGAACTTGACTTTGTGTGTTGGTTGAACTTGAGTTTGTGGCGTGTTTGAACTTGAGTTTGCGGTGTTTTTGAACTTGACTTTGTGTGTTTGTTGAACTTGAGTTTGTGGCGTGTTTGAACTTGAGTTTGTGGTGTTTTTGAAATTAAGGTTTTGGCAAATGTTAAACTTGAGATTTGGGTGTTGGTTGAACTTGAGTTTTAAGTGTGTTTGTTTAACTTTAGTTTATGCTGTTTTTGAACTTGAGTTTTTGGTGTTTTTGAAATTGACTGTGTGTTTGAACTTGAGTTTGTGTTGTGTTTGAACTTGGGCTTGTGTCTTGTTTGAACTTGAGTTTGTGGTGTTTGTTGAACTTGAGTTTGTGTCGTGTTTGCACTTGAGTTTTTGGTGTTTTTGATCTTGACTTGGTGGTGTATTTGAGCTTGAGTTTTGTGTTTGAACTTGAGTTTGTGGTGTTTGTTGAACTTGAGTTTGTGGCGTGTTTGCACTTGAGTTTGTGGTGTTTTTGATCTTGATTTTGTGTGTATGTTGAACTTGAGTTTGTGGTGTTTTTGAACTTGAGTTGGTGGTGTTAATGAACTTAAGCTTGTGTTTGAACTTGAGTTTGTGGTTTTTGTTGAACTTGAGTTTGTGTCATGTTTGAACTTGATTTTGTGTTGTTTTTAACTTGAGTTTGTGGTTTTTTTTAAGTTGAGGGTGTGGAATTTGTTGAATTTGAGGTTGTGGCAATTGTTAAACTTGAGTTTGTGTTTTAGTTGAACTTGAGTTTGTGTCGTGTTTGCACTTGAGTTAGTGGTTTTTTTTATGAACTTGAGTTTGTGTGTTTGTTAAACTTGAGGGTGTGGCAATTGTTAAACTTGAGATCTGGGTGTTGGTTGAACTTAAGTTTTTCTTGTGTTTGAACTTGAGTTTGTGGTGTTTTTGAACTTGAGTTTGTGGTGTTTTTGAACTTGAATTTGTGGTGTTTTTGAACTTGAGTTTGTGGGTTTTTTTTAACTTGATTTTGTGTGTTTGTTAAACTTGAGTTTGTGTGTTTTTTGAACTTGAGTTGGTGGTGTTTTTGAACTTGAGTTTCGTGTTTGAACCAGAGTTTGTGGTTTTTGTTAAACTTGAGTTTGTGTCATGTTTTAACTTGAGTTTGTGGTCTTCTTGAAATTGAGTTTGTGTGTTTTTTGAAGTTGAGGATGTGGACTTTGTTGTACTCAAGGTTGTGGAAATTGTTAAACTTGAGTTTGTGTGTTATTTGAACTCTAGTGTGTGTTGTATTTGAACTTCAGTTTGTGTGATTGTTGAACTTGAGTTTGTGTTGTGTTTGAACTTGAGTTTGTGGTCTTCTTGAAATTGAGTTTGTGGTGTTTTTAAACTTGAGTTTGTGTGTTTGTTAAACTTGAGGGTGTGGCAATTGTTAAACTTGAGATCTGGGTGTTGGTTGAACTTAAGTTTTTGTTGTGTTTGAACTTGAGTTTGTGGTGTTTTTTAACTTGAGTTTGTGGTGTTTTTTAACTTGAGTTTGTGGTGTTTTTGAACTTGAATTTGTTGTGTTTGAACTTGAGTTTGTGGTGTTTGTTGAATTTGAGTTTGTGTCGTATTACAACTTGATTTTGTGGTGTTTTTGAACTTGAGTTTGTGGTTTTTGTTTGAACTTGATTTTGTGTGTTTGTTAAACTTGAGTTTGTGTGTTTTTTGAACTTGAGTTGGTGGTGTTTTTGAACTTGAGTTTCGTGTTTGAACCAGAGTTTGTGGTTTTTGTTAAATTTGAGTTTGTGTCATTTTTTAACTTGAGTTTGTTGGTCTTCTTGAAATTGAGTTTGTGTTATTTTTGAAGTTGAGGATTTGGAATTTGTTGTACTCAAGGTTGTGGAAATTGTTAAACTTGAGTTTGTGTGTTATTTGAACTCTAGTGTGTGTCGTATTTGAACTTCAGTTTGTGTGATTGTTGAACTTGAGTTTGTGTTGTGTTTGAACTTGAGTTTGTGTTGTGTTTGCAATTGAGTTTGTGGTGTTTTTGAACTTGAGTTTGTGGTGTTTTTGAACTTGAGTTTGTGTGTTTGTCAAACTTGAATTTGTTATGTTTGAACTTGAGTTTGTGGTGTTTGTTGAACTTGAGTTTGTGTCGTGTTTGCACTTGAGTTTGTGGTGTTTTTGAACTTGATTTTGTATGTTTTTTGAATTTGAGTCTGTGGTGTTTTTGAACTTGTGTTTGTGTTTTTTTTAAGTTGAGGTTGTGGAATTATTTGAACTTGAGGTTTTGGCTATTATTAAACTTGAGTTTGTGTGTTAGTTTAACTTGAGTTTGTGTCGTGTTTGAACTTGAGTTTGTGGTGTTTGTTGAACTTGAATTTGTGGTCTTTTTGAACTTGAGTTGGTGGTCTTTTTCAACTTGAATTTCTTGTTTGAACTTGAGTTTGTGGTTTTTGTTGAACTTGAGGTTGTGGTATTTTTGAACTTGAGTTTGTGTGTTTGTTGAACTTGAGGGTGTGGCAATTGTAAAACTTGAGATTTGGTTGTTGGTTGAACTTGAGTTTGTGAAATTTTTGAAGTTGAGGATGTGAAAATTTTCAAACTTGAGAATCAGGTGTTGGTTGAACTTGAGATTGTGGTTTTTTGTGAAACTTGAGTTTATGGTGTTTTTGAACTTGAGTTTGTGGTTTCTTTGAACTTGATTCTGTGTTGTTTTTGAACTTGAGGTTGTGGAAATTGTTAAACTTGAGAAATGGGTATTGGTTGAACTTGAGTTTTTGCTGTTTTGAACTTGAGTTTGTGTCTTTTTTGAACTTGCGTTTCTGTTGTTTTTGAACTAGAGGTTGTGGAAATTGTTAAACTTGAGAATCAGGTGTTGGTTGAATTTGAGCTTGTGTGTCTGTTGAATTTGAGTTCGTGCCGTGTTTCAACTTGAGTTTGTGGTGTTTTTGAACTTGAGTTTTTTTGTTTGTTGAACTTGAGTTATTGTTGTGTTTGAACATGAGTTTGTGGTGTTTTCGAACTTGAGTTGGTTTCGTGTTTGAACTAGAGTTTGTGGCATTTTTTGAACTTGAGTATGTGTCGTGTTTGAACTTGAGTTGGTCGTGTTTTTGAACTTGAGTTTGTGTGTTTGTTGAACTTGAGGGTGTGGCAATTGTCCAACTTGAGTTTGTGGTGTTTTTGAACTTCAGTTTTTGTGTTTGTTGAATTTGATTTTTTGTGTTTTTTTGACTTGAGTATTTTTCATATTTGAACTTGAGTTTGTGGCGTTTGTTGAAATTGACTGTGTGTTTTTGAACTTGAGGTTGTGGCAATTGTTAAACTTGAGATTTGGGTGTTGGTTGAACTTGAGTTTGTGTTGTGTTTGAACTTGAGTTCATGTTGTTTGTTGAACGTGAGTTTTTGTGTTTTTTGAACTCGAGGTTGTGAAAATATTTAAACTTGAGAATGAGTTGTTGGTTGAACTTGAGTTTGTGGTTTTGGTTGAACTTGAGTTTGTGTCGTGTTTGAACTTGAGTACGTGGTGTTTTTGAACTTGAGTCTGTGTTGTTTTAGAACTTGAGTTTGTGGTGTGTTTGAACTTGAGTTTGTGTGTTTGTTGAACTTGAGGGTGTGGCAATTGTTAAACTTGAGATTTGGGTGTTGGTTGAACTTGAGTTTTTGTTGTTTTTGAACTTGAGTTTGTGGTGTTTTTGAACTTCAGTTAGTGTGTTTGTTAAACTTTAGTTTATGCTGTGTTTGAACTTGAGTTATTGGTGTTTTTGAAACTGACTTTGTGTCGTTGAACTTGAGTTTGTGGTGTTTGTTGAACTTGAGTTTGTGTCGTGTTTGCACTTGAGTTTTTGGTGTTTTTGATCTTGATTTTGTGTGTATGTTGAACTTGAGTTTGTGGTGTTTTTGAACTTAAGTTGGTGGTGTTTTTGAACTTGAGTTTCGTGTTTGAAATTTAGTTTGTGGTTTTTTTGAACTTGAGTTTGTGTCGTGTTTGAACTTGAGTTTGTGGTCTTTTTGAACTTGAGTTTGGTATTTTTGAAGTTGAGGATGTGGAATTTGTTGTACTTGAGGTTGTGGAAATTGTTAAACTTGAGTTTGTGTTTTTGTTGAACTTGAGTTTGTGTCGTGTTTGAACTTGAGTTTTTGTGTTTGTTGAACTTAAGTTTGTGTTGTTTTTGAACATGAGTTTGTTTCATGTTCGTACTTGAGTTTGTTGCGTTTGTTAAACTTGAGTTTGAGTGGTTGTTGAACTTGAGGTTGTGGCAATTGTTAAACTTGAGATTTGGTTGTTGGTTGAACTATAGTTTGTGTCGTGTTTGAACTTGAGTTTGTTTTGTGTTTGAACTTGAGTTTGTGGTTTTAGTTGAACTTGAGTTTGTGTCGTGTTTGAACTTGAGTTTTTGTGTTTGTTGAAATTAACTTTGTGTTGTTTTTGAACATGAGTTATTTTTCATGTTTGAACTTGAGTTTGTGGCGTTTGTTGAACTTGAGTTTGTGTGGTTGTTGAACTTGAGGTTGTTGCAATTGTTAAACTTGAAATTTGGTTGTTGGTTGAACTATGGTTTGTGTCGTGTTTGAACTTGAGTTTGTGTCGTGTTTGAACTTGAGTTTTTGTGTTTGTTGAACTTAACTTTGTGTTGTTTTTGAACATGAGTTATTTTTCATGTTTGAACTTGAGTTTGTGGCGTTTGTTGAACTTGAGTTTGTGTGGTTGTTGAACTTGAGGTTGTTGCAATTGTTAAACTTGAAATTTGGTTGTTGGTTGAACTATGGTTTGTGTCGTGTTTGAACTTGAGTTTGTTTTGTGTTTGAACTTGAGTTTGTTTTGTGTTTGAACTTGAGTTTGTGTCATGTTTGAACTTGATTTTTTGGTGTTTTTGAACTTGAGTTTGTGATGTGTTATTGAACTTGAGTTGGTTTCGGATTTGAACTTGAGTTTGTTTCGTGTTTGAACTTGAGTTTGTGGTGTTTTTGAACTTGAGTTGGTTTCGTGTTTGAACTAGAGTTTGTGGTCTTTTTGAACTTGAGTTTGTGTGTTTGTTGAACTTGAGGGTGTGGCAATTCTTAAACTTGAGATTTGGGTGTTGGTTGAACTTGAGTTTTTGTTGTTTTTGAACTTGAGTTAGTGTGTTTGTTGAACTTTAGATTATGTTGTGTTTGAACTTGAGATTTTGGTGTTTTTGAACTTGAGTTTGTGTGTTTTTTGAACTTGAGTTGGTGGTGTTTTTGAACTTGAGTTTGTGTCGTGTTTTAACTTAAGTTTGTGGTCTTTTTTAACTTGAGTTTGTTGTATTTTTGAAGTTGAGGATGTGGAATTTTTTGTACTTGAGGTTGTGGAAATTGTTAAACTTGAGTTTGTGTGTTATTTGAACTCTAGTTTGTGTCGTATTTGAACTTGAGTTTGTGTGATTGTTGAACTTGAGTTTGTGTCGTGTTTGCACTTGAGTTTGTGTGTTTGTTAAACTTGAGGGTGTGGCAATTGTTAAACTTGAGATCTGGGTGTTGGTTGAACTTAAGTTTTTTTGTGTTTGAACTTGAGTTTGTGGTGTTTGTTGAATTTGAGTTTGTGTGTGTTTGAACTTGATTTTGTGGTGTTTTTGAACCTGAGTTTGTGGTTTTTGTTTGAACTTGAGTTTGTGTGTTTGTTAAACTTGAGGGTGTGGCAATTGTTAAACTTGAGATCTGGGTGTTGGTTGAACTTAAGTTTTTGTTGTGTTTGAACTTGAGTTTGTGGTGTTTTTTAACTTGAGTTTGTGGTGTTTTTGAACTTGAATTTGTTGTGTTTGAACTTGAGTTTGTGGTGTTTGTTGAATTTGAGTTTGTGTCGTATTACAACTTGATTTTGTGGTGTTTTTGAACTTGAGTTTGTGGTTTTTGTTTGAACTTGATTTTGTGTGTTTGTTAAACTTGAGTTTGTGTGTTTTTTGAACTTGAGTTGGTGGTGTTTTTGAACTTGAGTTTCGTGTTTGAACCAGAGTTTGTGGTTTTTGTTAAATTTGAGTTTGTGTCATGTTTTAACTTGAGTTTGTGGTCTTCTTGAAATTGAGTTTGTGTTATTTTTGAAGTTGAGGATTTGGAATTTGTTGTACTCAAGGTTGTGGAAATTGTTAAACTTGAGTTTGTGTGTTATTTGAACTCTAGTGTGTGTCGTATTTGAACTTCAGTTTGTGTGATTGTTGAACTTGAGTTTGTGTTGTGTTTGAACTTGAGTTTGTGTTGTGTTTGCAATTGAGTTTGTGGTGTTTTTGAACTTGAGTTTGTGGTGTTTTTGAACTTGAGTTTGTGTGTTTGTCAAACTTGAATTTGTTAGGTTTGAACTTGAGTTTGTGGTGTTTGTTGAACTTGAGTTTGTGTCGTGTTTGCACTTGAGTTTGTGGTGTTTTTGAACTTGATTTTGTATGTTTTTTGAACTTGAGTCTGTGGTGTTTTTGAACTTGTGTTTGTGTTTTTTTTTAAGTTGAGGTTGTGGAATTATTTGAACTTGAGGTTTTGGCTATTATTAAACTTGAGTTTGTGTGTTAGTTTAACTTGAGTTTGTGTCGTGTTTGAACTTGAGTTTGTGGTGTTTGTTGAACTTGAATTTGTGGTCTTTTTGAACTTGAGTTGGTGGTCTTTTTCAACTTGAATTTCTTGTTTGAACTTGAGTTTGTGGTTTTTGTTGAACTTGAGGTTGTGGTATTTTTGAACTTGAGTTTGTGTGTTTGTTGAACTTGAGGGTGTGGCAATTGTAAAACTTGAGATTTGGTTGTTGGTTGAACTTGAGTTTGTGAAATTTTTGAAGTTGAGGATGTGAAAATTTTCAAACTTGAGAATCAGGTGTTGGTTGAACTTGAGATTGTGGTTTTTTGTGAAACTTGAGTTTATGGTGTTTTTGAACTTGAGTTTGTGGTTTCTTTGAACTTGATTCTGTGTTGTTTTTGAACTTGAGGTTGTGGAAATTGTTAAACTTGAGAAATGGGTATTGGTTGAACTTGAGTTTTTGCTGTTTTGAACTTGAGTTTGTGTCTTTTTTGAACTTGCGTTTCTGTTGTTTTTGAACTAGAGGTTGTGGAAATTGTTAAACTTGAGAATCAGGTGTTGGTTGAATTTGAGCTTGTGTGTCTGTTGAATTTGAGTTCGTGCCGTGTTTCAACTTGAGTTTGTGGTGTTTTTGAACTTGAGTTTTTTTGTTTGTTGAACTTGAGTTATTGTTGTGTTTGAACATGAGTTTGTGGTGTTTTCGAACTTGAGTTGGTTTCGTGTTTGAACTAGAGTTTGTGGCATTTTTTGAACTTGAGTATGTGTCGTGTTTGAACTTGAGTTGGTCGTGTTTTTGAACTTGAGTTTGTGTGTTTGTTGAACTTGAGGGTGTGGCAATTGTCCAACTTGAGTTTGTGGTGTTTTTGAACTTCAGTTTTTGTGTTTGTTGAATTTGATTTTTTGGGTTTTTTTGACTTGAGTATTTTTCATATTTGAACTTGAGTTTGTGGCGTTTGTTGAAATTGACTGTGTGTTTTTGAACTTGAGGTTGTGGCAATTGTTAAACTTGAGATTTGGGTGTTGGTTGAACTTGAGTTTGTGTTGTGTTTGAACTTGAGTTCATGTTGTTTGTTGAACGTGAGTTTTTGTGTTTTTTGAACTCGAGGTTGTGAAAATATTTAAACTTGAGAATGAGTTGTTGGTTGAACTTGAGTTTGTGGTTTTGGTTGAACTTGAGTTTGTGTCGTGTTTGAACTTGAGTACGTGGTGTTTTTGAACTTGAGGGTGTGGCAATTGTTAAACTTGAGATTTGGGTGTTGGTTGCACTTGAGTTTTTGTTGTTTTTGAACTTGAGTTTGTGGTGTTTTTGAACTTCAGTTAGTGTGTTTGTTAAACTTTAGTTTATGCTGTGTTTGAACTTGAGTTATTGGTGTTTTTGAAATTGACTTTGTGTCGTTGAACTTGAGTTTGTGGTGTTTGTTGAACTTGAGTTTGTGTCGTGTTTGCACTTGAGTTTTTGGTGTTTTTGATCTTGATTTTGTGTGTATGTTGAACTTGAGTTTGTGGTGTTTTTGAACTTAAGTTGGTGGTGTTTTTGAACTTGAGTTTCGTGTTTGAAATTTAGTTTGTGGTTTTTTTGAACTTGAGTTTGTGTCGTGTTTGAACTTGAGTTTGTGGTCTTTTTGAACTTGAGTTTGGTATTTTTGAAGTTGAGGATGTGGAATTTGTTGTACTTGAGGTTGTGGAAATTGTTAAACTTGAGTTTGTGTTTTTGTTGAACTTGAGTTTGTGTCGTGTTTGAACTTGAGTTTTTGTGTTTGTTGAACTTAAGTTTGTGTTGTTTTTGAACATGAGTTTGTTTCATGTTCGTACTTGAGTTTGTTGCGTTTGTTAAACTTGAGTTTGAGTGGTTGTTGAACTTGAGGTTGTGGCAATTGTTAAACTTGAGATTTGGTTGTTGGTTGAACTATAGTTTGTGTCGTGTCTGAACTTGAGTTTGTTTTGTGTTTGAACTTGAGTTTGTGGTTTTAGTTGAACTTGAGTTTGTGTCGTGTTTGAACTTGAGTTTTTGTGTTTGTTGAACTTAACTTTGTGTTGTTTTTGAACATGAGTTATTTTTCATGTTTGAACTTGAGTTTGTGGCGTTTGTTGAACTTGAGTTTGTGTGGTTGTTGAACTTGAGGTTGTTGCAATTGTTAAACTTGAAATTTGGTTGTTGGTTGAACTATGGTTTGTGTCGTGTTTGAACTTGAGTTTGTGTCGTGTTTGAACTTGAGTTTTTGTGTTTGTTGAACTTAACTTTGTGTTGTTTTTGAACATGAGTTATTTTTCATGTTTGAACTTGAGTTTGTGGCGTTTGTTGAACTTGAGTTTGTGTGGTTGTTGAACTTGAGGTTGTTGCAATTGTTAAACTTGAAATTTGGTTGTTGGTTGAACTATGGTTTGTGTCGTGTTTGAACTTGAGTTTGTTTTGTGTTTGAACTTGAGTTTGTGTCATGTTTGAACTTGATTTTTTGGTGTTTTTGAACTTGAGTTTGTGATGTGTTATTGAACTTGAGTTGGTTTCGGATTTGAACTTGAGTTTGTTTCGTGTTTGAACTTGAGTTTGTGGTGTTTTTGAACTTGAGTTGGTTTCGTGTTTGAACTAGAGTTTGTGGTCTTTTTGAACTTGAGTTTGTGTGTTTGTTGAACTTGAGGGTGTGGCAATTCTTAAACTTGAGATTTGGGTGTTGGTTGAACTTGAGTTTTTGTTGTTTTTGAACTTGAGTTAGTGTGTTTGTTGAACTTTAGATTATGTTGTGTTTGAACTTGAGATTTTGGTGTTTTTGAACTTGAGTTTGTGTGTTTTTTGAACTTGAGTTGGTGGTGTTTTTGAACTTGAGTTTGTGTCGTGTTTTAACTTAAGTTTGTGGTCTTTTTTAACTTGAGTTTGTTGTATTTTTGAAGTTGAGGATGTGGAATTTTTTGTACTTGAGGTTGTGGAAATTGTTAAACTTGAGTTTGTGTGTTATTTGAACTCTAGTTTGTGTCGTATTTGAACTTGAGTTTGTGTGATTGTTGAACTTGAGTTTGTTTTGTGTTTGAACTTGAGTTTGTGTCGTGTTTGCAATTGAGTTTGTGTTGTTTTTGAACTTGAGGTTGTGGTGTTTTTGAACTTGAGTTTGTGTGTTTTTTGAACTTGAGTTTGTGTTGTGTTTTAACTTGTATGTGTGGTCTTTGTTGAAATTGAGTTTGTGTCGTGTTGAACTTGAGTTTGTGGTGTTTTTGAACTTAAGTTTGTGGTGTTTGTTGAACTTGAGTTTGTGGCGTGTTTGCACTTGAGTTTTTGGTGTTTTTGATCTTGATTTTGTGTGTATGTTGAACTTGAGTTTGTGGTGTTTTTGAACTTGAGTTGGTGGTGTTAATGAACATAAGCTTGTGTTTGAACTTGAGTTTGTGGTTTTTGTTGAACTTGAGTTTGTGTCATGTTTGATCTTGATTTTGTGTTGTTTTTAACTTGAGTTTGTGGTTTTTTTTAAGTTGAGGGTGTGGAATTTGTTGAATTTGAGGTTGTGGCAATTGTTAAACTTGAGTTTGTGTTTTAGTTGAACTTGAGTTTGTGTCGTGTTTGCACTTGAGTTAGTGGTGTTTTTTATGAACTTGAGTTTGTGTGTTTTTTAAACTTGAGGGTGTGGCAATTGTTAAACTTGAGATCTGGGTGTTGGTTGAACTTAAGTTTTTTTGTGTATGAACTTGAGTTTGTGGTGTTTGTTGAATTTGAGTTTGTGTGTGTTTGAACTTGATTTTGTGGTGTTTTTGAACCTGAGTTTGTGGTTTTTGTTTGAACTTGATTTTGTGTGTTTGTTAAACTTGAGTTTGTGTGTTTTTTGAACTTGAGTTGGTGGTGTTTTTGAACTTGAGTTTCGTGTTTGAACCAGAGTTTGTGGTTTTTGTTAAACTTGAGTTTGTGTCATGTTTTAACTTGAGTTTGTGGTCTTCTTGAAATTGAGTTTGTGTGTTTTTTGAAGTTGAGGATGTGGAATTTGTTGTACTCAAGGTTGTGGAAATTGTTAAACTTGAGTTTGTGTGTTATTTGAACTCTAGTGTGTGTTGTATTTGAACTTCAGTTTGTGTGATTGTTGAACTTGAGTTTGTGTTGTGTTTGAACTTGAGTTTGTGGTCTTCTTGAAATTGAGTTTGTGGTGTTTTTAAACTTGAGTTTGTGTGTTTGTTAAACTTGAGGGTGTGGCAATTGTTAAACTTGAGATCTGGGTGTTGGTTGAACTTAAGTTTTTGTTGTGTTTGAACTTGAGTTTGTGGTGTTTTTTAACTTGAGTTTGTGGTGTTTTTGAACTTGAATTTGTTGTGTTTGAACTTGAGTTTGTGGTGTTTGTTGAATTTGAGTTTGTGTCGTATTACAACTTGATTTTGTGGTGTTTTTGAACTTGAGTTTGTGGTTTTTGTTTGAACTTGATTTTGTGTGTTTGTTAAACTTGAGTTTGTGTGTTTTTTGAACTTGAGTTGGTGGTGTTTTTGAACTTGAGTTTTGTGTTTGAAACAGAGTTTGTGGTTTTTGTTAAATTTGAGTTTGTGTCATGTTTTAACTTGAGTTTGTGGTCTTCTTGAAATTGAGTTTGTGTTATTTTTGAAGTTGAAGTTGAGGATTTGGAATTTGTTGTACTCAAGGTTGTGGAAATTGTTAAACTTGAGTTTGTGTGTTATTTGAACTCTAGTGTGTGTCGTATTTGAACTTCAGTTTGTGTGATTGTTGAACTTGAGTTTGTGTTGTGTTTGAACTTGAGTTTGTGTTGTGTTTGCAATTGAGTTTGTGGTGTTTTTGAACTTGAGTTTGTGGTGTTTTTAAACTTGAGTTTGTGTGTTTGTCAAACTTGAATTTGTTATGTTTGAACTTGAGTTTGTGGTGTTTGTTGAACTTGAGTTTGTGTCGTGTTTGCACTTGAGTTTGTGGTGTTTTTGAACTTGATTTTGTATGTTTTTTGAACTTGAGTCTGTGGTGTTTTTGAACTTGTGTTTGTGTTTTTTTTTAAGTTGAGGGTGTGGAATTATTTGAACTTGAGGTTTTGGCTATTATTAAACTTGAGTTTGTGTGTTAGTTTAACTTGAGTTTGTGTTGTGTTTGAACTTGAGTTTGTGGTGTTTGTTGAACTTGAATTTGTGGTCTTTTTGAACTTGAGTTGGTGGTCTTTTTCAACTTGAATTTCTTGTTTGAACTTGAGTTTGTGGTTTTTGTTGAACTTGAGGTTGTGGTATTTTTGAACTTGAGTTTGTGTGTTTGTTGAACTTGAGGGTGTGGCAATTGTAAAACTTGAGATTTGGTTGTTGGTTGAACTTGAGTTCGTGTCGTTTTTGAACATGAGTTCGTGTTGTTTGTTTAACTTGAGTTTGTGAAATTTTTGAAGTTGAGGATGTGAAAATTTTCAAACTTGAGAATCAGGTGTTGGTTGAACTTGAGATTGTGGTTTTTGTGAAACTTGAGTTTATGGTGTTTTTGAACTTGAGTTTGTGGTTTCTTTGAACTTGATTCTGTGTTGTTTTTGAACTTGAGGTTGTGGAAATTGTTAAACTTGAGAAATGGGTATTGGTTGAACTTGAGTTTTTGCTGTTTTGAACTTGAGTTTGTGTCTTTTTTGAACTTGCGTTTCTGTTGTTTTTGAACTAGAGGTTGTGGAAATTGTTAAACTTGAGAATCAGGTGTTGGTTGAATTTGAGCTTGTGTGTCTGTTGAATTTGAGTTCGTGCCGTGTGTTTCAACTTTAGTTTGTGGTGTTTTTGAACTTGAGTTTTTTTGTTTGTTGAACTTGAGTTATTGTTGTGTTTGAACATGAGTTTGTGGTGTTTTCGAACTTGAGTTGGTTTCGTGTTTGAACTAGAGTTTGTGGCATTTTTTGAACTTGAGTATGTGTCGTGTTTGAACTTGAGTTGGTCGTGTTTTTGAACTTGAGTTTGTGTGTTTGTTGAACTTGAGGGTGTGGCAATTGTCCAACTTTAGTTTGTGGTGTTTTTGAACTTGAGTTTTTGTGTTTGTTGAATTTGAGTTATTGTTGTGTTTGAACATGAGTTTGTGGTGTTTTTGAACTTGAGTTGGTTTCGTGTTTGAACTAGAGTTTGTGGCATTTTTTGAACTTGAGTATGTGTCGTGTTTGAACTTGAGTTGGTCGTGTTTTTGAACTTGAGTTTGTGTGTTTGTTGAACTTGAGGGTGTGGCAATTGTCCAACTTGAGTTTGTGGTGTTTTTGAACTTCAGTTTTTGTGTTTGTTGAATTTGATTTTTTGTGTTTTTTTGACTTGAGTATTTTTCATATTTGAACTTGAGTTTGTGGCGTTTGTTGAAATTGACTGTGTGTTTTTGAACTTGAGGTTGTGGCAATTGTTAAACTTGAGATTTGGGTGTTGGTTGAACTTGAGTTTGTGTTGTGTTTGAACTTGAGTTCATGTTGTTTGTTGAACGTGAGTTTTTGTGTTTTTTGAACTCGAGGTTGTGAAAATATTTAAACTTGAGAATGAGTTGTTGGTTGAACTTGAGTCTGTGTTGTTTTAGAACTTGAGTTTGTGGTGTGTTTGAACTTGAGTTTTATGTGTTTGTTGAACTTGAGGGTGTGGCAATTGTTAAACTTGAGATTTGGGTGTTGGTTGAACTTGAGTTTTTGTTGTTTTTGAACTTGAGTTTGTGGTGTTTTTGAACTTCAGTTAGTGTGTTTGTTAAACTTAAGTTTATGCTGTGTTTGAACTTGAGTTATTGGTGTTTTTGAAATTGACTTTGTGTCGTTGAACTTGAGTTTGTGGTGTTTGTTGAACTTGAGTTTGTTGCAATTGTTAAACTTGAAATTTGGTTGTTGGTTGAACTATGGTTTGTGTCGTGTTTGAACTTGAGTTTGTTTTGTGTTTGAACTTGAGTTTGTGGTTTTTGTTGAACTTGAGTTTGTGTCATGTTTGAACTTGATTTTTTGGTGTTTTTGAACTTGAGTTTGTGATGTGTTATTGAACTTGAGTTGGTTTCGGATTTGAACTTGAGTTTGTGTCGTGTTTGAACTTGAGTTTGTGGTGTTTTTGAACTTGAGTTGGTTTCGTGTTTGAACTAGAGTTTGTGGTCTTTTTGAACTTGAGTTTGTGTGTTTGTTGAACTTGAGGGTGTGGCAATTCTTAAACTTGAGATTTGGGTGTTGGTTGAACTTGAGTTTTTGTTGTTTTTGAACTTGAGTTAGTGTGTTTGTTGAACTTTAGATTATGTTGTGTTTGAACTTGAGATTTTGGTGTTTTTGAACTTGAGTTTGTGTGTTTTTTGAACTTGAGTTGGTGGTGTTTTTGAACTTGAGTTTGTGTCGTGTTTTAACTTAAGTTTGTGGTCTTTTTTAACTTGAGTTTGTTGTATTTTTAAAGTTGAGGATGTGGAATTTTTTGTACTTGAGGTTGTGGAAATTGTTAAACTTGAGTTTGTGTGTTATTTGAACTCTAGTTTGTGTCGTATTTGAACTTGAGTTTGTGTGATTGTTGAACTTGAGTTTGTTTTGTGTTTGAACTTGAGTTTGTGTCGTGTTTGCAATTGAGTTTGTGTTGTTTTTGAACTTGAGGTTGTGGTGTTTTTGAACTTGAGTTTGTGTGTTTTTTGAACTTGAGTTTGTGTTGTGTTTTAACTTGTATGTGTGGTCTTTGTTGAAATTGAGTTTGTGTCGTGTTGAACTTGAGTTTGTGGTGTTTTTGAACTTAAGTTGGTGGTGTTTTTGAACTTGAGTTTCGTGTTTGAAATTTAGTTTGTGGTTTTTTTGAACTTGAGTTTGTGTCGTGTTTGAACTTGAGTTTGTGGTCTTTTTGAACTTGAGTTTGGTATTTTTGAAGTTGAGGATGTGGAATTTGTTGTACTTGAGGTTGTGGAAATTGTTAAACTTGAGTTTGTGTTTTTGTTGAACTTGAGTTTGTGTCGTGTTTGAACTTGAGTTTTTGTGTTTGTTGAACTTAAGTTTGTGTTGTTTTTGAACATGAGTTTGTTTCATGTTTGTACTTGAGTTTGTTGCGTTTGTTAAACTTGAGTTTGAGTGGTTGTTGAACTTGAGGTTGTGGCAATTGTTAAACTTGAGATTTGGTTGTTGGTTGAACTATAGTTTGTGTCGTGTTTGAACTTGAGTTTGTTTTGTGTTTGAACTTGAGTTTGTGGTTTTAGTTGAACTTGAGATTGTGTCGTGTTTGAACTTGAGTTTTTGTGTTTGTTGAACTTAACTTTGTGTTGTTTTTGAACATGAGTTATTTTTCATGTTTGAACTTGAGTTTGTGGCGTTTGTTGAACTTGAGTTTGTGTGGTTGTTGAACTTGAGGTTGTTGCAATTGTTAAACTTGAAATTTGGTTGTTGGTTGAACTATGGTTTGTGTCGTGTTTGAACTTGAGTTTGTTTTGTGTTTGAACTTGAGTTTGTGGTTTTTGTTGAACTTGAGTTTGTGGTGTTTTTGAACTTGAGTTTGTGTGTTTTTTGAACTTGAGTTTGTGTTGTGTTTTAACTTGTATGTGTGGTCTTTGTTGAAATTGAGTTTGTGTCGTGTTGAACTTGAGTTTGTGGTGTTTTTGAACTTAAGTTGGTGGTGCTTTTGAACTTGAGTTTCGTGTTTGAATTTGAGTTTGTTGTTTTTGTTGAACTTGAGTTTGTGTCATGTTTGAACTTGAGTTTGTGGTGTTCTTGAACTTGATTTTGTGGTTTTTTTTAAGCTGAGGATGTGGAATTTTTTCAAATTGAGGTTGTGGAAATTGTTAAACTTGAGTTTGTGAGTGTTTTTAACTCTAGCTTTTTCCATATTTGAACTTGATTTTGTGTGATTGTTGAACTTGAGTTTGAGTTGTGTTTGAACTTGAGTTTGTGGTGTTTGTTGAACTTGAGTTTGTTTTGTTTTTACAATTGAGTTTGTGGGTTTTTTTAACTTGAGTTTGTGTGGTTGTTGAACTTGAGTTTGTGTTGTGTTTGAACTTGGGTTTGTGGTGTTTGTTGAACTTGAGTTTGTGTCATGTTTGCAACTTGAGTTTGTGGTGTTTTTGAACTTGATTTTGTATGTTTGTTGAACTTGAGTTTGTGGTGATTTTGAATTTGAGTAGGTGTCATATTTGCACTTGAGTTTGTGGTGTTTTTGAACTTGATTTTGTATGTTTGTTGAACTTGAGTTTGTGGTGATTTTGAATTTGAGTAGGTGTTATGTTTGAACTTGAGTTTGTGGTGTTTTTGAACTTGAGTTTGTGATTTTTTTGAAGTTGAGGATGTGGAATTTTTATCAAATTGAGGTTGTGAAAATTGTTAAACTTGAGTTTGTGAGTGTTTTTAACTCTAGCTTGTGTGATTGTTGAACTTGATTTTGAGTTGTGTTTGAACTTGAGTTTGTGGTGTTTGTTAAGATTGAGTTTGTTTTGTTTTTACAATTGAGTTTGTGTTTTTTTTAACTTGAGTTTGTGTGGTTGTTGAACTTGAGTTTGTGTTGTGTTTGAACTTGAGTTTGTGGTGTTTTTGAGCTTGAGTTTGTGTGATTGTTGAACTTGAGTTTGTGTTGTGTTTGAACTTGAGTTTTTGGTGTTTTTGAACTTGAGTTTGTGGTGATTTTGAATTTGAGTAGGTGTCATGTTTGAACTTGAGTTTGTGGTGTTTTTGAACTTGAGTTTGTGATTTTTTTGAAGTTGAGGGTGTGGAATTTTTTGAATTTGAGGTTGTGGCAATCGTTAAACTTGAGTTTCTGTTTTAGTTTAACTTGAGTTTATTTTGTTTGAACTTGAGTTCTTTTGTTTGTTAAACCTAAGTATGTGTTGTTTTTGAACATGAGTTTGTTTCATGTTTGAACTTTAGTTTGTGGCGTTTGTTGAACTTGAGTTTGTGTGATTGTTGAAATTGAGGTTGTGGCAATTGTTAAACTTGAGATTTGGTTGTTGTTTGAACTTGAGTTTGTGTCGTGAAATTAAACTTGAGTTTGTTTCGGATTTGAACTTGAGTTTATGGTCTTGAACTTAAGTTTGAGTGTTTGTTGAACTTGAGTTCGTGTTGTTTTTGAACATGAGTTTGTGGTGTGTTTGAACTTGAGTTTGTGTCGTGTTTTTGAACTTGAGTTTATTTTTGGATTTGAAATTGAGTTTGTGGTGTTTGCTGAACTTAAGTTTGTGTTGTATTTGAACTGAAGTATGTGGTGTTTTTGAACTTGAGTCAGTATTGTTTTTGAACTTGAGGTTTTGGTGTGTTTGAACTTGATTTTGTGTGTTTGTTGAACTTGAGTTTGTGGTCTTTTTGAACTTGAGTTTCGTGTTTGAACTCAAGTTTGTGGTGTTTGTTGAACTTGAGTTTGTGTCGTGTTTGAACTTGAGTTTGTGTGATTGTTGAACTTGAGTTTGTGTTGTGTTTGAACTTGAGTTTTTGGTGTTTGTTGAACTTGAGTTTTTTGTCGTGTTTGCAATTGAGTTTGTGTTGTTTTTGAACTTGAGTTTGTGGTGTTTTTGAACTTGAGTTTGTGTGTTTGTTGAACTTGAGTTTGTGTTGTGTTTGAACTTGAGTTTGTGGTGTTTGTTGAATTTGAGTTTTTTGTCGTGTTTGCAATTGAGTTTGTGTTGTTTTTGAACTTGAGTTTGTGGTGTTTTTGAGCTTGAGTTTGTGTGATTGTTGAACTTGAAGTTTGTGTTGTGTTTGAACTTGAGTTTGTGGTGTTTGTTGAACTTGAGTTTTTTGTCGTGTTTGCAATTGAGTTTGTGTTGTTTATGAACTTGAGTTTGTGGTGTTTTTGAACTTGAGTTTGTGTGTTTGTTGAACTTGAGTTTGTGTTGTGTTTGAACTTGAGTTTGTGTCGTGTTTGCACTTGAGTTTTTTGTCGTGTTTGCAATTGAGTTTGTGTTGTTTTTGAACTTGAGGTTGTGGTGTTTTTGAGCTTGAGTTTGTGTGTTTGTTGAACTTGAGTTTGTGTTGTGTTTGAACTTGAGTTTGTGGTGTTTGTTGAACTTGAGTTTGTGTCGTGTTTTAACTTGAGTTTGTGTGATTGTTGAACTTGAGTTATTTTTCATGTTTGAACTTGAGTTTGTGGCGTTTGTTGAACTTGAGTTTGTGTGGTTGTTGAACTTGAGGTTGTTGCAATTGTTAAACTTGAAATTTGGTTGTTGGTATAACTATGGTTTGTGTCGTGTTTGAACTTGAGTTTGTTTTGTGTTTGAACTTGAGTTTGTGGTTTTTGTTGAACTTGAGTTTGTGGTGTTTTTGAACTTGAGTTTGTGTGTTTTTTGAACTTGAGTTTGTGTTGTGTTTTAACTTGTATGTGTGGTCTTTGTTGAAATTGAGTTTGTGTCGTGTTGAACTTGAGTTTGTGGTGTTTTTGAACTTAAGTTGGTGGTGCTTTTGAACTTGAGTTTCGTGTTTGAATTTGAGTTTGTTGTTTTTGTTGAACTTGAGTTTGTGTCGTGTTTGAACTTGAGTTTGTGGTGTTCTTGAACTTGAGTTTGTGGTTTTTTTGAAGCTGAGGATGTGGAATTTTTTCAAATTGAGGTTGTGGAAATTGTTAAACTTGAGTTTGTGAGTGTTTTTAACTCTAGCTTTTTCCATATTTGAACTTGATTTTGTGTGATTGTTGAACTTGAGTTTGAGTTGTGTTTGAACTTGAGTTTGTGGTGTTTGTTGAACTTGAGTTTGTTTTGTTTTTACAATTGAGTTTGTGGGTTTTTTTAACTTGAGTTTGTGTGGTTGTTGAACTTGAGTTTGTGTTGTGTTTGAACTTGGGTTTGTGGTGTTTGTTGAACTTGAGTTTGTGTCATGTTTGCACTTGAGTTTGTGGTGTTTTTGAACTTGATTTTGTATGTTTGTTGAACTTGAGTTTGTGGTGATTTTGAATTTGAGTAGGTGTCATATTTGCACTTGAGTTTGTGGTGTTTTTGAACTTGATTTTGTATGTTTGTTGAACTTGAGTTTGTGGTGATTTTGAATTTGAGTAGGTGTTATGTTTGAACTTGAGTTTGTGGTGTTTTTGAACTTGAGTTTGTGATTTTTTTGAAGTTGAGGATGTGGAATTTTTTCAAATTGAGGTTGTGAAAATTGTTAAACTTGAGTTTGTGAGTGTTTTTAACTCTAGCTTTTTCCATATTTGAACTTGATTTTGTGTGATTGTTGAACTTGATTTTGAGTTGTGTTTGAACTTGAGTTTGTGGTGTTTGTTAAGATTGAGTTTGTTTTGTTTTTACAATTGAGTTTGTGTTTTTTTTAACTTGAGTTTGTGTGGTTGTTGAACTTGAGTTTGTGTTGTGTTTGAACTTGAGTTTGTGGTGTTTGTTGAACTTGAGTTTGTGTCATGTTTGCACTTGAGTTTGTGGTGTTTTTGAACTTGAGTTTTTGGTGTTTTTGAACTTGAGTTTGTGGTGATTTTGAATTTGAGTAGGTGTCATGTTTGAACTTGAGTTTGTGGTGTTTTTGAACTTGAGTTTGTGATTTTTTTGAAGTTGAGGGTGTGGAATTTTTTGAATTTGAGGTTGTGGCAATCGTTAAACTTGAGTTTCTGTTTTAGTTTAACTTGAGTTCATTTTGTTTGAACTTGAGTTCTTTTGTTTGTTAAACCTAAGTATGTGTTGTTTTTGAACATGAGTTTGTTTCATGTTTGAACTTTAGTTTGTGGCGTTTGTTGAACTTGAGTTTGTGTGATTGTTGAAATTGAGGTTGTGGCAATTGTTAAACTTGAGATTTGGTTGTTGTTTGAACTTGAGTTTGTGTCGTGAAATTAAACTTGAGTTTGTTTCGGATTTGAACTTGAGTTTATGGTCTTGAACTTAAGTTTGAGTGTTTGTTGAACTTGAGTTCGTGTTGTTTTTGAACATGAGTTTGTGGTGTGTTTGAACTTGAGTTTGTGTCGTGTTTTTGAACTTGAGTTTATTTTTGGATTTGAAATTGAGTTTGTGGTGTTTTTGAACTTGAGTTTGTGTGTTTGTTGAACTTGAGTTTGTGTTGTGTTTGAACTTGAGTTTGTGGTGTTTGTTGAATTTGAGTTTTTTGTCGTGTTTGCAATTGAGTTTGTGTTGTTTTTGAACTTGAGTTTGTGGTGTTTTTGAGCTTGAGTTTGTGTGATTGTTGAACTTGAGTTTGTGTTGTGTTTGAACTTGAGTTTGTGGTGTTTGTTGAACTTGAGTTTTTTGTCGTGTTTGCAATTGAGTTTGTGTTGTTTATGAACTTGAGTTTGTGGTGTTTTTGAACTTGAGTTTGTGTGTTTGTTGAACTTGAGTTTGTGTTGTGTTTGAACTTGAGTTTGTGGTGTTTGTTGAACTTGAGTTTTTTGTCGTGTTTGCAATTGAGTTTGTGTTGTTTTTGAACTTGAGTTTGTGGTGTTTTTGAGCTTGAGTTTGTGTGTTTGTTGAACTTGAGTTTGTGTTGTGTTTGAACTTGAGTTTGTGGTGTTTGTTGAACTTGAGTTTGTGTCGTGTTTTAACTTGAGTTTGTGTGATTGTTGAACTTGAGTTATTTTTCATGTTTGAACTTGAGTTTGTGGCGTTTGTTGAACTTGAGTTTGTGTGGTTGTTGAACTTGAGGTTGTTGCAATTGTTAAACTTGAAATTTGGTTGTTGGTATAACTATGGTTTGTGTCGTGTTTGAACTTGAGTTTGTTTTGTGTTTGAACTTGAGTTTGTGGTTTTTGTTGAACTTGAGTTTGTGGTGTTTTTGAACTTGAGTTTGTGTGTTTTTTGAACTTGAGTTTGTGTTGTGTTTTAACTTGTATGTGTGGTCTTTGTTGAAATTGAGTTTGTGTCGTGTTGAACTTGAGTTTGTGGTGTTTTTGAACTTAAGTTGGTGGTGCTTTTGAACTTGAGTTTCGTGTTTGAATTTGAGTTTGTTGTTTTTGTTGAACTTGAGTTTGTGTCATGTTTGAACTTGAGTTTGTGGTGTTCTTGAACTTGATTTTGTGGTTTTTTTGAAGCTGAGGATGTGGAATTTTTTCAAATTGAGGTTGTGGAAATTGTTAAACTTGAGTTTGTGAGTGTTTTTAACTCTAGCTTTTTCCATATTTGAACTTGATTTTGTGTGATTGTTGAACTTGAGTTTGAGTTGTGTTTGAACTTGAGTTTGTGGTGTTTGTTGAACTTGAGTTTGTTTTGTTTTTACAATTGAGTTTGTGGGTTTTTTTAACTTGAGTTTGTGTGGTTGTTGAACTTGAGTTTGTGTTGTGTTTGAACTTGGGTTTGTGGTGTTTGTTGAACTTGAGTTTGTGTCATGTTTGCACTTGAGTTTGTGGTGTTTTTGAACTTGATTTTGTATGTTTGTTGAACTTGAGTTTGTGGTGATTTTGAATTTGAGTAGGTGTCATATTTGCACTTGAGTTTGTGGTGTTTTTGAACTTGATTTTGTATGTTTGTTGAACTTGAGTTTGTGGTGATTTTGAATTTGAGTAGGTGTTATGTTTGAACTTGAGTTTGTGGTGTTTTTGAACTTGAGTTTGTGATTTTTTTGAAGTTGAGGATGTGGAATTTTTATCAAATTGAGGTTGTGAAAATTGTTAAACTTGAGTTTGTGAGTGTTTTTAACTCTAGCTTTTTCTATATTTGAACTTGATTTTGTGTGATTGTTGAACTTGATTTTGAGTTGTGTTTGAACTTGAGTTTGTGGTGTTTGTTAAGATTGAGTTTGTTTTGTTTTTACAATTGAGTTTGTGTTTTTTTTAACTTGAGTTTGTGTGGTTGTTGAACTTGAGTTTGTGTTGTGTTTGAACTTGAGTTTGTGGTGTTTGTTGAACTTGAGTTTGTGTCATGTTTGCACTTGAGTTTGTGGTGTTTTTGAACTTGAGTTTTTGGTGTTTTTGAACTTGAGTATGTGGTGATTTTGAATTTGAGTAGGTGTCATGTTTGAACTTGAGTTTGTGGTGTTTTTGAACTTGAGTTTGTGATTTTTTTTAGAAGTTGAGGGTGTGGAATTTTTTGAATTTGAGGTTGTGGCAATCGTTAAACTTGAGTTTCTGTTTTAGTTTAACTTGAGTTCATTTTGTTTGAACTTGAGTTCTTTTGTTTGTTAAACCTAAGTATGTGTTGTTTTTGAACATGAGTTTGTTTCATGTTTGAACTTTAGTTTGTGGCGTTTGTTGAACTTGAGTTTGTGTGATTGTTGAAATTGAGGTTGTGGCAATTGTTAAACTTGAGATTTGGTTGTTGTTTGAACTTGAGTTTGTGTCGTGAAATTAAACTTGAGTTTGTTTCGGATTTGAACTTGAGTTTGTGGTCTTGAACTTAAGTTTGAGTGTTTGTTGAACTTGAGTTCGTGTTGTTTTTGAACATGAGTTTGTGGTGTGTTTGAACTTGAGTTTGTGTCGTGTTTTTGAACTTGAGTTTATTTTTGGATTTGAAATTGAGTTTGTGGTGTTTGCTGAACTTAAGTTTGTGTTGTATTTGAACTGAAGTATGTGGTGTTTTTGAACTTGAGTCAGTATTGTTTTTGAACTTGAGGTTTTGGTGTGTTTGAACTTGATTTTGTGTGTTTGTTGAACTTGAGTTTGTGGTCTTTTTGAACTTGAGTTTCGTGTTTGAACTTAAGTTTGTGGTGTTTGTTGAACTTGAGTTTGTGTCGTGTTTGAACTTGAGTTTGTGTGATTGTTGAACTTGAGTTTGTGTTGTGTTTGAACTTGAGTTTGTGGTGTTTGTTGAACTTGAGTTTTTTGTCGTGTTTGCAATTGAGTTTGTGTTGTTTTTGAACTTGAGTTTGTGGTGTTTTTGAACTTGAGTTTGTGTGTTTGTTGAACTTGAGTTTGTGTTGTGTTTGAACTTAAGTTTGTGGTGTTTGTTGAATTTGAGTTTTTTGTCGTGTTTGCAATTGAGTTTGTGTTGTTTTTGAACTTGAGTTTGTGGTGTTTTTGAACTTGAGTTTGTGTGATTGTTGAACTTGAGTTTGTGTTGTGTTTGAACTTGAGTTTGTGGTGTTTGTTGAACTTGAGTTTTTTGTCGTGTTTGCAATTGAGTTTGTGTTGTTTATGAACTTGAGTTTGTGGTGTTTTTGAACTTGAGTTTGTGTGTTTGTTGAACTTGAGTTTGTGTTGTGTTTGAACTTGAGTTTGTGGTGTTTGTTGAACTTGAGTTTTTTGTCGTGTTTGCAATTGAGTTTGTGTTGTTTTTGAACTTGAGTTTGTGGTGTTTTTGAGCTTGAGTTTGTGTGTTTGTTGAACTTGAGTTTGTGTTGTGTTTGAACTTGAGTTTGTGGTGTTTGTTGAACTTGAGTTTGTGTCGTGTTTGAACTTGAGTTTGTGTGATTGTTGAACTTGAGTTTGTGTTGTGTTTGAACTTGAGTTTGTGGTGTTTGTTGAACTTGAGTTTTTTGTCGTGTTTGCAATTGAGTTTGTGTTGTTTTTGAACTTGAGTTTGTGGTGTTTTTGAACTTGAGTTTGTGTGTTTGTTGAACTTGAGTTTGTGTTGTGTTTGAACTTGAGTTTGTGGTGTTTGTTGAACTTGAGTTTTTTGCCGTGTTTGCAATTGAGTTTGTGTTGTTTTTGAACTTGAGTTTGTGGTGTTTTTGAACTTGAGTTTGTGTGTTTGTTGAACTTGAGTTTGTGTTGTATTTGACCTTGAGTTTCGTGTTTGAACTTGAATTTGTGATTTTTTTTGAACTTGAGTTTGTGTCGTGTTTAAACTTGAGTTTGTGGGTTTTTTTAAGTTTAAGGTGTGGAATTGGTTGAACTTGAGGTTGTGGCAATTTTTATACTTGAGTTTGTGTTTTTGTTGAACTTGAGTTTGTGTCCTTTTTGAACTTGAGTTTGTGTCGTGTTTGAACTTGAGTTTTTGTGTTATTTGAACTTAAGTTTGTGTTGTTTTTGAATATGAGTTTGTGGTGTTTTTAAACTTGAGTTTGTTTCGTGTTTGAACTTGAGTTTGTGGTGTTTTTAAACTTGAGTTTGTGTGTTTGTCCAACTTGAGTTTGTATCGTGTTTGACCTTGAGTTTGTGGTTTGTTTGAACTTGAGTTTTGTGTTTGTTGAACTTGAGGTTGTGGTGTTTTTGAACTTGAGTCTGGGTTTTTTTTTACCTTGAGGTTTTGGAAATTGTTAAACTTGAGAATTGGGTATTGGTTAAACTTGAGGTTTTCGTGTTTTTTAACTTGAGTTTGTGTCGTGTTTGAACTTGAGTTTGTGGTGTTTGGTGAACTTGAGTTTGCGTGTTTGGTGAACTTGAGTTCGTGTTGTTTGTTGAACTTGAGTTTCTGTTGTTTTTGAACTTAAGGTTGTGAAAATTGTTAAACTTTAGAACTGGGTATTGGTTGAACTTGAGGTTTTCGTGTTTTTTAACTTGAGTTTGTGTCGTGTTTGAAGTTCAGTTTGTGGTGTTTGGTGAACTTGAGTTTGCGTTTTTGGTGAACTTGAGTTTGTGTTGTTTGTTGAACTTGAATTTCTGTTGTTTTTGAACTTGAGGTTGTGGAAATTGTTAAACTTGAGAATCAGGTGTTGGTTGAACTTGAGTTTGTGTGTTTGTTGAACTTGAGTTTGTGTCCCGTTTGAATTTGAGTTTGTGGTGTTTTTGAACTTGAGTTTGTTTGTTTGTTTAACTTGAGTTTCTGTTGTGTTTGAACTTGAGTTTGTTTGTTTGTTTAACTTGAGTTTCTGTTGTGTTTGAACTTGAGTTTTTGGTGTTTGTTGAACTTGAGTTTGTGTGTTTTTTGAACTTGAGGTTGTGAAAATTTATAAAGTTGAAAATCAGGTGTTGGTTGAACTTGAGTTTGTGGCTTTTTTTAAGTTTAAGGTGTGGAATTGGTTGAACTTGAGGTTGTGGCAATTTTTATACTTGAGTTTGTGTTTTTGTTGAACTTGAGTTTGTGTCCTTTTTGAACTTGAGTTTGTGTCGTGTTTGAACTTGAGTTTTTGTGTTATTTGAACTTAAGTTTGTGTTGTTTTTGAATATGAGTTTGTGGTGTTTTTAAACTTGAGTTTGTTTCGTGTTTGAACTTGAGTTTGTGGTGTTTTTAAACTTGAGTTTGTGTGTTTGTCCAACTTGAGTTTGTATCGTGTTTGACCTTGAGTTTGTGGTTTGTTTGAACTTGAGTTTTGTGTTTGTTGAACTTGAGGTTGTGGTGTTTTTGAACTTGAGTCTGGGTTTTTTTTACCTTGAGGTTTTGGAAATTGTTAAACTTGAGAATTGGGTATTGGTTAAACTTGAGGTTTTCGTGTTTTTTAACTTGAGTTTGTGTCGTGTTTGAACTTGAGTTTGTGGTGTTTGGTGAACTTGAGTTTGCGTGTTTGGTGAACTTGAGTTCGTGTTGTTTGTTGAACTTGAGTTTCTGTTGTTTTTGAACTTAAGGTTGTGAAAATTGTTAAACTTTAGAACTGGGTATTGGTTGAACTTGAGGTTTTCGTGTTTTTTAACTTGAGTTTGTGTCGTGTTTGAACTTCAGTTTGTGGTGTTTGGTGAACTTGAGTTTGCGTTTTTGGTGAACTTGAGTTTGTGTTGTTTGTTGAACTTGAATTTCTGTTGTTTTTGAACTTGAGGTTGTGGAAATTGTTAAACTTGAGAATCAGGTGTTGGTTGAACTTGAGTTTGTGTGTTTGTTGAACTTGAGTTTGTGTCCCGTTTGAATTTGAGTTTGTGGTGTTTTTGAACTTGAGTTTGTTTGTTTGTTTAACTTGAGTTTCTGTTGTGTTTGAACTTGAGTTTGTTTGTTTGTTTAACTTGAGTTTCTGTTGTGTTTGAACTTGAGTTTTTGGTGTTTGTTGAACTTGAGTTTGTGTGTTTTTTGAACTTGAGGTTGTGAAAATTTATAAAGTTGAAAATCAGGTGTTGGTTGAACTTGAGTTTGTGGCTTTTTTTTAAACTTGAGTTTGTGTCGTGTTTGAACTTCAGTTTTTGGTGTTTTTGAACTTAAGTCTGTCTTGTTTTTAAACTTGAGCTTGTGGAAATTGTTAAACTTGAGAATTGGGTATTAGCTGAACTTGAGTTTTTGGTGTTTTTGAACTTTAGTTTGTCTCGTGTTTGAACTTGAGTTTGTTGTGTGTTTGAACTTGAGGTTGTGGTAATTGTTAAACTTGAGGTTTTGGTGTTTTGGTTGAACTTGAGTTTGTTTGTTGAACTTGAGTTCGTGTTGTTTGTTGAACTTGAGTTTGTGTGTTTTTTGAACTTGTGGTTGTGAAAATTTATAAACTTTAGAATCAGGTGTTGGTTGAACTTGAGTTTGTGGTTTTTGTTGAACTTGAGTTTGTGTCGTGTTTGAACTTGAGTTTGTGTCGTTTTTGAACTTCAGTCAGTGTTGTTTTTGAACTTGAGGTTGTGGAAATTGTTAAACTTTAGAATTGGGTATTGGTTGAACTTGAGTTTGTGTGTTTGTTGAACTTGAGTTTGTGTATTGTTTGAACTTGAGGTTTTGTCGTGTTTGAACTTGAGTTTGTGGTGTTTTTGAACTTGAGTTTTTGGTGTTTTTGAACTTGAGTTTGTTGCAAATGTTAAACTTGAGATTTGGGTGTTGGTTGAACTTGAGTTTGTGTCATGTTTGAACTTGAGGTTGTGGAAATTGTTAAACTTGAGAATTGGGTATTGGCTGAACTTGAGGTTGTGGAAATTGTTAAACTTGAGATTTGGGATTTGGTTGAACTTGAGTTTGTGTTGTTTGTTGAACTTGAGTTTGTGTGTTTTTTGAACTTGAGGTTGTGAAAATTTGTAAAGTTGAAAATCAGGTGTTGGTTGAACTTGAGTTTGTGGCTTTTTTTTAAACTTGAGTTTGTGTCATGTTTAAACTTCAGTTTTTGGTGTTTTCGAACTTAAGTCTGTCTTGTTTTAAACTTGAGCTTGTGGAAATTGTTAAACTTGAGAATTGGGTATTGGCTGAACTTGAATTTTTGGTGTTTGAACTTGAGTTTGTTGTGTGTTTGAACTTGAGGTTGTGGTAATTGTTAAACTTGAGATTTGGGATTTGGTTGAACTTGAGTTTGTGTTTTTGTTGAACTTGAGTTCGTGTTGTTTGTTGAACTTGAGTTTGTGTGTTTTTTGAACTTGTGGTTGTGAAAATGTATAAACTTTAGAATCAGGCGTTGGTTGAACTTGAGTTTGTGGTTTTTGTTGAGAGTTTGTGTCGCGTTTGAACTTGAGTATGTGGTGTTTTTGAACTTGAGTCTGTGTTGTTTTTGAACTTGAGGTTGTGGAAATTGTTAAACTTTAGAATTGGGTATTGGTTGAACTTGAGTTTGTCGTGTCTTTGAACTTGAGTTTTTGGTGTTTTTGAGCTTGAGTTTGTGGCAATTGTTTAACTTGAGATTTGGGTGTTGGTTGAACTTGATTTTGTGTCGTGTTTGAACTTGAGTTTGTAGTGTTTGGTGAACTTGAATTTGCATGTTTGGTGAACTTGAGTTCGTGCTGTTTGTTGAACTTGAGTATCTGTTGTTTTTAACTTGAGGTTGTGGTAATTGTTAAACTTGAGATTTGGGTGTTGGTTGAACTTGAGTTTGTGTGTTTGTTGAACTTGAGTTTGTTTCCCGTTTGAACTTGAGTTTGTGGTGTTTTTGAACTTGAGTTTGTGTGTTTGTTGAACTTGAGTTTCTTTTGTGTTTGAACTTGAGTTTGTGGTGTTTTTAAACTTGAGTTTGTTTCGTGTTTGAACTTGAGTTTGTGGTGTTTTTAAACTTGAGTTTGTGTGTTTGTCCAACTTGAGTTTGTGTCGTGTTTGACCTTGAGTTTGTGGTTTGTTTGAACTTGAGTTTTGTGTTTGTTGAACTTGAGGTTGTGGTGTTTTTGAACTAGAGTCAGTGTTTTTTTTTACCTTGAGGTTTTGGAAATTGTTAAACTTGAGAATTGGGTATTGGTTAAACCTGAGGTTTGCGTGTTTTTTAACTTGGGTTTGTGTCGTGTTTGAACTTGAGTTTGTGGTGTTTGGTGAACTTGAGTTTGCGTGTTTGGTGAACTTGAGTTCGTGTTGTTTGTTGAACTTGAGTTTCTGTTGTTTTTGAACTTAAGGTTGTGAAAATTGTTAAACTTTAGAACTGGGTATTGGTTGAACTTGAGTTTGTGTGTTTGTTGAACTTGAGTTTGTGTAGTGTTTGATCTTGAGTTTGTCGTGTCTTTGAACTTGATTTTTCTGTGTTTTTGAACTTGAGTTTGTGGCAATTGTTAAACTTGAGATTTGGGTGTTGGTTGAACTTGAGTTTGTGTCTTGTTTGAACTTGAGTTTGTAGTGTTTGGTGAACTTGAATTTGCATGTTTGGTGAACTTGAGTTCGTGTTGTTTGTTGAACTTGAATTTCTGTTGTTTTTGAACTTGAGGTTGTGGATATTGTTAAACTTGAGAATCAGGTGTTGGTTGAACTTGAGTTTGTGTGCTTTTTGAACTTGAGTTTGTGTCATGTTTGAACTTGAGTTTGTGGTGTTTGTTGAACTTGAGTTTGTGTCGTGTTTTAACTTGAGTTTGTGGTGTTTTTGAACTTGAGGATGTGAAATATCTTAAAATTGAGAATTGGGTGTTGGTTGAACTTGAGTTTGTGTTGTGCTTGAACTTGAGTTTGTGTTTTTTTTTAATTTGAGTTTGTGTGTTGGTTGAACTTGAGTTTGTGTTGGTTGAACTTGAGTTTGTGTTGTGTTTGAACTTGAGTTTGTGTGTTTTTTTAACATGAGGTTGTGAAAATTTTTAAATTTGTGAATCAGGTGTTGGTTGAACTTGAGATTGTGGGGTTTTTTTAAGTTGAGTTTGTGGTGTTTGGTGAACTTCAGTTTGCGTGTTGGGTGAACTTGAGTTTGTGTGTTGGTTGAACTTGAGATTGTGTGTTGGTTAAACTTGAGTTTGTGTGTTGGTTGAACTTGAGTTCGTGTTGTTTGTTGAACTTGAGTTTGTGTTTTTTTAACATGAGGTAGTGAAAATTTTTAAACTTGTGAATCAGGTGTTGGTTGAACTTGAGTTTGTGGGGTTTTTTGAAGTTGAGTTTGTGGTGTTTGGTGACCTTCAGTTTGCGTGTTGGGTGAACTTGAATTCGGTGTTTTTGAACTTGAGTTTGTGTGTTGGTTGAACTTGAGTTTGTGTTGTGTTTGAACTTGAGTTCGTGTTGTTTTCTCAACTTGAGTATGAGTGTTTTTTTAACATGAGGTTGTGAAAATTTTTAAACTTGTGTATCAGGTGTTGGTTGAACTTGAGTTTGTGGGGTTTTTTGAACTTGAGTTTGTGTCGTGTTTGAACTTGAGTATGTGGTGTTTTTGAACTTGAGTCTGTGGTGTTTTTGAACTTGAGGGTTTGGAATATGTTAAAATGGAGAATTGGGTGTTGGTTTAACTTGAGTTAGTGTCTTGTTTGAACTTGAGTTTGTGTTGTTTGTTGAACTTGAGTTTGTGTGTTTTTTGAACTTGAGGTTGTGTCGTGTTTGAGTATGTGGTGTTTTTGAACTTGAGTTTGTTTTTTGTTTGAACTTGAGTTTTTCGTGTTTTTTAACTTGAGTTTGTGTCGTTTTTGAACTTGAGTATGTGGTGTTTGGTGAACTTGAGTTTGCGCGTTTGGTGAACTTGAGTTGGTGTGTCTTTTGAACTTGAGTTTCTGTCGTTCTTGAACTTGGGGTTGTGGAAATTGTTAAACTTGAGAATCAGGTGTTGGTTTAACTTGAGTTTGTGTTTGTTGAACTTGAGTTTGTGTGTTGGTTGAACTTGAGTTTGTGTGTTGGTTGAACTTGAGTTTGTGTTGTGTTTGAACTTGAGTTCGTGTTTTTTGTTGAACTTGAGTTTGTGTGTTTTTTTAACATGAGGTTGTGAAAATTTTAAAACTTGTGAATCAGGTGTTGGTTGAACTTGAGATTGTGGGGTTTTTTGAAGTTGAGTTTGTGGTGTTTGGTGAACTTCAGTTTGCGTGTTGGGTGAACTTGAGTTTGTGTGTTGGTTGAACTTGAGTTTGTGTGTTGGTTAAACTTGAGTTTGTGTGTTGGTTGAACTTGAGTTTGTGTTGTGTTTGAACTTGAGTTCGTGTTGTTTGTTGAACTTGAGTTTGTGTGTTTTTTTAACATGAGGTTGTGAAAACTTTTAAACTTTTGAATCAGGTGTTGGTTGAACTTGAGTTTGTGGGGTTTTTTGAAGTTGAGTTTGTGGTGTTTGGTGACCTTCAGTTTGCGTGTTGGGTGAACTTGAATTCGGTGTTTTTGAACTTGAGTTTATGTGTTGGTTGAACTTGAGTTTGTGTTGTGTTTGAACTTGAGTTCGTGTTGTTTTTTGAACTTGAGTTTGTGTGTTTTTTTAACATGAGGTTGTGAAAATTTTTAAACTTGTATTAGGTGTTGGTTGAACTTGAGTTTGTGGGGTTTTTTGAACTTGAGTTTGTGTCGTGTTTAAACTTGAGTATGTGGTGTTTTTGAACTTGAGTCTGTGTTGTTTTTGAACTTGAAGTTGTGGAAATTTTTAAACTTGAGAATTGGGTATTGGTTGAACTTGAGTTTTTGGTGTTTTTGAATTTGAGTTTGTGTCGTGTTTGAACTTGAGTTTGTGGTGTTTGTTGAACTTGAGTTTGTGTCGTGTTTTAACTTGAGTTTGTGGTGTTTTTGAACTTGAGGATGTGAAATATCTTAAAATTGAGAATTGGGTGTTGGTTGAACTTGAGTTTGTGTCGTGTTTGAACTTGAGTTTGTGTTGTTTGTTGAACTTGAGTTTGTGTGTTTTTTAACAGAAGGTTGTGAAAATTTTTAAACTTGTGAATCAGGTGTTGCTTGAACTTGAGAATTGGGTGTTGGTTGAACTTGAGTTTGTGTTGTGTTTGAACTTGAGGTTGTGTCGTGTTTGAAATTGAGTATGTGGTGTTTTTGAACTTGAGTTTGTTTTTTTTTTAACTTGAGTTTTTGGTGTTTGTTGAACTTGAGGGTGTGAAATATCTTAAAATTGAGAATTGGGTGTTTGTTGAATTTGAGTTTGTGTTTTTTGAACATGAGGTTGTGAAAATTTTTAAACCTGAGAATCAGGTGTTGGTTGAACTTGAGTTTGAGGGTTTTTTTTAACTTGAGTTTGTGTTGTGTTTAAACTTGAGTATGTGGTGTTTTTGAACCAGAGTTTGTGTGTTGGTTGAACTTGAGTTTGTGTTGTGTTTGAACTTGAGTTAGTGGTGTTTTTGAACCTGAGTTTGTTTTTTTTTTAACTTGAGTTTTTGGTGTTTGTTGAACTTGAGTTTGTGGTGTTCTTGAACTTGAGGGTGTGAAATATCTTAAAATTGAGAATTGGGTGTTGGTTGAACTTGAGTTTGTGTTGTGTTTGAACTTGAGTTCGTGTTGTTTGTTGAATTTGAGTTTGTGTTTTTTGAACATGAGGTTGTGAAAATTTTTAAACCTGAGAATCAGGTGTTGGTTGAACTTGAGTTTGAGGGTTTTTTTTAACTTGAGTTTGTGTTGTGTTTAAACTTGAGTATGTGGTGTTTTTGAACCTGAGTTTGTGTTTTGGTTGAACTTGAGTTTGTGTGATTGTTGAACTTGAGTTTGTGTTGTGTTTGAACTTGAGTTTGTGGTGTTTGTTGAACTTGAGTTTTTTGTCGTGTTTGAACTTGAGTTTGTGTGATTGTTGAACTTGAGTTTGTGTTGTGTTTGAACTTGAGTTTGTGGTGTTTTTTGAACTTGAGGTTGTGTCGTGTTTGCAATTGAGTTTGTGTTGTTTTTGAACTTGAGTTTGTGGTGTTTTTGAACTTGAGTTTGTGTGTTTGTTGAACTTGAGTTTGTGTTGTGTTTGAACTTGAGTTTGTGGTGTTTGTTGAACTTGAGTTTTTTGCCGTGTTTGCAATTGAGTTTGTGTTGTTTTTGAACTTGAGTTTGTGGTGTTTTTGAACTTGAGTTTGTGTGTTTGTTGAACTTGAGTTTGTGTTGTATTTGACCTTGAGTTTCGTGTTTGAACTTGAATTTGGGATTTTTGTTGAACTTGAGTTTGTGTCGTGTTTTAACTTGAGTTTGTGGGTTTTTTTAAGTTTAAGGTGTGGAATTGATTGAACTTGAGGTTGTGGCAATTTTTATACTTGAGTTTGTGTTTTTGTTGAACTTGAGTTTGTGTCCTTTTTGAACTTGAGTTTGTGTCATGTTTGAACTTGAGTTTTTTTTTATTTGAACTTAAGTTTGTGTTGTTTTTGAATATGAGTTTGTGGTGTTTTTAAACTTGAGTTTGTTTCGGTTTTGAACTTGAGTTTGTGGTGTTTTTAAACTTGAGTTTGTGTGTTTGTCCAACTTGAGTTTGTATCGTGTTTGACCTTGAGTTTGTGGTTTGTTTGAACTTGAGTTTTGTGTTTGTTGAACTTGAGGTTGTGGTGTTTTTGAACTTGAGTCTGGGTTTTTTTTACCTTGAGGTTTTGGAAATTGTTAAACTTGAGAATTGGGTATTGGTTAAACTTGAGGTTTTCGTGTTTTTTAACTTGAGTTTGTGTCGTGTTTGAACTTGAGTTTGTGGTGTTTGGTGAACTTGAGTTTGCGTGTTTGGTGAACTTGAGTTCGTGTTGTTTGTTGAACTTGAGTTTCTGTTTTTTTTTAACTTAAGGTTGTGAAAATTGTTAAACTTTAGAACTGGGTATTGGTTGAACTTGAGGTTTTCGTGTTTTTTAACTTGAGTTTGTGTCGTGTTTGAAGTTCAGTTTGTGGTGTTTGGTGAACTTGAGTTTGCGTTTTTGGTGAACTTGAGTTTGTGTTGTTTGTTGAACTTGAATTTCTGTTGTTTTTGAACTTGAGGTTGTGGAAATTGTTAAACTTGAGAATCAGGTGTTGGTTGAACTTGAGTTTGTGTGTTTGTTGAACTTGAGTTTGTGGTGTTCTTGAACTTGAGGGTGTGAAATATCTTAAAATTGAGAATTGGGTGTTGGTTGAACTTGAGTTTGTGTTGTGTTTGAACTTGAGTTCGTGTTGTTTGTTGAATTTGAGTTTGTGTTTTTTGAACATGAGGTTGTGAAAATTTTTAAACCTGAGAATCAGGTGTTGGTTGAACTTGAGTTTGAGGGTTTTTTTTAACTTGAGTTTGTGTTGTGTTTAAACTTGAGTATGTGGTGTTTTTGAACCTGAGTTTGTGTGTTGGTTGAACTTGAGTTTGTGTGATTGTTGAACTTGAGTTTGTGTTGTGTTTGAACTTGAGTTTGTGGTGTTTGTTGAACTTGAGTTTTTTGTCGTGTTTGAACTTGAGTTTGTGTGATTGTTGAACTTGAGTTTGTGTTGTGTTTGAACTTGAGTTTGTGGTGTTTGTTGAACTTGAGTTTTTTGTCGTGTTTGCAATTGAGTTTGTGTTGTTTTTGAACTTGAGTTTGTGGTGTTTTTGAACTTGAGTTTGTGTGTTTGTTGAACTTGAGTTTGTGTTGTGTTTGAACTTGAGTTTGTGGTGTTTGTTGAACTTGAGTATTTTGCCGTGTTTGCAATTGAGTTTGTGTTGTTTTTGAACTTGAGTTTGTGGTGTTTTTGAACTTGAGTTTGTGTGTTTGTTGAACTTGAGTTTGTGTTGTATTTGACCTTGAGTTTCGTGTTTGAACTTGAATTTGGGATTTTTGTTGAACTTGAGTTTGTGTCGTGTTTTAACTTGAGTTTGTGGGTTTTTTTAAGTTTAAGGTGTGGAATTGATTGAACTTGAGGTTGTGGCAATTTTTATACTTGAGTTTGTGTTTTTGTTGAACTTGAGTTTGTGTCCTTTTTGAACTTGAGTTTGTGTCATGTTTGAACTTGAGTTTTTGTGTTATTTGAACTTAAGTTTGTGTTGTTTTTGAATATGAGTTTGTGGTGTTTTTAAACTTGAGTTTGTTTCGGTTTTGAACTTGAGTTTGTGGTGTTTTTAAACTTGAGTTTGTGTGTTTGTCCAACTTGAGTTTGTATCGTGTTTGACCTTGAGTTTGTGGTTTGTTTGAACTTGAGTTTTGTGTTTGTTGAACTTGAGGTTGTGGTGTTTTTGAACTTGAGTCTGGGTTTTTTTTACCTTGAGGTTTTGGAAATTGTTAAACTTGAGAATTGGGTATTGGTTAAACTTGAGGTTTTCGTGTTTTTTAACTTGAGTTTGTGTCGTGTTTGAACTTGAGTTTGTGGTGTTTGGTGAACTTGAGTTTGCGTGTTTGGTGAACTTGAGTTCGTGTTGTTTGTTGAACTTGAGTTTCTGTTGTTTTTGAACTTAAGGTTGTGAAAATTGTTAAACTTTAGAACTGGGTATTGGTTGAACTTGAGGTTTTCGTGTTTTTTAACTTGAGTTTGTGTCGTGTTTGAAGTTCAGTTTGTGGTGTTTGGTGAACTTGAGTTTGCGTTTTTGGTGAACTTGAGTTTGTGTTGTTTGTTGAACTTGAATTTCTGTTGTTTTTGAACTTGAGGTTGTGGAAATTGTTAAACTTGAGAATCAGGTGTTGGTTGAACTTGAGTTTGTGTGTTTGTTGAACTTGAGTTTGTGTCCCGTTTGAATTTGAGTTTGTGGTGTTTTTGAACTTGAGTTTGTTTGTTTGTTTAACTTGAGTTTCTGTTGTGTTTGAACTTGAGTTTGTTTGTTTGTTTAACTTGAGTTTCTGTTGTGTTTGAACTTGAGTTTTTGGTGTTTGTTGAACTTGAGTTCGTGTTGTTTGTTGAACTTGAGTTTGTGTGTTTTTTGAACCTGTGGTTGTGAAAATGTATAAACTTTAGAATCAGGTGTTGGTTGAACTTGAGTTTGTGGTTTTTGTTGAACTTGAGTTTGTGTCGTGTTTGAACTTGAGTTTGTGTCGTTTTTGAACTTCAGTCAGTGTTGTTTTTGAACTTGAGGTTGTGGAAATTGTTAAACTTTAGAATTGGGTATTGGTTGAACTTGAGTTTGTGTGTTTGTTGAACTTGAGTTTGTGTATTGTTTGAACTTGAGGTTTTGTCGTGTTTGAACTTGAGTTTGTGGTGTTTTTGAACTTGAGTTTTTGGTGTTTTTGAACTTAAGTTTGTGGCAAATGTTAAACTTGAGATTTGGGTGTTGGTTGAACTTGAGTTTGTGTCATGTTTGAACTTGAGGTTGTGGAAATTGTTAAACTTGAGAATTGGGTATTGGCTGAACTTGAGGTTGTGGAAATTGTTAAACTTGAGTTTGTGGTTTTTGTCGAACTTGAGTTTTTGTCGTGTTTGAGCTTGAGTAGTTGGTGTTTTTGAACTTGAGTCTGTGTTGTTTGTTGAACTTGAGGTTGTGGCAATTGTTAAATTTGAGATTTGGGTGTTGGTTGAACTTGAGTTTGTGTCGTGTTTGAACTTGAGTTTGTGTTGTTTGTTGAACTTGAGTTTGTGTGTTTTTTGAACTTGAGGTTGTGAAAATTTGTAAAGTTGAAAATCAGGTGTTGGTTGAACTTGAGTTTGTGGCTTTTTTTTAAACTTGAGTTTGTGTCATGTTTAAACTTCAGTTTTTGGTGTTTTCGAACTTAAGTCTGTCTTGTTTTAAACTTGAGCTTGTGGAAATTGTTAAACTTGAGAATTGGGTATTGGCTGAACTTGAATTTTTGGTGTTTGAACTTGAGTTTGTTGTGTGTTTGAACTTGAGGTTGTGGTAATTGTTAAACTTGAGATTTGGGATTTGGTTGAACTTGAGTTTGTGTTTTTGTTGAACTTGAGTTTGTGTGTTTTTTGAACTTGTGGTTGTGAAAATGTATAAACTTTAGAATCAGGCGTTGGTTGAACTTGAGTTTGTGGTTTTTGTTGAGAGTTTGTGTCGCGTTTGAACTTGAGTATGTGGTGTTTTTGAACTTGAGTCTGTGTTGTTTTTGAACTTGAGGTTGTGGAAATTGTTAAACTTTAGAATTGGGTATTGGTTGAACTTGAGTTTGTCGTGTCTTTGAACTTGAGTTTTTGGTGTTTTTGAGCTTGAGTTTGTGGCAATTGTTTAACTTGAGATTTGGGTGTTGGTTGAACTTGATTTTGTGTCGTGTTTGAACTTGAGTTTGTAGTGTTTGGTGAACTTGAATTTGCATGTTTGGTGAACTTGAGTTCGTGCTGTTTGTTGAACTTGAGTATCTGTTGTTTTTAACTTGAGGTTGTGGTAATTGTTAAACTTGATATTTGGGTGTTGGATGAACTTGAGTTTGTGTGTTTGTTGAACTTGAGTTTGTTTCCCGTTTGAACTTGAGTTTGTGGTGTTTTTGAACTTGAGTTTGTGTGTTTGTTGAACTTGAGTTTCTTTTGTGTTTGAATATGAGTTTGTGGTGTTTTTAAACTTGAGTTTGTTTCGTGTTTGAACTTGAGTTTGTGGTGTTTTTAAACTTGAGTTTGTGTGTTTGTCCAACTTGAGTTTGTGTCGTGTTTGACCTTGAGTTTGTGGTTTGTTTGAACTTGAGTTTTGTGTTTGTTTAACTTGAGGTTGTGGTGTTTTTGAACTTGAGTCAGTGTTTTTTTTTACCTTGAGGTTTTGGAAATTGTTAAACTTGAGAATTGGGTATTGGTTAAACCTGAGGTTTTCGTGTTTTTTAACTTGGGTTTGTGTCGTGTTTGAACTTGAGTTTGTGGTGTTTGGTGAACTTGAGTTTGCGTGTTTGGTGAACTTGAGTTCGTGTTGTTTGTTGAACTTGAGTTTCTGTTGTTTTTGAACTTAAGGTTGTGAAAATTGTTAAACTTTAGAACTGGGTATTGGTTGAACTTGAGTTTGTGTGTTTGTTGAACTTGAGTTTGTGTAGTGTTTGATCTTGAGTTTGTCGTGTCTTTGAACTTGAGTTTTCTGTGTTTTTGAACTTGAGTTTGTGGCAATTGTTAAACTTGAGATTTGGGTGTTGGTTGAACTTGAGTTTGTGTCTTGTTTGAACTTGAGTTTGTAGTGTTTGGTGAACTTGAGTTCGTGTTGTTTGTTGAACTTGAATTTCTGTTGTTTTTGAACTTGAGGTTGTGGATTTTGTTAAACTTGAGAATCAGGTGTTGGTTGAACTTGAGTTTGTGTGCTTTTTGAACTTGAGTTTTTGTCGTGTTTGAACTTGAGTTTGTGGTGTTTGTTGAACTTTAGTTTGTGTCGTGTTTTAACTTGAGTTTGTGGTGTTTTTGAACTTGAGGATGTGAAATATCTTAAAATTGAGAATTGGGTGTTGGTTGAACTTGAGTTTGTGTTGTGTTTGAACTTGAGTTTGTGTTTTTTTTTTAACTTGAGTTTGTGTGTTGGTTGAACTTGAGTTTGTGTTGGTTGAACTTGAGTTTGTGTTGTGTTTGAACTTGAGTTTGTGTGTTTTTTTAACATGAGGTTGTGAAAATTTTTAAACTTGTGAATCAGGTGTTGGTTGAACTTGAGATTGTGGGTTTTTTTGAAGTTGAGTTTGTGGTGTTTGGTGAACTTCAGTTTGCGTGTTGGGTGAACTTGAGTTTTGTGTTGGTTGAACTTGAGTTTGTGTGTTGGTTAAACTTGAGTTTGTGTTGAACTTGAGTTTGTGTGTTTTTTAACAGAAGGTTGTGAAAATTTTTAAACTTGTGAATCAGGTGTTGCTTGAACTTGAGAATTGGGTGTTGGTTGAACTTGAGTTTGTGTTGTATTTGAACTAGAGGTTGTGTCGTGTTTGAAATTGTGTATGTGGTGTTTTTGAACTTGAGTTTGTTTTTTTTTTAACTTGAGTTTTTGGTGTTTGTTGAACTTGAGTTTGTGGTGTTCTTGAACTTGAGGGTGTGAAATATCTTAAAATTGAGAATTGGGTGTTTGTTGAATTTGAGTTTGTGTTTTTTGAACATGAGGTTGTGAAAATTTTTAAACCTGAGAATCAGGTGTTGGTTGAACTTGAGTTTGAGGGGTTTTTTTTAACTTGAGTTTGTGTTGTGTTTAAACTTGAGTATGTGGTGTTTTTGAACCTGAGTTTGTGTGTTGGTTGAACTTGAGTTTATGTTGTGTTTGAACTTGAGTTTGTGGTGTTTTTGAACTTGAGTTTGTTTTTTGTTTGAACTTGAGTTTTTGGCGTTTGTTGAACTTGAATTTGTGTTGTGTTTGAACTTGAGTTAGTGGTGTTTTTGAACCTGAGTTTGTTTCGTGTTTGAACTTGAGTTCGTGGCGTTTGTTGAACTTGAGTTTGTGTCGTGTCTGAACATGAGTTTGTGGTGTTTTTGAACTCGAGTTTGTGGTGTTTTTGAACTTGAGGGCTTGGAATATGTTAAAATTGAGAATTGGGTGTTGGTTGAACTTGAGTTTGTGTTGTGTTTGAACTTGAGTTTGTGTTGTTTGTTGAACTTGAGTCGGTGTGGTTTTTGAACTTGAGGTTGTGGAAATTTTTAAACTTCAGAATTGGGTATTGGTTAAACTTGAGTTTTTGGTGTTTTTGAACTTGAGTTTGTGTCGTGTTTGAACTTGAGTTTTTGGTGTTTTTGAACTTGAGTTTGTGTCGTGTTTGAACTTGAGTTATTGGTGTTTGGTGAACTTGAGTTTGCGTGTTGGTTGAACTTGAGTTTATGTTGTGTTTGCACTTGAGTCCGTGTTCTTTGTTGAACTTGAGTTTGTGTGTTTATTAACACGAGGTTGTGAAAATTTTTAAACTTGTGAATCAGGTGTTGGTTGAACTTGAGTTTGTGTGTTTTTTGAACTTGAGGTTGTGTCGTGTTTGAAATTGAGTATGTGGTGTTTTTGAACTTGAGTTTGTTTTTTTTTAACTTGAGTTTTTGGTGTTTGTTGAACTTGAGTTTGTGGTGTTCTTGAACTTGAGGGTGTGAAATATCTTAAAATTGAGTATTGGGTGTTGGTTGAACTTGAGTTTGTGGTGTTTGGTGAAATTGAGTTTGAGTGTTTGGTGAACTTGAATTTGTGTGTTTTTTGAACTTGAGTTTCTGTTGTTTTTGAACTTGGGGTTGTGGATATTGTTAAACTTGAGAATCAGGTGTTGGTTGAACTTGAGTTTGTGTGTTTTTTGAACTTGAGTTTGTGTCGTGTTTTAACTTGAGTTTGTGGTGTTTTTGAACTTGAGGATGTGAAATATCTTAAAATTGAGAATTGGGTGTTGGTTGAACTTGAGTTTGTGTCGTGTTTGAACTTGAGGTTGTGTCGTGTTTGAACTTGAGTTTGTGGTGTTTGTTGAACTTGAGTTTGTGTCGTGTTTTAACTTGAGTTTGTGGTGTTTTTGAACTTGAGGATGTGAAATATCTTAAAATTGAGAATTGGGTGTTGGTTGAACTTGAGTTTGTGTCGTGTTTGAACTTGAGTTTGTGTTGTTTGTTGAACTTGAGTTTGTGTGTTTTTTAACAGAAGGTTGTGAAAATTTTTAAACTTGTGAATCAGGTGTTGCTTGAACTTGAGAATTGGGTGTTGGTTGAACTTGAGTTTGTGTTGTGTTTGAACTTGAGGTTGTGTCGTGTTTGAAATTGAGTATGTGGTGTTTTTGAACTTGAGTTTGTTTTTTTTTTAACTTGAGTTTTTGGTGTTTGTTGAACTTGAGTTTGTGGTGTTCTTGAACTTGAGGGTGTGAAATATCTTAAAATTGAGAATTGGGTGTTGGTTGAACTTGAGTTTGTGTCGTGTTTGAACTTGAGTTCGTGTTGTTTGTTGAATTTGAGTTTGTGTTTTTTGAACATGAGGTTGTGAAAATTTTTAAACCTGAGAATCAGGTGTTGGTTGAACTTGAGTTTGAGGGTTTTTTTTAACTTGAGTTTGTGTTGTGTTTAAACTTGAGTATGTGGTGTTTTTGAACCTGAGTTTGTGTGTTGGTTGAACTTGAGTTTATGTTGTGTTTGAACTTGAGTTTGTGGTGTTTTTGAACTTGAGTTTGTTTTTTGTTTGAACTTGAGTTTTTGGCGTTTGTTGAACTTGAATTTGTGTTGTGTTTGAACTTGAGTTAGTGGTGTTTTTGAACCTGAGTTTGTTTCGTGTTTGAACTTGAGTTCGTGGCGTTTGTTGAACTTGAGTTTGTGTCGTGTCTGAACTTGAGTTTGTGTTGTGTTTGAACTTGAGTTTGTGTTGTTTGTTGAACTTGAGTTTGTGTGTTTTTTGAACTTGAGGTTGTGTCGTGTTTGAACTTGAGTGTGTGGTGTTTTTGAACTTGAGTCGGTGTGGTTTTTGAACTTGAGGTTGTGGAAATTTTTAAACTTCAGAATTGGGTATTGGTTAAACTTGAGTTTTTGGTGTTTTTGAACTTGAGTTTGTGTCGTGTTTGAACTTGAGTTATTGGTGTTTGGTGAACTTCAGTTTGCGTGTTGGGTGAACTTGAATTTGTGTGTTTTTGAACTTGAGTTTGTGTGTTGGTTGAACTTGAGTTTATGTTGTGTTTGCACTTGAGTCCGTGTTCTTTGTTGAACTTGAGTTTGTGTGTTTTTTAACACAAGGTTGTGAAAATTTTTAAACTTGTGAATCAGGTGTTGGTTGAACTTGAGTTTGTGTGTTTTTTGAACTTGAGGTTGTGTCGTGTTTGAAATTGAGTATGTGGTGTTTTTGAACTTGAGTTTGTTTTTTTTTAACTTGAGTTTTTGGTGTTTGTTGAACTTGAGTTTGTGGTGTTCTTGAACTTGAGGGTGTGAAATATCTTAAAATTGAGTATTGGGTGTTGGTTGAACTTGAGTTTGTGGTGTTTGGTGAAATTGAGTTTGAGTGTTTGGTGAACTTGAATTTGTGTGTTTTTTGAACTTGAGTTTCTGTTGTTTTTGAACTTGGGGTTGTGGATATTGTTAAACTTGAGAATCAGGTGTTGGTTGAACTTGAGTTTGTGTGTTTTTTGAACTTGACTGTGTCGTGTTTGAACCTGAGTTTGTGGTGTTTGTTGAACTTGAGTTTGTGTCGTGTTTTAACTTGAGTTTGTGGTGTTTTTGAACTTGAGGATGTGAAATATCTTAAAATTGAGAATTGGGTGTTGGTTGAACTTGAGTTTTGTGTCGTGTTTGAACTTAAGGTTGTGTCGTGTTTGAACTTGAGTGTGTGGTGTTTTTGAACTTGAGTCGGTGTGGTTTTTGAACTTGAGGTTGTGGAAATTTTTAAACTTGAGAATTGGGTATTGGTTGAACTTGAGTTTTTGGTGTTTTTGAACTTGAGTTTGTGTCGTGTTTGAACTTGAGTTATTGGTGTTTGGTGAACTTGAGTTTGTGTTGTTTGTTGAACCTGAGTTTTCTGCATTTGTTGAACTTGAGTTTGTGTCCTGTTTGAACTTGAGTTTGTGTTGTGTTTGAACTTGAGTTAGTGGTGTTTTTGAACCTGAGTTTGTTTCGTGTTTGAACTTGAGTTTGTGGCGTTTGTTGAACTTGAATTTGTGTGTTTTTTAACTTGAGTTTGTGTGTTGGTTGAACTTGAGTTTATGTTGTGTTTGAACTTGAGTTTGTGGTGTTTTTGAACTTGAGTTTGTGTTGTTTGTTGAACCTGAGTTTTCTGCATTTGTTGAACTTGAGTTTGTGTCCTGTTTGAACTTGAGTTTGTGTTGTGTTTGAACTTGAGTTAGTGGTGTTTTTGAACCTGAGTTTTTTTCGTGTTTGAACTTGAGTTTGTGGCGTTTGTTGAACTTGAGTTTGTGTCGTGTTTGAACATGAGTTTGTGGTGTTTTTGAACTCGAATTTGTGGTGTTTTTGAACTTGAGGGTTTGGAATATGTTAAAATTGAGAATTGGGTGTTGGTTGAACTTGATATTGTGTCGTGTTTGAACTTGAGTTTGTGTTGTTTGTTGAACTTGAGTTTGTGTGTTTTTTGAACTTGAGGTTGTGTCGTGTTTGAACTTGAGTATGTGGTGTTTTTGAACTTGAGTCGGTGTTGTTTTTGAACTTGAGGTTGTGGAAATTTTTAAACTTGAGAATTGGGTATTGGTTGAACTTGAGTTTTTGGTGTTTTTGAATATGAGTTTGTGTCCTGTTTGAACTTGAGTTTGTGGTGTTTTTGAACTTGAATTTGTGTGTTTGGTAAACTTGAATTCGTGTGTTGTTTGAACTTGAATTTCTGTTGGTTTGAACCTGGGGTTGTGGAATTGTTAAACTTGAGAATCAGGTGTTGGTTGAACTTGAGTTTGTGTGTTTGTTGAACTTGAGTTTGTGTTTGTTGAACTTGAGTTTGTGTTGTGTTTGAACTTGAGTTTTTGTTGTTTTTGAACTTGAGTTTGTGTCGTGTTTTCTTGCGTGTTGCTCAATGGCTGAAACGCATCGCTCTCCCGGCAACGCCGTAAGGAGGAGCAACTTGCCATTTGGATATATCCTAGCTGTGTTTGTGCCCTCACTCATTGTCCAGAGTTTTTTTTTAAATAGGACATGTAGTTTGTCTGCAGCGAGCGTTTTGGTAGAAACTGCGCCTCCCATTCATTATAATGGGAAATGACCAAAGACAGGTGCGCACACCATCTTTGGACCTTGACTGTGACGTCACAGTTTGAGATACAAATGTTATTTGACCTCTGACCTTTTGTGGAGACCCTAACCTTTTCAACCCGTGAAAACGGCGTTTCAATAGCTCTTACGGCTTTCCTACAAATACACTTTGTTGGGCTGCTCCTACTGTCTTTCAAGCTCTGCTTCACAGATCATCAAAGAGTGTGCACGTTTGTAATGAGCGCATATTGAATGTTAATTATGTTAACTATGTTAATTATTAGAAGAAATAACAACAACAGTCTTTTTGGACAAAATTTCTTTTTATTAAAGAATTAGAATAATGGAAGCATAGTCCAATGAAACCATTCAAGTGATGTCAAACCTCATAATTTATTAAAATGTAGGCAAGTCTGGGCATTTCTTCATTCATCAGGTTTCCTGCATGCATACTAACAGAGCACATCAGTAACAGTGAATGATAAGTATGAGTATGTCATTGTGTAAGAAAAGAAAGTGGTTAACTTACACATCCATAGAAAATAGGTGGTTGAGCACAGCACGCAAACAAAGCTTTGCCACGACGGTGGAACTTCCCAAGTAGCCGATACCAAGATCACACAATCAGGGTAAGCAAAGGTCAAACCAGGCCAGGCACTCATGAGGCTGGCTGTGGCAAGTGTAAGTGAAAGCGACACACACTGGCAGGAAGAACAGCAAACGCTGATGAAGGAAAAGGATCTTTGCAGTGATGGCCGTTACCAGAGGACAGAGGACGCGTCAGAGGACGCGAATGGGATGGGGAGGGGAGGCGATTGCGTTGGGGGGGCGCGCGACACGGCTCGGGCCCGACAGTGCCCCAACGGGGCCCTAGTATTATTATTATTATTATTATTATTATTATTATATATTATTGTTGTTATAAATATTATAAATATTTGTTGTTATAAAAAGTTTTCTCAACTTTGCCTTGCTTCATTCTTTAACATGCAGTCATGAAGTAACATAACTAGGTTGCAGTGCTTCAATGTATAAACTTAACTTTACCCTTGTGCACCCCTTAAAATTTAATGACACTTGTTACCCTCGTGTGGGCTAACAAATTAATAATAATAATAATAATAATAATGATAATGATCTTGTTATATGATATAGCATGTTTTTGCAGGTGCGTAAAAACTGACCGTGTGTGTGTGTGTATCTTGCAGTACTCTGAGGAGAATGAGAAGCAGGACACAGACACAGCTATGGAGACATTCTTGTACTTTTATGTAGGACTTTTGCTCAATAGTTGTTTGTGGCGGCTTTGAGACGTCCCAGCCCTGCCTGAGGTTCCTCACCACCCGTGATGGCACCCAACCTCATGGCAGCTTCAGGCTGAGACCTACGCAGGAAGTTATGAAGGACACAGGTGGCCTTCACACACTTCTCTGCAACGTCCGGAGAAACCCCAAGGGCACGTCGGTACATCCTCCACTGAGTGGAAAGAATGCCATAGGCATTTTCAACCACCAGCCGCGCCCTGGACAGCCGGTAGTTGAAAATGCGCTTCTCTCTGGGGAGGATGCACCCTGGATACGGCCTCATGAGGTTCCTCCGGAGAGGGAAGGCCTCATCTGCGACAAACACATAAGGTTGGAGTCCCCTGTGCTCAGCTTCAGGCAGTGATCGATCCGGAGGCAGTTGGAGGGAGCAAGAACAGAGGGCCTGACCAAACGCAGAGTTGGCCAGAATCCACCCGTCACTGGTCCTCCCGAAGCCTCTGACATCGATCACTCGGAAGCAATAATTGGCATCTACAACTGCCAAGAGAACAATAGAAAATGTTCCCTTATAGTTATAAAACTGTGATCCTGAATTGGCAGGAGCCTTCAGAAACACGTGCTTCCCATCCACAGCACCACAACACAAGGGGAAGTTCCACCGCTCCTAAAACCCTGTGCTATGGATATCCACTCATCACAGGTGGGCACAGCCATGAAGTCCTCCACCAAGCACTCCCAGATGCAGGACACAGTGTCTGCCACGATGCCTGACACGGTGGAAACTCCAACTCGAAAACTGTAGGCAATGGTCCTGAAGGAGTCTCCAGTAGCCAGGAACCTAAAGCACATAAAAATAAATTTCATTGCTATTTTTATTCAAAATATGAGGCCATATGAAATACAAACATAACCGAAGACTTGAGTGTCCATAAATCCTCTTTGACACGGACATTTATGCTAGCACCCAGTGTATAGTGTCTAGTATCTGAAGTAGTATCTGAAGTAGCATGCTACTCGCTCTGGTGGCCAATTCTGACATGCTACATACTACTTCGACTACTACTTGGCAATTTGGACGCAGCACCGGTGTGAATGAACCAGGGCGCGACGCAACGCTACGTGAGCGACCTACACGACTAGGTCACTTCAAGTCGCATTTGGTCTGAACCATAGGCTGTATATAGAATGGACAGAGTCTGCCTCCTCGCTGGGTCAGAAATTTGTTACACAGAGCATACATTTTTCTCCCCCCTGGTTGTGATGTTGACATGTAGTTACAATAAGACTAGTTTGTGCTCAAATCCTCTTTTTTCTGTGAAGCTCCATTTTTAAAAGTTATTAGGGGGTTCATGTTTTCTATGACTGACACCTGATACAGCCTATTGGCGTTCAGGGATTGCGTAGCTCTCCCAGGAGGGATACGCTGTTTGAGCCAAGCATCATCACAGTGACTCTTGGCGACTGCGCGGCCGAATGCGCGCATCGCTACTGGTTTCAGGAAATTAAGAAAAATCCCGGGAATATTGAGAGCTTTTTGGGTTCAAATCCGTATACAGGTGGTAGGTGGAACCAAGTTGTCCATAGTATATACAGTCTATGGTCTGAACGCGGCTTTAGACAATCAGTCATTTTGTGTGTGACAGAAGTGACAGGAAATCAACAATGTGTCTACAGCCCTCTGGGAAAACAGGAGGATGTGAGAGAAGGAGAGGGCAAGCTCAGAGGAAGAGGAGATGGACAAAGAGCGTGAGAAAGAGTGATGTCATTGGTTCTGCTGGGAACGAAGTAGAGGAATCAAGAAAACAGAGAAGATCGGAGGGAAAAATCTCCATGGACAAGGTTAATGGGCTGCTTCAGTTTTTAGTTTTTCAATTTTGAATGAAAAAAAGTTATCAGCTGGTCTCTGCTAAAATCCTGATAAATACCAACTCTCATGTGCCGAGCAGCTCTGCTGACTGGTCACTGATTGGTCTAATCTTATGACATCATGAGAGAGGCATGTGGGTCAGTGAATATTCACACTCATTAGCAGGACGCTCCAGTTTATGGTTTATCTGGAAGTTTCTATTGTCACTCTGAGAGACCATGAATGTGTGTGTTCATGTGAGTGTGAATGATTTCCCTGCTCGCTCTGTGTGTTTGTATTAAAATGAGATCATTCACACAGTGAAGTGAGGTGACAGAGGTGGCTAAATATACATCAGTCATCACAGACAAGAGATAACAGCGTACAGAGACCCTGAATGCAGGGGGAGACTGCAGGCTGCATATTGTGCAGGGAAGTGTGAGACCACTCTGGCCCCTGAGCACATAGTTTTGAAAGTGCACGCTGCAGATTTTCTGTGCAACACCTTATGGACCCATGCCTTTTAGCCTCCTCTTCTTCTCTTATGGAAACGGGAGAGCAGAGGGAGGCAGAGCATACTAACTTGGCTCTGCAGTGTCTCTTTTTTTTGCTAGTTGCATGTGATGAATGCGAGAAACTAGCATGAGGTGGGATGGTTGTGGGATGCCAGACTTAACCTGCCTTTCTGAGGTGTTTTGGGGTTGTCAAGGGAGGTGCCCACTTGATAATCCTGTTGACGGGTCTGATCTTTCTGTCCATCTACATCAGGTGTGGAGCCCTGCCATAATGGGTCAAGTACCACCTATCAGCATATTTACATGATTTCAAAGAATTATTATTATTGCATATGTCAAAACTAGCAAAAGTATTCTACATGCTCTACATTTTGCACATTCAGCATCGACTCAGAAGTTTGACAGCTAACTACGACTGTGGGAAAGAGCAGGCAAAAGAGAAAACCTGGTTCAGTGTTACAACATGCAAATTCTACAGAGAAAAGCCATCACTGGATTCAAACCCCTTGCTCTAAAGCTGCACCACTGTAGAGCCCTTGACTTCAACCAACTTGTATTTACACAGGAAGCTGAGGCAGCCACACCACACCTTTAACTTTGCATATTTTTCCATAACATATTGACTAAGAATAATATTTTGCTCTGTTTTATCTCAGAAATCTAACATTTAGACATGCCTCTGTCAGTTACTTCGCCTGGTGCCCCCCCTAAAATCTGAATTTTTACTCAGAAAGCTGTAACAACTTAAGGTAACCCAAGCTCAAAATCCAAGATGGCTGCAAATCAGCCACACTTTTGATGCAATTATTGGAAACTTATTCTGGTTTTGTGTCAATAGATCAATCACACTGTTAGTATTGTACAAGTCTTACTTGTGGGCACATTGTCATGTTGCAGTCACGCGCAAGCTATCATGTTGTGTATTGTTGTTGCCTGGTATAGTAAATGATGCTCACAACATCAGCTCAGGTGTGATATCATTCCCAGCTCCAGTATATGATTACTGAGGTTAATGGAATACATGAAATTTGATATCTGCGTAATTGTTTCAAATAGAGTAATAAGCCATACAGAAGAATGTTAGTGTTGTACATGTTGTACATCTCTGATGATAAGCATTTTTAAATGGGGGACAGCCTCAAGTGGACACTTGAGGAACTGCAATTTTGGGACCTTTTATTTTCTTGTGAACAGGGTAAAACTGGAGGTTTTAATAAATATTCTCAGCTCCAGACTTTTTCAGTTCTGTTTTTAAAATGACCAAGGCAAAGAGATAATCTTTTACTGGATCTTGATAATGTCTGTAGTTTGTTAGCAGGCCGCAGTTACAGATTTGCATCATAAAAATGCTTTACCAGAGGGAGACCTAAGATCAGTGAGCTGGCCTTATTAAAGGGGGTCATTACACCTAAAACATATTTTCCCTAAATCCCGGGTTACTGAGAGAAGAACAAAAAAACACACCCAAAATTTCCATTTTTGTCCCGAAGATGCTCCAAGGGTTAAAGAGAACTATTTTTTTAATTTTGGTTCAACAATGGACAGAGGTAGACAGGTGTTAACTACTGAAAAATAGTATTCAGACCACTCAGACAGGCAAGATGGTGTCTGTAAAGCTCAGTTTGACAGCTGGTGTGTAATACTAAGTTGTCTTATTTAACTCATCAACACACATCAATTCATAAAGCTTCTATTACAAAAACAGCCCAAATCAATGTGGGATTAACAGCAGGTTTGAAAAATACATGATTGTTATAGGGTGTGCTTTTGTTTACATTTAAATGTGAAAAATTTGAATGTAAACAAACTTCGTGATGACATCATTATGACATCATCACGGCTCTCATCTCGTGTTAGTAATTGGAAGTAGAGCAGCTGTCCAGGGTAGGATCGTTTGAACCTTTCAGCGAGTGGCTACACTTCAAGAAAGAGACAATCGGAATCTTTTAGCAGGAGCCGACACAATAGCTCTACATTGTGGGAACTCATATATCATACCAATCATTTAGCCATTGTTTCAGGTAATTAGCTGTTTTCTTATTGTGTTTACATCATTTTGTGTGCTCATTGCGGACATGTACTGATGACTCAGATAAGAAAGTTTAAAGGTAACACGGGGGCAATTGATCACTGTGTCACAAGGTATTGAAAAGAGACTCTCAGTAAAGAAAGATTTTAGCTTATGCCTAGAAGTGCCAAGTGTGGGGAAGTATGGTTTTAAACTATTACTGCTGATTAATAGTATTCAGATGCAAAAAAAAAAACTAAAAAAACGAACCTTAAAATGGGCAAAAAACCTTTGAAACAAAAAACTCTGGAAAAAAAAACAAAACACCCCAAAGTGGGTGTTTAGCACAAAAAAAAAATAGAAGAGCAATCTTTGTATTTAAATACAAAGAGCATTTTAGAGAAGTGCAAATCAGGATTTAGGAGGAACCCCAGTACTGAGACAGCCCTTTTAAAAATTTTGAATGACATCAGGTGCAATTTAGATAATGGCAACCTCACAGTCTTGGTCCTGCTGGATCTAACCGCCGCCGCCTTTGATGCAGTTGACCATCACATTTTATTAAATAGACTTCAGCACCTGGTCGGCCTCTCAGGCACTGTTTTTAACTGGTTCACCTCTTATCTCACTGATCGCCACTCTGTTTCAGATCTGTTTCAGGATTGATTTATAAGGTTCTTTTATTAGTTTTTAGATGTATTAACGGACTTGGCCCTTCTTATTTATCTGATGTACTTTTACCAAATCAACCCTCGCGGACCCTGAGGTCCTCCGGCACAGGCCTTTTAACCTTACCCAAAGTCAAAAACAAAAACACACGGGGAGGCGGCGTTCAGTTTTTATGGTCCCCGGTTGTGGAACCATCCAACTTACCATTTTTAAGTAAAAACTTGGAAAAACTTGTTCTTCAACAAGTAAATGATTTGGAAAAAAAAAAAAGAAAAAAAACCCTTATGGTTTTTCCCCCCTCCATGGGAGGGTTTTTTCCCCCTCCTTGAGCTACCACCTTACCGTGGTGGAGGGGTTTGTGTGTCCCAATGATCCCAGGAGCTATGTTGTCAGGGGCTTTATGCCTCTGAAGTGTCACCCAAGGCAAACAGGTCGTGGGGGAGGGACCAGTCTAAGAGTAGCTCATCCAGACATAGGTGCCAGGCCAGAAAAAAAAAACTAAAAAAAAACAAACCTTAAAATGGGCAAAAAACCTTTAAAACAAAAAACTCTGGAAAAAAAACAAAAAAAAACAAAATCACCCTAAAGTGGGTGTTTGGCACAAAAAAAAAAAATAGAAGAGCAATCTTTGTATTTAAATACGATCGTTTAAATACAAAGAGTATTTTCGAGAAGTGCAAATCAGGATTTAGGAGGAACCCTAGTACTGAGACAGCCCTTTTAAAAATTTTGAATGACATCAGGTGCAATTTAGATAATGGCAACCTCACAGTCTTGGTCCTGCTGGATCCAACTGCCGCCGCCTTTGATGCAGTAGACCATCACATTTTATTAAATAGACTTCAGCACCTGGTCGGCCTCTCAGGCATTGTTTTTAACTGATTCATCTCTTATCTCACTGATCGCCACTCCGTTTCAGGTCCGTTTCAGGATTGATTGTAAGGTTCTTTTATTAGTTTTTAGATGTATTAATGGACTTGGCCCTTCTTATTTATCTGATGTACTTTTACCAAATCAACCCTTGTGGACCCTGAGGTCCTCCGGCACAGGCCTTTTAACCTTACCCAAAGTCAAAAACAAAAACTCGGGGAGGCGGCATTCAGTTTTTATGGTCCCCGGTTGTGGAACCATCCAACTTACCATTTTTAAGTAAAATCTTGGAAAAACTTGTTCTGGTTCACCTCTTATCTCACTGATCGCCACTCCGTTTCAGGTCTGTTTCAGGATTGATTGTAAGGTTCTTTTATTAGTTTTTAGATGTATTAATGGACTTGGCCCTTCTTATTAGGGCCCGAGCGTAGCTGCTAAGCAGCTGCGAGAGCCCTCTTGTCTTCTTATTTTTTTTGAAATCCCTTTGAACTGGAAAATGGCCCACTTCCCACTGGCGAAAACTCATGAAATTTGGCAGGATGACCGGGCCTGATGAAAAATTTGATATCCTGAAGTCGCCCAAACAATAAAATGCAAAATGGCTCCATAGCGCCCCCTAAGGTGAAAATTCACACTATTGAGTGTCACGCCTGTACGCTTTGTCATATTGACACAAAAATTGACACACATGTGTGTCTCAATAAGGTCTACGAAAAAGTCAGCGCGGGCACATCTGTGAAATGTACAGGGCTTTTTTGCATTTTTTGCCCATCCGCACACATTGGAATGTGGCTTATTCCTCCAAAGGCTTTCGTTCCACCGGCACCAAATTTGCTCAGGCCAATCTACACCCCATGGCCATTCAAAGTTGTACAAATCATGATGCTGCACGCCACGGTTTAAGTTCTAGGGGGCGCCAAAGATAACACAAAAATCCACATTCTTAAAAGTCTTATAACTTTTTATTTTTGTTCTCACTGGCCTCCAAGTTTTCTAGGATGATGCAATGTCCAGCCATCAACACATTTGTGAAGGAATTTTTACTCCCCAAAAGAGCGCCCCCCCCCCCCCATGGCAGGATAAAAAAGTCCATTTTTTCTTGTCTCCTAAGATGAAAATACACATTGTTGAGTGTCACGCCTGTACACTTTGTCATATTTACACAAAAATTGACAATCACATGTATCTACAAAAAAATCAATGCGCACGTATCTGTAAAATGTACGGCTAAAGGACTATTTCGCATTTTTTGCCAATCCGCACACATTGGAATGTGGCTTACTCTTCCTAAGGCTTTCATCCCACCGACACCAAATTTGCTCAGGCCAATCTATACCCCATGGCCATTCAAAGTTGTACAAATCATGACGCTGCACCCCAGGGTTTACATTCTAGGGGGCGCCAAAGATGACCCAAATATCCACATTCTTAAAAGTGTTATAACTTTTTTTGTCCTCACTGGCCTCCACGTTTTCTAGGATGATGCAATGTCCAGCCATCAACACATCTGTGAAGGAAGTCCCCCCTTCCTCTTTGCCTTCGAGGACACCAGCCACTGATTCCTCATTAAATTAGTTATCTATTAAATCTAATGCTACAGAAAAAGTTAAAAGGCATCAAAGTCAATCATATTACTAATCTCTCACATATTCAAGACTTTGATGCCCTGCAAGAGATAAACAGTTTCTGATTATGTTTTATAAAAAAAAGGTCATTTTCATTCAAATTTTTGCTATATTAGTGACTTTATGTCTTAAATGGGCTCTTAAAGGGTTTAAAAAAATTTCCATGAAACATTTGCTAATTTTGAACAGGGCAGAAGTAAAATAAGAGATGTACAAAAAAAAAATCTGGAAAAAATATTAATCCAATATGATTTTACAGCAGACAAAGTAGTTTTGGCCACTGAGTAGCGCCAAAGGGAGTTGTCTATTAACAGCAGACAAAGTAGTTATGGCCACTGAGGGGCGCCAAAGGGAGTTGTCTATTAAATCTGATGCTACAGAAAAAGTTAAAAGGCTCAAATTTTTGCTATATTAGTGACTTTACATCTTAAATGGGCTCTTAAAGGGTTGAAAAAAACTATTTTCAATGAAACATTTGCTAGTTTTGAACAGGGCAGAAGTAAAATAAGAGATGTACAAAAGAAAAATCTGGAAAAAATATTAATCCAATTTGATTTTACAGCAGACAAAGTAGTTTTGGCCACTGAGGGGCGCCAAAGGGAGTTGTCTATTAACAGCAGACAAAGTAGTTATGGCCACTGAGGGGCGCCAAAGGGAGTTGTCTATTAAATCTGATGCTACAGAAAAAGTTAAAAGGCTCAAATTTTTGCTTTATTAGTGACTTTATGTCTTGAATGGGCTCTTAAAGGGTTAAAAAACATTATTTTCAATGAAACATTTGTTAGTTTTGAACAGGGCAGAAGTAAAATAAGAGATGTACAAAAAAATAAATCTGGAAAAAAATTTAATCCAATTTGATTTTACAGCAGACAAAGTAGTTTTGGCCACTGAGGGGCGCCAAAGGGAGTTGTCTATTGAATCTGATGCTACAGAAAAAGTTAAAAGGCATCAAAGTCAATCATATTACTAATCTCTCACATATTCAAGACTTTGATGCCCTGCAAGAGATAACCAGTTTTTATAATGTTTGATAAAAAAAAATTGGTCATTTTCCTTACCCCCCATGGCAGGAAAAAAAGTCAAGTTTTTCCTGCCCATCGCTCAATGGCTCAAACGCATCGCTCTCCCGGCAAAACCGAAAGGAGGAGCAACTTGCCATTTGGATATATCCTAGCTGTGTTTGTGCCCTCACTCATGGTCCAGACTTTTTTCAAATAGGACATGGAGTTTGTCTGCAGCGAGCATTTTGGTAGAAACTGCGCCTCCTATTCATTATAATGGTAAATGACAACAGACAAGTGTGCACACCATCTTTGGACCTTGAGTGTAACGCGATCGGGAGGGGGAGGCGGTCGCGCTGGGGTCGGCGCGACATGGCTTGGGCCCAACAGTGCCCCACCGGGGCCCTAGTTTGAACTTGAAAATGAAAATTTTGAACGTGAAAATTTTTAAACTTGAGAATCAGGTGTTGGTTGAACTTGAGTTTGTGGGTTTTTTTTCAACTTGAGTTTGTGGTGTTTTTGAACTTGAGGGTTTGGAATTTGTTAAACTTGAGAATTGGGTATTGGTTGAACCTTAGTTTGTGTGTTTGTCTAACTCGAGTTTGTGTCGTGTTTGACCTTGAGTTTGTGGTGTGTTTGAACTTGAGTTTGTGTGTTTTTTGAACTTGAGATTGTGAAAATTTTTAAACATTACAATCAGGTGTTGGCTGAACTTGAGTTTGTTGTTCTTGTTGAACCTGAGTTTGTGTCTTGTTTGAACTTAAGTTTGTGTTTTTTTTTAACTTGAGTCTGTGTTGTTTTTGAAATTGAGGTTGAGAAAAATTGTTAAACTTGAGAATTGGGTATTGGTTGAACTTGGGTTCTTGGTGTCTTTGAACTTAAGGTTGTGGAATTTGTTAAACTTGAGAATTGGGTATTGTTTGAACTTGAGTTTGTGTCGTGTTTGAACTTGAGTTTGTGTTGTGTTTGAACCTGAGTTTGTGGTGTTGTTGAACTTGAGTTTGTTTCGTGTTTGAACTTGAGTTTGTGCCGTTTGTTGAACTTGAGTTTGTGTCATGTTTGAACTTGAGTTTGTGGTGTTTGTTAAACTTGAGTTTGTGTTGTGTTTGAACTTGAGTTTGTGGTGTTTTTGAACTTGAGTTTGTTTCGTGTTTGAACTTGAGTTTGTGGCGTTTGTTGAACTTAAGTTTGTGTGTTTGTTGATCTTTAGGTTGTGGCAATTGTTAAACTTGAGTTTGTGTGTTTCTTTAACTTGAGTTTGTGTCATGTTTGAACTTGAGTTGTGTGTTTGTTGAACTTGAGTTTGTGTTGTGTTTGAACTTGAGTTTGTGGTGTTTTTGAACTTGAGTTTCTGTTGTTTTTTACTTGAGGTTGTGGAAATTGTTAAAGTTCAGAATCAGGTATTAGTTGAACATTAGTTACTGTGTTTGTTGAACTTGAGTTTGTGTCGTTTTTGAACTTGAGTTTGTGTGTATGTTGAACTTGATTTTGTGTCGTGTTTGAACTTAAGTTTGTGGTGTTTTTGAACTTGAGTTTGTGGGTTTTTTTGACTTGAGGTTGTGGAAATTGTTAAACTTGAGAATTGGGTATTGGTTGAACTTGAATTTTTGTTGTTTTTGAACTTGAGTCTGTGTTGTGTTTAAACTTGAGTTTGTGGTGAGTTTGAACTTGAGTTTGTGTGTTTGTTGAACTTGAGGTTGTGGTAATTTTTGAACTTGAAATTTGGGTGTTGGTTGAACTTGAGTTTGTGTCGTGTTTGAACTTGAGTTTGTGGTGTTGTTGAACTTGAGTTTGTTTCGTGTTTGAACTTGAGTTTGTGCCGTTTGTTGAACTTGAGTTTGTGTCATGTTTGAACTTGAGTTTGTGGTCTTTTTGAACTTGAGTTTGTGTTGTGTTTGAACTTGAGTTTGTGGTGTTTTTGAACTTGAGTTTGTGGTTTTTTTTGACTTGAGGTTGTGGAAATTGTTAAACTTGAGAATTGGGTATTGGTTGAACTTGAATTTTTGTTGTTCTTGAACTTGAGTCTGTGTTGTGTTTAAACTTGAGTTTGTGGTGAGTTTGAACTTGAGTTTGTGTGTTTGTTGAACTTGAGGTTGTGGTAATTTTTGAACTTGAAATTTGGGTGTTGGTTGAACTTGAGTTTGTGTCGTGTTTGAACTTGAGTTTGTGGTGTTGTTGAACTTGAGTTTGTTTCGTGTTTGAACTTGAGTTTGTGCCGTTTGTTGAACTTGAGTTTGTGTCGTGTTTGAACTTGAGTTTGTGGTCTTTTTGAACTTGAGTTTGTGTTGTGTTTGAACTTGAGTTTGTGGTGTTTTTGAACTTGAGTTTGTTTCGTGTTTGAACTTGAGTTTGTGGCGTTTTGTTGAACTTAAGTTTGTGTGTTTGTTGAACTTTAGGTTGTGGCAATTGTTTAACTTGAGTTTGTGTGTTTCTTGAACTTGAGTTGCGTGTTTGGTGAACTTGAGTTTGTGTGTTTTTTGAACTTGAGTTTCTGTTGTTTTTTTACTTGAGGTTGTGGAAATTGTTAAACTTTAGAATCAGGTATTGGTTGAACATTAGTTAGTGTGTTTGTTGAACTTGAGTTCGTGTCGTTTTTGAACTTGAGTTTGTGGTGTTTTTGCACTTGAGTTTGTGTGTATGTTGAACTTGAGTTTTGTGTAGTGTATGAACTTGAGTTTGTGTGTTTGTTGAACTTGAGTTTGTGTCGTGTTTGAACTTAAGTTTGTGGTGTTTTTGAACTTGAGATTGTGGGTTTTTTTAACTTGAGGTTGTGGAAATTGTTAAACTTGAGAATTGGGTATTGGTTGAACTTAAATTTTTTGTTTTTGAACTTAAGTCTGTGTTGTGTTTAAACTTGTTTGTGGTGAGTTTGAACTTGAGTTTGTGTGTTTGTTGAACTTGAGGTTGTGGTAATTTTTTAACTTGAAATTTGGGTGTTGGTTGAACTTGAGTTTGTGTCGTGTTTGAACTTGAGTTCATGTTGTTTGTTTTGAGTTTCTGTTGTTTTTTTACTTGAGGTTGTGGAAATTGTGAAACTTGAGAATCAGGTGTTGGTTGAACTTGAGTTTGTGGTTTTTGTTGAACTTGAGTTATTGTGTTTTTTGAACTTAAGTTTGTGTTGTGTTTGAACTTGAGATTGTGTCATGTTTGCAATTGAGTTTGTGGTGTTTTTGAACTTGAGTTTGTGTGTTTGTTGAACTTAAGTTTTTGCTGTGTTTGAACTTGAGTTTGTGGTGTTTCTTGAGCTTGAGTTTGTGTCATGTTTGCACTTGAGTTTGTGGTGTTTTTGAACTTGATTTTGTTGGTTTGTTGAACTTGAGTTTGTGGTCTTTTTGAACTTGAGTTTGTGTGTTTGTTGAACTTGAGTTTTTGTTGTGTTTGAACTTGAGTTTGTGGTGTTTGTTGAACTTGAGTTTGTGTCATGTTTGAACTTGAGTTTGTGGTGATTTTGAACTTGATTTTGTTTGTTTATTGAACTTTAGTTTGTGAAATTTGTTGAACTTGAGTTGGTGGTGTTTCTGAACTTGAGTTTGTGTCGTGTTTGAACTTGTGTTTGTCATGTTTTTGAACTTGAGTTTGTGGTGTATTTGAACTTGAGGGTGTGGAATTTGTTGAACTTGAGGTTGCGGCAATTGTTAAACTTGAGTTTGTGTTTAAGTTGAACTTAAGTTTGTATTGTTTTTGAACATGAGTTTGTTTCATGTTTTGAATTTGAGTTTGTGGCATTTGTTGAACTTGAGTTTGTGTGGTTGTTGAACTTAAGGTTGTGGCAATTGTTAAACTTTAGATTTGGTTGTTGATTGAACTATAGTTTGTGTCGTGTTTGAACTTGAGTTTGTGGTTTTTGTTGAACTTGAGTTTGTGTCATGTTTGAACTTGATTTTTTGGTGTTTTTGAACTTGAGTTTGTGTTGTGTTTGAACTTGAGTTTGTGTTGTGTTATTGAACTTGAGTTTGTTTCGGATTTGAACTTGAGGGTGTGGAATTTGTTGAACTTGAGGTTGTGGCAATTGTTAAACTTGAGTTTGTGTTTAAGTTGAACTTAAGTTTGTATTGTTTTTGAACATGAGTTTGTTTCATGTTTTGAATTTGAGTTTGTGGCATTTGTTGAACTTGAGTTTGTGTTGTTGTTGAACTTAAGGTTGTGGCAATTGTTAAACTTTAGATTTGGTTGTTGATTGAACTATAGTTTGTGTCGTGTTTGAACTTGAGTTTGTGGTTTTTGTTGAACTTGAGTTTGTGTGATTTTGAACTTGATTTTTTGGTGTTTTTTGAACTTGAGTTTGTGTTGTGTTTGAACTTGAGTTTGTGTTGTGTTATTGAACTTGAGGTTTGTTTCGGATTTGAACTTGAGGGTGTGGAATTTGTTCAACTTAACCCTTTTACGACGGCTCTGTCGTCGGCGACAGAAAATGACATGCTGCACTTTTAGTACCGTAATTCTTGAACCATTTGCGCTATCAACATAATTCCAACGGATTCTGAAAGCTGAGACTCTAAGCTTTGCGCTGATATATGATACATTACGGTAGTGACAGCGGCCTTGTGCTGATTCGCGGATCAAAACACATGACGTGAGGGAGACTTTGGAGCAGAGAGAGTGCAGAGCTGGGAGATTCATCGGAGTTTTAACGGAGTTTTAGCGGCGTTTTAGAGGTAATTTAGCTGTTTACCTTTGTATATATTATATTAATCTTTGTATATATTATATTTATTGTTGTTTATCATAGTGTTAGAGTTCATTTTATAAGTTTTGAGTGTCGTTTTGCCGTGTTTCGTGCCGTGTTCTTGCCTTAGTACGACCGTTTTTAGCTAGTTCCTTTAGTATTGATTGTAATAGTGGAGGCAGAAATGTTGAGGAGATCTGCAAGAAAGAGGAGACTTCCAGCTCAATTTGTGGAGGAGGAAGAGAAGATGGAGATGCAGGAGGAGGCAGGGGGTGTGTCTCCATCCCAAACACAGTAAGTAAATAGTATGCATACTCCCAAATCTAGTTCTAATATAATGATATCATTATTTGAATTCATAATATTTTATACATAAGTACTTTTTATTTATGATTATCTAGCAGCAGTGGTGGTCCTGATGCTGCTGGTGATGCTCCTGCATGTCATTCACCACAACTGCAGAAGGCCTGGAAGACAGAGGCAGACCCTGACCCTCATCCAACAAGTACATGGGAGGGGTGAACACTTCTGACCAGATGTTGGGCACCAACTCTGTCCACAGGAAGACCAGAAGATGGCCCATGACTGTGTTTCAACACCTTGTGGATACAGCTGCAACAAACAGCTATATCCTCCACAAAGAAATCAGTGTGACACAGAAGAGGAAGCTCATGACACACCAGGCTTTCCAGGAGAAGCTGTGTGCCGAGCTGCTTGGTGTGCCACTCAATCCACCACCCAAGCCCCCCACACCCCCCACTCAAGGCTGCTTTCCTGCCCCACCAGCAGAGGGCAGTCAATGGAGAAAAGGCAGAGAGACAGCCAGGGGAGAAAACACTGCACTCCCTGGAAGTGTGAAGAGTGTAGAGTTGTACTCTGCCTTCAATTAGATAGGAATTGCTACAGGGAGTTTCATTCCTAAAAAACGCCTGGTTATTAGTAGACTTTTTCAAGCAGTAACAGGTGAAAAGAAGGTTCCAGGAAAACAAAACTGCTTGAGTTGTTGTATTATAGTTCAAAAAAAGTTTTTGTCATCTCAGAATCTTTGGACCTGTACATCTTCAGTGTTAACAAATACAAAAGTTTGCTTGAGTTTGCGGCGTTTGTTGAACTTGAGTTTGTGTGGTTTTTTAACTCAAGGTTGTGGCAATTGTTAAACTTGAGATTTGGTTGTTGATTGAACTATAGTTTGTGTCATGTTTGAACTTGAGTTTGCTTGTATTTGGACTTGAGTTTGTGGTTTTTGTTCAACTTAAGTTTGTGTCGTGTTTGAACTTGAGTTTGTGGTTTTTGTTGAACTTGAGTTTGTGTTGTGTTATTGAACATGAGTTTGTGGTGTTTTTGAACTTGAGTTTGTTTGGTGTTTGAACTTGAGTTTGTGGCGTTTTTTGAACTTGAGTTTGTGTCATGTTTGAACTTGTGTTTGTCATTTTTTTGAACTTGAGTTTGTGGTGTTTTTGAACTTGAGGGTGTGGAATTTGTTAAACTTGAGAATTGGGTAGTGGTTGAACTTGAGTTTGTGTGTTTGTTGAACTTGAGTTTGTTTCGTTTTTGAACTTGAGTTTGTGTGAATGTTGAATTTGATTATGTGGGTTTTTTTGACTTGAGTATGTTTCATGTTTTAACTTGAGTTTGTGGCGTTTGTTGAAATTGACTGTGTTTGTTGAACTTGAGGTTGTGGCAAATGTTAAACTTGATATTTGGGTGTTGGTTGAACTTAAGTTTGTGTCGTATTTGAACTTGAGTTTGTGGTGTGTTTGAACTTGAGTGTGTGGCAATTGTTGAAATTGAATCTGTGGTTTTTAGTGAACTTTAATTGGTGGCAATTGTTGAACTTGAGTTTGTGGCATTTTTTGAACTTGAGTTTGTTGTGTGTTTAAACTTGAGTTTGTGTGTTTGTTGAACTTGAGGTTGTGCCAATTGTTAAACTTGAGATTTGGGTGTTGGTTGAACTTGAGTTTGTGTCATGTTTGAACTTGAGTTCATGTTGTTTGTTGAACTTGAGTTTCTGTTGTTTTTGAACAAGAGGTTGTTGAATTTGTTAAACTTGAGAATCAGCTGTTGGTTGAACTAGAGTTTGTGTGTTTGTTGAAATTGATTCTGTGTTGTTTCTCAACTTGAGTTTTTGGCGTTTTTGAACTTGAGTTTGTTTGTTTTTTGAACTTCAGTTTGTGTTGTGTTTGAACTTGAGTTTGTGGAATTTTTTAACTTGATTTTGTGTTTTTGTTGATCTTGAGTTTGATTGTTGACCTTGAGTTTGTGTCGTGTTTGAACTTGAGTTTGTCGTGTTTGAACTTGAGTTTTGTCATGTTTGAACTTGAGTTTGTTGTGTATTTGATCTTGAGTTTGTGGTGTTTTTGAACTTGAGGGTGTGGTTTTTGAACTTGAGGGTGTGTTTGTTGAACTTGACTTTGGGTCTTGGTTGAACTCTAGTTTGTGTTGTGTTTGAACTTGAGTTTGTTGAACTTGATTTTGTGTCGTGTTTACAATTGAGTTTGTGGTGTTTTTGAACTTGAATTTGTGTGTTTGTTGAACTTGAGTTTGTGTTGTGTTTGAACTTGAGTTTGTGGTGTTTGTTGAACTTGAGTTTGTGGTGTTTTTGAACTTGAATTTGCGTGTTTGGTGAACTTGAGTTTGTGTTTTTTTGAACTTGAGTTTCTGTTGTTTTTGAACTTGAGGTTGTGGCAATTGTTAAACATGAGAGTCAGGTGTTTTTGGTTGAACTTGAGATTGTGTGTTTGTTGAACTTGAGTATGTTTCATGTTTGAACTTGAGTTTGTGGCGTTTTTGTGCTTGAGTCTGTGTTTTTTTTTAACTTGAGGTTGTGGAAATTGTTAAACTTGAGAAATGGGTATTGGTTGAACTTGAGTTTTTGGTGTTTTTCAACTTGAGTTTGTGTCGTTTTTGAACCTGAGTTTGTGTCGTTTTTGATCTTAAAGTTGTGGAAATTGTTTAACTTGAGAATTAGGAGTTGGTTGAATTTGAGTTTGTGTGTTTGTTGAATTTGAGTTTGTGTCATGTTTCAACTTGAGTTTGTGGTGTTTTTGAACTTCAGTTTGTGTGTTTGTTGAACTTCAGTGTGTGTTGTGTTTGAACTCGAGTTTGTGGTGTTTTTGAACTTGATTTTGTGTTTTTGTTGAACTTGAGTTTGTTTGATTGTTGACCTTGAGTTTGTGTCGTGTTTGAACTTGAGTTTGTCATGTTTGAACTTGAGATTCTTGTGTTTTTGAACTTGAGTTTGTGGTGTTTTTGAACTTGAGTATGTGGTGTTTTTGAACTTGAGGGTGTGGTGTTTTTGAACTTGAGGGTGTGGAATTTGTTAAACTTGAGATTTGGGTCTTGGTTGAACTTGAGTTTGTGGTGTGTTTGAACTTGAGTTTCTTGTGTATTTGATCTTGAGTTTGTGGTGTTTTTGAACTTGAGGGTGTGGTGTTTTTGAACTTGGCTTTGTGTGTTTGTTGAACTTGATTTTGTGTGTTATTTGAACTCTAGTTTGTGTTGTGTTTGAACTTGAGTTTGTGGTGTTTGTTGAACTTGAGTTTGTGGTGTTTTTGAACTTGAATTTCCGTGTTTGGTTAACTTGAGTTTCACATTTTACATTTTTGTTGGTGTAACCAACTCCAAAAGGTTGGAAAAGAGTTCCTACAAAGGTTTTGGACAGTGATTTTAACCCTAATGCCAAAAACCTTAAACCTTACCATAGCCCCATAACCTAATACCCGGGTATTACATTCAGGAAGCCTGAACACCCCAAATATTTTTTTTTCATTTTTCATTTTTTTTTTGTCTAACTAACTCCAAAAGGTTGGAAAAGAGTTCCTACAAAGGTTTTGGACAGTGATTTTAACCCTAACCCCAAAAAATTTAAACCTTACCATAGCCCCATAATTTAATTCCCAGTTATTACCTTCAGGAAGCCCGAACACCCCAAATATTTTTTTTTCATTTTACATTTTTGTTGGTGTAACCAACTCCAAAAGGTTGGAAAAGAGTTCCAACAAAGGTTTTGGACAGTGATTTCAACCCTAATGCCAAAAACCTTAAACCTTTCCCAAACCCCATAAGCTAATACCCGGGTATTACTTTTAGGAAGCCTGAACACCCCAAATATTATTTTTTCATTTTTCATTTTTTTTTTTGGACTAACTAGCTCCAAAAAATTGGAAAAGAGTTCCTACAAAGGTTTTGGACAGTGATTTTAACCCTAACGCCAAAAAACTTAAACCTTACCCTAGCCTTAAAATCTAATACCCGGGTATTACATTCAGGAAGCCCGAAAACCCCAAATATTTTTTTTTTCATTTTTCTTTTTTTTTTTTGGTCTAACTAACTCGAAAAGGTTGGAAAAGAGTTCCTACAAAGGTTTTGGACAGTGATTTTAACCCTAACGCCAAAAACCTTAAACCTTACCATAGCCCCATAATCTAAAACCGGGGATTACCTTTAGGAAGCCAGAAAACCCGAAATATATATTTTTTTCATTTTACATTTTTGTTGGTGTAACCAACTCCAAAAGGTTGGAATAGAGTTCCTACAAAGGTTTTGGACAGTGATTTTAAACCTAATGCTAAAAACCTTAAACCTTACCATAGCCCCATAACCTAATACCCGGGTATTACCTTCAGGAAGCCCGAACACCCCAAATATATATTTTTTTCATTTTACATTTTTGTTGGTGTAACCAACTCCAAAAGGTTGGAAAAGAGTTCCAACAAAGTTTTTGGACAGTGATTTTAACCATAATGCCAAAAACCTTAAACCTTACCATAGCCTTAAAATCTAATACCCGGGTATTACATTCAGGAAGCCCGAAAACCCCGATTATTTTTTTTACATTTTTCTTTTTTTTTTTGGTCTAACTAACTCCAAAAGTTTGGAAAAGAGTTCCTACAAAGGTTTTGGACAGTGATTTTAACCCTAATGCCAAAAACCTTAAACCTTACCATAGCCCCATAATCTAATACCCGGGTATTACATTCAGGAAGCCCGAACACCCCAAATATTTTTTTTTCATTTTACATTTTTGTTGGTCTAACTAGCTCCAAAAAATTGGAAAAGAGTTCCTACAAAGGTTTTGGACAGTGATTTTAACCCTAACGCCAAAAACCTTAAACCTTTCCCTAGTCCCAAAACCTAATACCCGGGTATTACCTTCAGGGAGCCCGAAAACCCCCAATAATTTTTTTTTTCTTTTTCTTTTTTTTTGGTCTAACTAACTCCAAAAGGTTGGAAAAGAGTTCCTACAAAGGTTTTGGACAGTGATTTTAACCCTAACGCCAAAAACCTTAAACCTTACCCTAGCCTAAAAATCTAATACCCGGGTATTACCTTCAGGAAGCCCGAACACCCCAAATATTTTTTTCTTCATTTTACATTTTTGTTGGTGTAACCAACTCCAAAAGGTTGGAAAAGAGTTCCTACAAGGGCTTTGGACAGTGATTTTAAACCTAACGCCAAAAACCTTAAACCTTACCATAGCACCATGAACTAGTACCAGGGTATTACCTTCAGGAAGCCAGAAAACCCAAAATATTTTTATTTTTTTCATTTTTTATTGGTCTAACTATATCCAAAAGGTTGGAAAAGAGTTCCTACAAAGGTTTTGGACAGTGATTTTAACCATAACGCCAAAAACCTTAAACCTTACCCTAGCCCCAAAACCTAATATCCAGGTATTACCTTCAGGAAAACCGAACACGCCCAATATTTTTTTTTCTTTTTTCATTTTTTCTGGTCACACTAACTCCAAAAGGTTGGAAAAGAGTTCCTACTAAGGTTTTGGACAGTGATTTTAACCCTAACGCCAAAAACCTTAAACCTTACTATAGCCCCAAAACCTAATACCCGGGTATTACCTTCAGGAAGCCTGAACACCCCAAATATTATTTTTTTCATTTTACATTTTTATTGGTGTAACCAACTCCAAGAGGTTGGAAAAGAGTTCCTACAAAGGTTTTGGACAGTGATTTTAACCATAACACCAAAAACCTTAAATCTTACCCTAGCTTAAAATCTAATACCCAGGTATTACCTTCAGGAAACCCGAACACCCCAAATATTTTTTTCTTCATTTTACATTTTTGTTGGTGTAACCAACAACAAAAGGTTGGAAAAGAGTTCCTACAAATGTTTTGGACAGTGATTTTAACCCTAACGCCAAAAACTTTAAACCTTACCCTAGCCCCAAAACCTAATACCTGGGTATTACCTTCAGGAAGCCCGAAAACCAAAATATTTTTTTTCCATTTTTCATTTTGTTTTTTATCTAACTCCAAAAGGTTGGAAAAGAGTTCCTACAAAGGTTTTGGACAGTGATTTTAAACCTAACGAAATAAACCTTAAACCTTACCATAGCCCCATAACCTAATACCCGGGTATTACCTTCAGGAAGCCCGAACACCCCAAATATTTTTTTCTTCATTTTACATTTTTGTTGTTGAAACCAACTCCAAAAGGTTGGAAAAGAGTTCCTACAAAGGTTTTGGACAGTGATTTTAACCTTAATGCCAAAAAACTTAACCCTTACCCTGGCCTTAAAATCTAATACTACTACATTAAGGAAGCCCGGAAACCCCAAATATATTTTTTTTCATTTTTCATTTTTTTTGGTCTAACTAACTCCAAAAGGTTGGAAAAGAGTTCCTACAAAGGTTTTGGACAGTGATTTTAACCCTAATGCCAAAAACCTTAAACCTTTCCCTAGTCCCAAAACCTAATACCCGGGTATTACTTTCAGGGAGCCCGAAAACCCCCAATAATTTTTTTTTCTTTTTCATTTTTTTTGGTCTAACTAACTCCAAAAGGTTGGAAAAGAGTTCCTACAAAGGTTTTGGACAGTGATTTTAACCCTAACGCCAAAAACCTTAAACCTTACCCTAGCCTTAAAATCTAATACCCGGGTATTACCTTCAGGAAGCCCGAACACCCCAAATATTTTTTTCTTCATTTTACATTTTTGTTGGTGAAACCAACTCCAAAAGGTTGGAAAAGAGTTCCTACAAAGGTTTTGGACAGTGATTTTAACCCTAACGCCAAAAACCTTAAAACTTACCATAGCCCCATAACCTAATTCCCGGGTATTACCTTCAGGAAGCCCGAACACCCCAAATATTTTTTTTTCATTTTACATTTTTGTTGGTGTAACCAACTCAGAAAGGTTGGAAAAGAGTTCCTACAAAGGTTTTGGACAGTGATTTTAACCCTAATGTCAAAAACCTTAAACCTTACCCTAGCCCCAAAACCTAATACCTGGATATTACATTCAGGAAGCCCATGAACCCAAAATATTTTTTTTTCATTTTTCATTTTTGTTGGTGTAACCAACTCAGAAAGGTTGGAAAAGAGTTCCTACAAAGGTTTTGGACAGTGATTTTAACCCTAACGCCAAAAAACTTAAAACTTACCCTAGCCTTAAAATCTAATACCTGGGTATTACATTCAGGAAGCCCGTAAACCCCAAATATTTTTTTTTTCATTTTTCATTTTTTTTTGGTCTAACTAACTCCAAAAGGTTGGAAAAGAGTTCCTACAAAGGTTTTGGACAGTGATTTTAACCCTAATGCCAAAAAACTTAAACCTTACCATAGCCCCAAAACCTAATACCGGGGTATTACTTTGAGGAAGCCTGACCACCCGAAATATTTTTTTTTCATTTTTCTTTTTTTTTTTGGTCTAACTAGCTCCAAAAAATTGGAAAAGAGTTCCTACAAAGGTTTTGGACAGTGATTTCAACCCTTACGCCAAAAAACTTAAACCTTACCCTAGCCTTAAAATCTAACACCCGGGTATTACATTCAGGAAGCCCGTAAAACCCAAATTTTTTTTTTTTCATTTTTCATTTTTTTTTGGTCTAACTAACTCCAAAAGGTTGGAAAAGAGTTCCTACAAAGGTTTTGGACAGTGATTTTAACCCTAATGCCAAAAAACTTAAACCTTACCCTGGCCTTAAAATCTAATACTACTTAATTAAGGAAGCCCGGAAACCCCAAATATATTTTTTTTCATTTTTCATTCTTTTTTTGGTCTAACTAACTCCAAAAGGTTGGAAAAGAGTTCCTACAAAGGTTTTGGACAGTGATTTTAAACCTAACGCCAAAACGTTAAACCTTACCTTAGCCCCATAACCTAATACCCGGGTATTACTTTCAGGAAGCCCGAACACCCCAAATATATATTTTTTTTATTTTACATTTTTGTTGGTGTAACCAACTCCAAAAGGTTGGAAAAGAGTTCCTACAAAGGTTTTGGACAGTGATTTTAACCCTAACTCCAAAAAACTTAAACCTTACCCTAGCCTTAAAATCTAATACCCGGGTATTACCTTCAGGAAGCCCGAACACACCAAATATTTTTTTTTCATTTTACATTTTTGTTAGTGTAACCAACTCCAAAAGGTTGGAAAAGAGTTCCTACAAAGGTTTTGGACAGTGATTTTAACCCTAACGCCAAAAACCTTAGACCTTTCCCTAACCCCAAAACCTAATACCCGGGTATTACTTTGAGGAAGCCTGACCACCCGAAATATTTTTTTTTATTTTTCTTTTTTTTTTGGTCTAACTAGCTCCAAAAAATTGGAAAAGAGTTCCTACAAAGGTTTTGGACAGTGATTTCAACCCTAACACCAAAAAACTTAAACCTTACCCTAGCCTTAAAATCTAATACCCGGGTATTACATTTAGGAAGCCGGAAAACCCCAAATATTCTTTTTTTCATTTTACATTTTTGTTGGTGAAACCAACTCCAAAAGGTTGGAAAAGAGTTCCTAAAAAGGTTTTGAACAGGGATTTTAACCCTAATGCCAAAAAACTTAAACCTTACCCTGGCCTTAAAATCTAATACCCGGGTATTACATTCAGGAAGCCGGAAAACCCCAAATATTTTTTTTTCATTTTACATTTTTGTTGGTGAAACCAACTCCAAAAGGTTGGAAAAGAGTTCCTAAAAAGGTTTTGAACAGGGATTTTAACCCTAATGCCAAAAAACTTAAACCTTACCCTGGCCTTAAAATCTAATACCCGGGTATTACATTAAGGAAGCCCGGAAAACGCCAAAATTTTTTTTTCATTTTTCATTCTTTTTTTGTCTAACTAACTCCAAAAGGTTGGAAAAGAGTTCCTACAAAGGTTTTGGACAGTGATTTTAACCCTAACGCCAAAAACCTTAAACCTTACCATAGCCCCAAAACCTAATACCGGGGTATTACTTTTAGGAAGCCTGAACACCCCAAATATTTTTTTTTCATTTTTCATTTTTTTTTGGTCTAACTAACTCCAAAAGGTAGGAAAAGAGTTCCTACAAAGGTTTTGGACAGTGATTTTAACCCTAACGCCATAAAACTTAAACCTTACCCTAGCCTTAAAATCTAATACCCGGGTATTACATTCAGGAAGCCCGAAAACCCCAAACATTTTTTTTTCATTTTTCATTTTTTTTTGGTCTAACTAACTCCAAAAGGTTGGAAAAGAGTTCCTACAAAGGTTTTGGACAGTGATTTTAACCCTAATGCCAAAAACTTTAAACCTTACCATAGCCCCATAACCTAATACCCGGGTATTACCTTCAGGAAGCCCGAAAACCCCCAACATTTTTTTTTCATTTTACATTTTTTTTGGTCTAACTAACTCCAAAAGGTTGGGAAAGAGTTCCTACAAAGGTTTTGGACAGTGATTTTAACCCTAATGCCAAAAACTTTAAACCTTACCATAGCCCCATAACCTAATACCCGGGTATTACTTTTAGGAAGCCTGAACACCCCAAATATTTTTTTTTCATTTTTCTTTTTTTTTTGGTCTAAGTAACTCCAAAAGGTTGGAAAAGAGTTCCTACAAAGGTTTTGGACAGTGATTTTAAACCTAATGCCAAAAACCTTAAACCATACCATAGCCCCATAACCTAATACCCGGGTATTACCTTCAGGAAGCCCGAAAACCCCCAACATTTTTTTTTCATTTTACATTTTTTTTTGGTCTAAGTAACTCCAAAAGGTTGGAAAAGAGTTCCTACAAAGGTTTTGGACAGTGATTTTAAACCTAATGCCAAAAACCTTAAACCATACCATAGCCCCATAACCTAATACCGGGGTATTACTTTTAGGAAGCCTGAACACCCCAAATATTTTTTTTTCATTTTTCATTTTTTTTTGGTCTAACTAACTCCAAAAGGTTAGAAAAGAGTTCCTACAAAGGTTTTGGACAGTGATTTTAACCCTAACGCCAAAAACCTTAAACTTTTCCCTAGTCCCAAAACCTAATACCCGGGTATTACTTTCAGGGAGCCCGAAAACCCCCAATAATTTTTTTTTCTTTTTTCATTTTTTTTTTTGGTCTAAGTAACTCCAAAAGTTTGGAAAAGAGTTCCTACAAAGGTTTTGGACAGTGATTTTAACCCTAACGCCATTAAGCTTAAACCTTACCATAGCCTTTAAATCTAATACCCGGGTATTACCACAGGAAGACCGAAAACCCCAAATATTTTTTTTTCCTTTTTCATATTTTTTTGGTCTAAGTAACTCCAAAAGGTTGGAAAAGAGTTCCTACAAAGGTTTTGGACAGTGATTTTAACCCTAACGCCAAAAAACTTAAACCTTACCCTGGCCTTAAAATCTAATACCCGGGTATTACATTAAGGAAGCCCGAAAACCCCAAACATTTTTTTTTCATTTTTCATTTTTTTTTTGGTCTAACTAACTCCAAAAGGTTGGGAAAGAGTTCCTACAAAGGTTTTGGACAGTGATTTTAAACCTAATGCCAAAAACTTTAAACCTTACCATAGCCCCATAACCTAATACCGGGGTATTACTTTTAGGAAGCCTGAACACCCCAAATATTTTTTTTTCATTTTTCATTTTTTTTTGGTCTAACTAACTCCAAAAGGTTGGAAAAGAGTTCCTACAAAGGTTTTGGACAGTGATTTTAACCCTAACGCCATTAAGCTTAAACCTTACCCTAGCCTTTAAATCTAATACCCGGGTATTACCACAGGAAGACCGAACACCCCATATATTTTTTTTTTCATTTTACATTTTTGTTGGTGTAACCAACTCCAAAAGGTTGGAAAAGAGTTCTTACAAAGGTTTTGGACAGTGATTTTAACCCTAATGTCAAAAACCTTAAACCTTACCCTAGCCCCAAAACCTAATACCTGGATATTACATTCAGGAAGCCCATGAACCCAAAATATTTTTTTTTCATTTTTCATTTTTTTTTGGTCTAACTAACTCCAAAAGGTTGGAAAAGAGTTCCTACAAAGGTTTTGGACAGTGATTTTAAACCTAACGCCAAAAACCTTAAACCTTACCATAGCCCCATAACCTAATTCCCGGGTATTACCTTCAGGAAGCCCGAACACCCCAAATATTTTTTTTTCATTTTACATTTTTGTTGGTGTAACCAACTCAGAAAGGTTGGAAAAGAGTTCCTACAAAGGTTTTGGACAGTGATTTTAACCCTAACGCCAAAAAACTTAAAACTTACCCTAGCCTTAAAATCTAATACCTGGGTATTACATTCAGGAAGCCCGTGAACCCAAAATATTTTTTTTTCATTTTTCATTTTTTTTTTGGTCTAACTAACTCCAAAAGGTTGGAAAAGAGTTCCTACAAAGGTTTTGGACAGTGATTTTAACCCTAACGCCAAAAAACTTAAACCTTACCCTGGCCTTAAAATCTAATACTACTACATTAAGGAAGCCCGGAAACCCCAAATATTTTTTTTTCATTTTTCATTTTTTTTTTGGTCTAACTAACTCCAAAAGGTTGGGAAAGAGTTCCTACAAAGGTTTTGGACAGTGATTTTAAACCTAATGCCAAAAACTTTAAACCTTAACATAGCCCCATAACCTAATACCGGGGTATTACTTTTAGGAAGCCTGAACACCCCAAATATTTTTTTTTCATTTTTCATTTTTTTTTGGTCTAACTAACTCCAAAAGGTTGGAAAAGAGTTCCTACAAAGGTTTTGGACAGTGATTTTAACCCTAACGCCATTAAGCTTAAACCTTACCCTAGCCTTTAAATCTAATACCCGGGTATTACCACAGGAAGCCCGAACACCCCATATATTTTTTTTTTCATTTTACATTTTTGTTGGTGTAACCAACTCCAAAAGGTTGGAAAAGAGTTCTTACAAAGGTTTTGGACAGTGATTTTAACCCTAATGTCAAAAACCTTAAACCTTACCCTAGCCCCAAAACCTAATACCTGGATATTACATTCAGGAAGCCCATGAACCCAAAATATTTTTTTTTCATTTTTCATTTTTTTTTGGTCTTACTAACTCCAAAAGGTTGGGAAAGAGTTCCTACAAAGGTTTTGGACAGTGATTTTAACCCTAACGCCAAAAACCTTAAACCTTACCATAGCCCCATAACCTAATTCCCGGGTATTACCTTCAGGAAGCCCGAACACCCCAAATATTTTTTTTTCATTTTACATTTTTGTTGGTGTAACCAACTCAGAAAGGTTGGAAAAGAGTTCCTACAAAGGTTTTGGACAGTGATTTTAAACCTAACGCCAAAAAACTTAAACCTTACCCTAGCCTTAAAATCTAATACCTGGGTATTACATTCAGGAAGCCCGTAAAACCCAAATATTTTTTTTTTCATTTTTCATTTTTTTTTGGTCTAACTAACTCCAAAAGGTTGGAAAAGAGTTCCTACAAAGGTTTCGGACAGTGATTTTAACCCTAATGCCAAAAAACTTAAACCTTACCATAGCCCCAAAACCTAATACCCGGGTATTACTTTGAGGAAGCCTGACCACCCGAAATATTTTTTTCATTTTTCTTTTTTTTTTTTTGGTCTAACTAGCTTCAAAAAATTGGAAAAGAGTTCCTACAAAGGTTTTGGACAGTGATTTCAACCCTTACGCCAAAAAACTTAAACCTTACCCTAGCCTTAAAATCTAACACCCGGGTATTACATTCAGGAAGCCCGTAAAACCCAAATATTTTTTTTTTCATTTTTCATTTTTTTTTGGTCTAACTAACTCCAAAAGGTTGGAAAAGAGTTCCTACAAAGGTTTTGGACAGTGATTTTAACCCTAATGCCAAAAAACTTAAACCTTACCCTGGCCTTAAAATCTAATACTACTTCATTAAGGAAGCCCGGAAACCCCAAATATATTTTTTTTCATTTTTCATTCTTTTTTTGGTCTAACTAACTCCAAAAGGTTGGAAAAGAGTTCCTACAAAGGTTTTGGACAGTGATTTTAAACCTAACGCCAAAACGTTAAACCTTACCTTAGCCCCATAACCTAATACCCGGGTATTACTTTCAGGAAGCCCGAACACCCCAAATATATATTTTTTTCATTTTACATTTTTTTTTGGTCTAAGTAACTCCAAAAGTTTGGAAAAGAGTTCCTACAAAGGTTTTGGACAGTGATTTTAACCCTAACTCCAAAAAACTTAAACCTTACCTTAGCCTTAAAATCTAATACCCGGGTATTACCTTCAGGAACCCCGAACACCCCAAATTTTTTTTTTTCATTTTACATTTTTTTTTGGTCTAACTAACTCCAAAAGGTTGGAAAAGAGTTCCTACAAAGGTTTTGGACAGTGATTTTTACCCTAATGCCAAAAACTTTAAACCTTACCATAGCCCCATAACCTAATACCCGGGTATTACTTTTAGGAAGCCTGAACACCCCAAATATTTTTTTTTCATTTTTCTTTTTTTTTTGGTCTAAGTAACTCCAAAAGGTTGGAAAAGAGTTCCTACAAAGGTTTTGGACAGTGATTCTAAACCTAATGCCAAAAACCTTAAACCATACCATAGCCCCATAACCTAATACCCGGGTATTACCTTCAGGAAGCCCGAAAACCCCCAACATTTTTTTTTCATTTTACATTTTTTTTTTGGTCTAAGTAACTCCAAAAGGTTGGAAAAGAGTTCCTACAAAGGTTTTGGACAGTAATTTCAAACCTAATGCCAAAAACCTTAAACCTTACCATAGCCCCAAAACCTAATTGTGGGGTATTACTTTTAGGAAGCCTGAACACCCCAAATATTTTTTTTTCATTTTTCATTTTTTTTTGGTCTAACTAACTCCAAAAGGTTAGAAAAGAGTTCCTACAAAGGTTTTGGACAGTGATTTTAACCCTAACGCCAAAAACCTTAAACTTTTCCCTAGTCCCAAAACCTAATACCCGGGTATTACTTTCAGGGAGCCCGAAAACCCCCAATAATTTTTTTTTCTTTTTTCATTTTTTTTTTTGGTCTAAGTAACTCCAAAAGTTTGGAAAAGAGTTCCTACAAAGGTTTTGGACAGTGATTTTAACCCTAACGCCATTAAGCTTAAACCTTACCATAGCCTTTAAATCTAATACCCGGGTATTACCACAGGAAGACCGAAAACCCCAAATATTTTTTTTTCCTTTTTCATATTTTTTTGGTCTAAGTAACTCCAAAAGGTTGAAAAAGAGTTCCTACAAAGGTTTTGGACAGTGATTTTAACCCTAACGCCAAAAAACTTAAACCTTTCCCTGGCCTTAAAATCTAATACCCGGGTATTACTTTTAGGAAGCCTGAACACCCCAAATATTTTTTTTTCATTTTTCTTTTTTTTTTTGGTCTAACTAACTCCAAAAGGTTGGAAAAGAGTTCCTACAAAGGTATTGGACAGTAATTTTAACCCTAATGCCAAAAAACTTAAACCTTACCCTGGCCTTAAAATCTAATACCCGGGTATTACATTAAAGAAGCCCGAAAACCCCAAACATTTTTTTTTCATTTTTCTTTTTTTTTTGGTCTAACTAACTCCAAAAGGTTGGGAAAGAGTTCCTACAAAGGTTTTGGACAGTGATTTTAAACCTAATGCCAAAAACTTTAAACCTTACCATAGCCCCATAACCTAATACCGGGGTATTACTTTTAGGAAGCCTGAACACCCCAAATATTTTTTTTTCATTTTTCATTTTTTTTTGGTCTAACTAACTCCAAAAGGTTGGAAAAGAGTTCCTACAAAGGTTTTGGACAGTGATTTTAACCCTAACGCCATTAAGCTTAAACCTTACCCTAGCCTTTAAATCTAATACCCGGGTATTACCACAGGAAGCCCGAACACCCCATATATTTTTTTTTTCATTTTACATTTTTGTTGGTGTAACCAACTCCAAAAGGTTGGAAAAGAGTTCTTACAAAGGTTTTGGACAGTGACTTTAACCCTAATGCCAAAAACCTTAAACCTTACCATAGCCCCATAACCTAATACCCGGGTATTACATTTAGGAAGCCTGAACACCCCAAATATTTTTTTTCATTTTTCTTTTTTTTTTGGTCTAACTAGCTCCAAAAAATTGGAAATGAGTTCCTACAAAGGTTTTGGACAGTGATTTCAACCCTAACGCCATAAAACTTAAACCTTTCCCTGGCCTTAAAATCTAATACCCGGGTATTACATTCAGGAAGCCCGAAAACCCCAAATATTTTTTTTCATTTTACATTTTTGTTGGTGTAACCAACTCCAAAAGGTTGGAAAAGAGTTCCTACTAAGGTTTTGGACAGTGATTTTAACCCTAACGCCAAAAACCTTAAACCTTACCCTTGCCCCAAAACTTGATACCCGGGTATTACCTTCAGGAAGCCCGAAAACCCCAAATATATTTTTTTCCTTTTTCATATTTTTTTGGTCTAGCTAACTCCAAAAGGTTGGAAAAGAGTTCCTACAAAGGTTTTGGAAAGTGATTTTAACACTAACGCCAAAAACCTTAAACCTTACCATAGCCCCATAACCTAATACCGGGGTATTACTTTTAGGAAGCCTGAAAAACCCCAAATATGTTTTTTTTCATTTTTCATTTTTTTTTGGTCTAACTAGCTCCAAAAAATTGGAAATGAGTTCCTACAAAGGTTTTGGACAGTGATTTCAACCCTAACGCCATAAAACTTAAACCTTTCCCTGGCCTTAAAATCTAATACCCGGGTATTACATTCAGGAAGCCCGAAAACCCCAAATATTTTTTTTCATTTTACATTTTTGTTGGTGTAACCAACTCCAAAAGGTTGGAAAAGAGTTCCTACTAAGGTTTTGGACAGTGATTTTAACCCTAACGCCAAAAACCTTAAACCTTACCCTTGCCCCAAAACTTAATACCCGGGTATTACCTTCAGGAAGCCCGAAAACCCCAAATATTTTTTTTTCATTTTTCTTTTTTTTTTTTGGTCTAACTAACTCCAAAAGGTTGGAAAAGAGTTCCTACAAAGGTTTTGGACAGTGATTTTAACCCTAATGCCAAAAACCTTTAACCTTTCCTTAGCCACAAAACCTAATACCCGGGTATTACCTTCAGGAAGCCCGAAAACCCCAAATATTTTTTTTTCATTTTTCTTTTTTTTTTTGGTCTAACTAACTCCAAAAGGTTGGAAAAGAGTTCCTACAAAGGTTTTGGACAGTGATTTTAACCCTAACGCCAAAAACCTTAAACCTTACCCAAGCCCCATAACCTAATATAATACCTGTATAACCTTCAGGAGTCCTGAACACCCAAAATACTTTTTTTTTTTCTTTTTTTTTTTTGGTCTAACTAACTCCAAAAGGTCTGAAACATGTTCCTAAAAAGGTTTTGGACAGTGATTTTAACCCTAACGCCAAAAACCTTAAACCTTACCATAGCCCCATAACCTAATACCTGGGTATTACCTTCAGGAAGCCCGAAAACCCCCCAAATTTTTTTTTTCATTTTACATTTTTTTTGGTGTAACCAACTCCAAAAGGTCTGAAACATGTTCCTAAAAAGATTTTGGACAGTGATTTTAACCCTAACGCCAAAAACCTTCAACCTTACCCTATTCCCGAACCTAACACCCGGGTATTAACTTAAGGAAGCCTTCACACCCCAAACATTTTTTTTTTCATTTTTCTTTTTTTTTTTTTTGGTCTAGCTAATTCCAAAAGGTTGGAAAAGAGTTCCTACAAAGGTTTTGGACAGTGATTTTAACCCTAATGCCAAAAACCTTTAACCTTTCCTTAGCCACAAAACCTAATACCCGGGTATTACCTTCAGGAAGCCCGAAAACCCCAAATATTTTTTTTTTCATTTTTCTTTTTTTTTTTGGTCTAACTAACTCCAAAAGGTTGGAAAAGAGTTCCTACAAAGGTTTTGGACAGTGATTTTAACCCTAACGCCAAAAACCTTAAACCTTACCCAAGCCCCATAACCTAATATAATACCTGTATAACCTTCAGGAGTCCTGAACACCCAAAATTTTTTTTTTTTTGTTTCTTTTTTTTTTTTGGTCTAACTAACTCCAAAAGGTCTGAAACATGTTCCTAAAAAGGTTTTGGACAGTGATTTTAACCCTAACGCCAAAAACCTTAAACCTTACCATAGCCCCATAACCTAATACCTGGGTATTACCTTCAGGAAGCCCGAAAACCCCCCAAATTTCTTTTTTCATTTTACATTTTTTTTGGTGTAACCAACTCCAAAAGGTCTGAAACATGTTCCTAAAAAGATTTTGGACAGTGATTTTAACCCTAACGCCAAAAACCTTCAACCTTACCCTATTCCCGAACCTAACACCCGGGTATTAACTTAAGGAAGCCTTCACACCCCAAACATTTTTTTTTTCATTTTCTTTTTTTTTTTTTTTGGTCTAGCTAACTCCAAAAGGTTGGAAAAGAGTTCCTACAAAGGTTTTGGACAGTGATTTTAACCCTAACGCCAAAAACCTTAAACCTTACCATAGCCCCAAAACCTAATACCGGGGTATTACTTTTAGGAAGCCTGAACACCCCAAATATTTTTTTTTCATTTTTCATTTTTGTTGGTGTAACCAACTCCAAAAGGTTTGAAAAGAGTTCCTACAAAGGTTTTGGACAGTGATTTTAACCCTAACGCCAGAAAACTTAAACCATACCCTAGCCCCAAAACCTAATACCCGGGTATTACCTTCAGGAAGCCCGAAAACCCCAAATATTTTTTTTTCCTTTTTCATATTTTTTGGTCTAACTAACTCCAAAAGGTTGGAAAAGAGTTCCTACAAAGGTTTTGGACAGTGATTTCAACCCTAACGCCATAAAACTTAAACCTTACCCTTGCCTTAAAATCTAATACCCCGGTATTACTTTTAGGAAGCCCGAACACCCCATATATATTTTTTTTCATTTTACATTTTTGTTGGTGTAACCAACTCCAAAAGGTTGGAAAAGCGTTCTTACAAAGGTTTTGGACAGTGACTTTAACCCTAACGCCAGAAAACTTAAACCATACCCTAGCCCCAAAACCTAATACCCGGGTATTACCTTCAGGAAGCCCGAAAACCCCAAATATTTTTTTTTCCTTTTTCATATTTTTTGGTCTAACTAACTCCAAAAGGTTGGAAAAGAGTTCCTACAAAGGTTTTGGACAGTGATTTCAACCCTAACGCCATAAAACTTAAACCTTACCCTTGCCTTAAAATCTAATACCCGGGTATTACTTTTAGGAAGCCCGAACACCCCATATATTTTTTTTTTCATTTTACATTTTTGTTGGTGTAACCAACTCCAAAAGGTTGGAAAAGAGTTCTTACAAAGGTTTTGGACAGTGACTTTAACCCTAATGCCAAAAACCTTAAACCTTACCATAGCCCCATAACCTAATACCCGGGTATTACTTTTAGGAAGCCTGAACACCCCAAATATTTTTTTTTCATTTTTCTTTTTTTTTGGTCTAACTAACTCCAAAAGGTTGGAAAAGAGTTCCTACAAAGGTTTTGGACAGTAATTTTAACCCTAATGCCAAAAAACTTAAACCTTACCCTGGCCTTAAAATCTAATACCCGGGTATTACATTAAGGAAGCCCGGAAACCCCAAATATTTTTTTTTCATTTTTCATTCTTTTTTTGGTCTAACTAACTCCAAAAGGTTGGAAAAGAGTTCCTACAAAGGTTTTGGACAGTGATTTTAAACCTAATGCCAAAAACCTTAAACCTTACCATAGCCCCATAACCTAATACCCGGGTATTACCTTCAGGAAGCCCGAACACCCCAAATATTTTTTTTTCATTTTTCATTTTTGTTGGTCTAACTAACTCCAAAAGGTTGGAAAAGAGTTCCTACAAAGGTTTTGGACAGTGATTTCAACCCTAACGCCATAAAACTTAAACCTTACCCTTGCCTTAAAATCTAATACCCGGGTATTACTTTTAGGAAGCCCGAACACCCCATATATTTTTTTTTTCATTTTACATTTTTGTTGGTGTAACCAACTCCAAAAGGTTGGAAAAGAGTTCTTACAAAGGTTTTGGACAGTGACTTTAACCCTAATGCCAAAAACCTTAAACCTTACCATAGCCCCATAACCTAATACCCGGGTATTACTTTTAGGAAGCCTGAACACCCCAAATATTTTTTTTTCATTTTTCTTTTTTTTTTGGTCTAACTAACTCCAAAAGGTTGGAAAAGAGTTCCTACAAAGGTTTTGGACAGTAATTTTAACCCTAATGCCAAAAAACTTAAACCTTACCCTGGCCTTAAAATCTAATACCCGGGTATTACATTAAGGAAGCCCGGAAACCCCAAATATTTTTTTTTCATTTTTCATTCTTTTTTTGGTCTAACTAACTCCAAAAGGTTGGAAAGAGTTCCTACAAAGGTTTTGGACAGTGATTTTAAACCTAATGCCAAAAACCTTAAACCTTACCATAGCCCCATAACCTAATACCCGGGTATTACCTTCAGGAAGCCCGAACACCCCAAATATTTTTTTTTCATTTTTCATTTTTTTTTTGGTCTCACTAACTCCAAAAGGTTCGAAAAGAGTTCCTACAAAGGTTTTGGACAGTGATTTTAACCCTAACGCCATAAAACTTAAACCTTTCCCTGGCCTTAAAATCTAATACCCGGGTATTACATTCAGGAAGCACAAAAACCCCAAACATTTTTTTTTCATTTTTCTTTTTTTTTTGGTCTAACTAACTCCAAAAGGTTGGGAAAGAGTTCCTACAAAGGTTTTGGACAGTGATTTTAACCCTAATGCCATAAACCTTAAACCTTACCATAGCCCCATAACCTAATACCCGGGTATTACTTTTAGGAAGCCTGAACACCCCAAATATTTTTTTTTTCATTTTTCTTTTTTTTTTTGGTCTAACTAACTCCAAAAGGTTGGAAAAGAGTTCCTACAAAGGTTTTGGACAGTGATTTTAACCCTAACGCCAAAAACCTTCAACCTTACCCTATTCCCGAACCTAACACCCGGGTATTAACTTAAGGAAGCCTTCACACCCCAAACATTTTTTTTTTCATTTTTCTTTTTTTTTTTTTTGGTCTAGCTAACTCCAAAAGGTTGGAAAAGAGTTCCTACAAAGGTTTTGGACAGTGATTTTAACCCTAACGCCAAAAACCTTAAACCTTACCATAGCCCCAAAACCTAATACCGGGGTATTACTTTTAGGAAGCCTGAACACCCCAAATATTTTTTTTTCATTTTTCATTTTTGTTGGTGTAACCAACTCCAAAAGGTTTGAAAAGAGTTCCTACAAAGGTTTTGGACAGTGATTTTAACCCTAACGCCAGAAAACTTAAACCATACCCTAGCCCCAAAACCTAATACCCGGGTATTACCTTCAGGAAGCCCGAAAACCCCAAATATTTTTTTTTCCTTTTTCATATTTTTTGGTCTAACTAACTCCAAAAGGTTGGAAAAGAGTTCCTACAAAGGTTTTGGACAGTGATTTCAACCCTAACGCCATAAAACTTAAACCTTACCCTTGCCTTAAAATCTAATACCCGGGTATTACTTTTAGGAAGCCCGAACACCCCATATATTTTTTTTTTCATTTTACATTTTTGTTGGTGTAACCAACTCCAAAAGGTTGGAAAAGCGTTCTTACAAAGGTTTTGGACAGTGACTTTAACCCTAACGCCAGAAAACTTAAACCATACCCTAGCCCCAAAACCTAATACCCGGGTATTACCTTCAGGAAGCCCGAAAACCCCAAATATTTTTTTTTCCTTTTTCATATTTTTTGGTCTAACTAACTCCAAAAGGTTGGAAAAGAGTTCCTACAAAGGTTTTGGACAGTGATTTCAACCCTAACGCCATAAAACTTAAACCTTACCCTTGCCTTAAAATCTAATACCCGGGTATTACTTTTAGGAAGCCCGGAAACCCCAAATATTTTTTTTTCATTTTTCATTCTTTTTTTGGTCTAACTAACTCCAAAAGGTTGGAAAAGAGTTCCTACAAAGGTTTTGGACAGTGATTTTAACCCTAATGCCAAAAACATTAAACCTTACCATAGCCCCATAACCTAATACCCGGGTATTACCTTCAGGAAGCCCGAACACCCCTAATATTTTTTTTTCATTTTACATTTTTGTTGGTGTAACCAACTCCAAAAGGTTGGTGTTACACCCCACCCTTAGGCGGCCCTATGGGGCTAACAACAATCCTCAACTTTTTACCCATCAAATTAACCAAAACACCTTCAAAAGTTTAACACGTGATTTATTGTGAAAAAACAACAAAATTGCAAACTAAACACAAAGCACCCACAACACAAATGAGAGGCAGCAGGGCAGCAGTTCCCCACCAAATGCCTCTCCAGACTGCAGGCAGCTCTGGGCTTTTAGACTCCCAGCACCAGGTGAGTCTGATTGTCACTCAAGTGATTTCACCTGGGCAGCTATGGAGAGACAAAAGAGGAAAACACATGCAAAACAAACACACAGCCGTAACAGTTGGAAAAGAGTTCCTACAAATGTTTTGGACAGTGATTTTAACCCTAACGCCATAAAACTTAAACCTTACCCTAGCCTTAAAATCTAATACCCGGGTATTACCTTTAGGAAGCCCGAACACCCCATATATATATTTTTTTCATTTTACATTTTTGTTGGTGTAACCAACTCCAAAAGGTTGGAAAAGAGTTCTTACAAAGGTTTTGGACAGTGACTTTAACCCTAATGCAAAAAACCTTAAACCTTACCATAGCCCCATAACCTAATACCCGGGTATTACCTTCAGGAAGCCCGAACACCCCAAATATTTTTTTTTTCATTTTTCTTTTTTTTTTTGGTGTAACCAACTCCAAAAGGTTGGAAAAGAGTTCCTACAAAGGTTTTGGACAGTGATTTTAACCCTAATGCCAAAAACATTAAACCTTACCATAGCCCCATAACCTAATACCCGGGTATTACCTTCAGGAAGCCCGAACACCCCTAATATTTTTTTTTCATTTTACATTTTTGTTGGTGTAACCAACTCCAAAAGGTTGGTGTTACACCCCACCCTTAGGCGGCCCTATGGGGCTAACAACAATCCTCAACTTTTTACCCATCAAATTAACCAAAACACCTTCAAAAGTTTAACACGTGATTTATTGTGAAAAAACAACAAAATTGCAAACTAAACACAAAGCACCCACAACACAAATGAGAGGCAGCAGGGCAGCAGTTCCCCACCAAATGCCTCTCCAGACTGCAGGCAGCTCTGGGCTTTTAGACTCCCAGCACCAGGTGAGTCTGATTGTCACTCAAGTGATTTCACCTGGGCAGCTATGGAGAGACAAAAGAGGAAAACACATGCAAAACAAACACACAGCCGTAACAGTTGGAAAAGAGTTCCTACAAATGTTTTGGACAGTGATTTTAACCCTAACGCCATAAAACTTAAACCTTACCCTAGCCTTAAAATCTAATACCCGGGTATTACTTTTAGGAAGCCCGAACACCCCATATATATTTTTTTTTCATTTTACATTTTTGTTGGTGTAACCAACTCCAAAAGGTTGGAAAAGAGTTCTTACAAAGGTTTTGGACAGTGACTTTAACCCTAATGCAAAAAACCTTAAACCTTACCATAGCCCCATAACCTAATACCTGGGTATTACATTTAGGAAGCCTGAACACCCCAAATATTTTTTTTCATTTTTCTTTTTTTTTTGGTCTAACTAGCTCCAAAAAATTGGAAATGAGTTCCTACAAAGGTTTTGGACAGTGATTTCAACCCTAACTTCAAAAAACTTAAACCTTTCCCTGGCCTTAAAATCTAATACCCGGGTATTACCTTCAGGAAGCCTGAACACCCCAAATATTTTTTTTTCATTTTTCGTTTTTTTTTTTGGTCTAACTAACTCCAAAAGCTTGGAAAAGAGTTCCTACAAAGGTTTTGGACAGTGATTTTAACCCTAACGCCAAAAAACTTAAACCTTTCCCTGGCCTTAAAATCTAATACCCGGGTATTACATTCAGGAAGCCCGAAAACCCCAAATATTTTTTTTTCATTTTACATTTTTGTTGGTGTAACTAACTCCAAAAGGTTGGAAAAGAGTTCCTACAAAGGTTTTGGACAGTGATTTTAACCCTAATGCCATAAACCTTAAACCTTACCATAGCCCCATAACCTAATACCCGGGTATTACTTTTAGGAAGCCTGAACACCCCAAATATTTTTTTTTCATTTTTCGTTTTTTTTTTGGTCTAACTGACTCCAAAAGGTTGGAAAAGAGTTCCTACAAAGGTTTTGGACAGTGATTTTAACCCTAACGCCAAAAAAACTTAAACCTTACCCTAGCCATAAAATCTAATTCCCGGGTATAACCTTCAGGAAGCCCGAAAGCCCCAAATATTTTTTTTCATTTTACATTTTTGTTGGTGTAACCAACTCCAAAAGGTTGGAAAAGAGTTCCTACTAAGGTTTTGGACAGTGATTTTAACCCTAACGCCAAAAACCTTAAACCTTACCCTAGCCCCAAAACCTAATACCAGTGTATTACTTTTAGGAAGCCTGAACACCCCAAACATTTTTTTTTTCATTTTTCATTTTTTTTTTTTTGGTCTAGCTTACTCCAAAAGGTTGGAAAAGAGTTCCTACAAAGGTTTTGGACAGTGATTTTAACCCTAACGCCAAAAACCTTTAACCTTACCCTAGCCCTGTAATATAATATATACATAATTTACAAACACATAGTCTAAAAGATAGACAGCATGGCATACCAATTGAGTGGAGTCATTAAACTTCCTACCAACACATAATTTTTACACACAGATTGAGCTTGGAGACTTGACTGGGAACATGTGATATGTCAACATCCCCCTCACCAATCTTTATTTTCCACCATCTCCACCTCTCCCTTAAACCCCCCTCTCCCTCTTCCCTTCTCTCTCTCTCTCTCTCACACACACACACACACACACACACACACACACACACACACACACACACACACTCTCTCTCTCTCTCTCTCTCTCTCTCTCTCTCTCTCTCTCTCTCTCTCTCTCTCTCTCCCTCATCTCTCTCCCTCATCTCTACCCCTCTCTCTAACACCCCCCCTTTCTTATTCCCTCCCCTGCCCCTTTATTTTCACCTTCACAGAGGACAAATAGGTGATCTTCAGCCTAGGCCTACCCCGGCCGGGGGGTAACCCCTGTTGGGTCACCTATATGGAGGATTAAGAAAGACCTGAAGGGGAACCGCCGTGCCCCCTAAATCCTCCCCCTCTAACATCTTTTTAACACTCTAAAATTAGCCAGCTAACCCCACTACAAACAACTTCATCAAAAATTTAAATAATAAATACTTATCAATAACTGACCATCAGTGACACCAGACTAAGTTAGCAAAAAAGAACACACACACACACACGTACAGATTTTCCCTTAGGACATTGATCAGATTTACATTTCTGTCTTTCTTTTAGGGAACTGTTCTCTGTTTTTAAGCTCACTTCTGATTTTTGCTATTTGCTCTTGACACTTCTTTTTTTCCTTTTTTCTTCCCCTTTCCCTTTTGCAATCCACTTTTGTTCTTCTTTTATTTTTTCATTGTTTTATATTATTTTATTTTATTTTAGGGTTCCTGTGCTTTTGTTTTTCTTCCCCCCTCCCCTCTTTTTTCTTAGGAAGGACTGACTCCTGAGGTTCTCATGCCAGGAAAAATGTACCTCCCTCACTCACGGTTTTACCCACAATCCTTTGCTGCAACAGGGAGATTGATTCCCAAGGCTCTCATGCCAGAAAGGAAGTACCTCACTTCCTCACGGTTTTACCCACAATCCTTTGCTGTAACAGGAAGATTGATTCCTTAGGCTCTCATCCCTCAGAACTAAAATACCCACAATCCCTTGCGATTGCATACAAATTGAATGTAGCAAAACTCAATTTAAAACAATAAACTACATTAAAATTAACTTAAAACAACTTGAAGGTTTAAAATACAACCAAGAGACATCCATTCTGGAATACAAACATCGAGAAGAGAACACAACCATGTCTGAGAGGAACAGCACAAACCATGACTCGAGCCCAACTCTGGGGATGTCTCCTCGTGTGAAAAGCACATTTAAGTGCCGTGCACTGAAGAGCAATTCCTGTTCCAGTTATTGAGACAAAGCACTGACCTCTGGACCAAGAAGACGGACCACCATCGAGGAAGACGCCGCGCCGCCAACTGAAAGAAGACGCCGCACCTCCATCACTCCAAGCCGCCCACCACCGAGCTTCGACCCGCCTACAGCACCGAGTCCCAGCAAACCTTCCCGCGGAGCGCTGATCTTCTTTCCCCCGCCGAGGACCCCGGACTTCAGACACACCGCTGCCACCGCGGATGGACAGCTGGAACCTTTTCCCCCCTCCAACAGATTTTAGACTACTGGAAAAGAAACCCCTCACATCAACAACAACTTAGGACCACTAGGGTAAGTCTACAAAAAACCTCTCAAACACCTCAAAATTACTCTAAATAGTTAGTTTTGTTTGTTGAACTTGAGTTTGTGTCGTTTTTGAACTTGAGTTTGTGGTGTTTTTGAACTTGAGTTTGTGTCGTGTTTGAAGTTTGTGGCAACTTATGAACTTGAGTTTGTTTGGCTTGATTTTTTGGCAATTGTTGAACTTGAGTCTATGGTTTTTAGTGAACTTTAGTTGGTGGCAATTGTTGAACTTTTGTTTGTGGCGTTCGTTGAACTTGAGTTTGTGGTGTTCATTGAACTTGAGTTTGTGGCATATTTGAACTTGAGTTTATTATGTTTTTTGAACTTGAGGTTCTGGTGTTTTCTAACTTAAGTTTGTGGAAATTGTTGAACTTGAGGATCGGGTGTTGCTTGAACTTGACTTGTTGTGTTTGTTGAACTTGAGTTTGTGGTGTTTGTTGAACTTGAGTTTGTGTGGTGTTTTTGAACTTGAGTTTGTGAAGTGTTTGAACTTGAGTTTGTGTTTTTTTTAACCTTGAGGTTGTGGCAATTGTTAAACTTGAGAATCGGGTGGTGGTTGAACTTGAGTTTGTGGTGTTCATTGAACTTGAGTTTGTGGCATATTTGAACTTGAGTTTATCATGTTTTTTGAACTAGAGGTTCTGGTGTTTTTTAACTTAAGTTTGTGGAAATTGTTGAACTTGAGGATCGGGTGTTGCTTGAACTTGACTTGTTGTGTTTGTGAACTTGAGTTTTAGTCCTTGAGCCAATAACCAAAATTTCACATATCGGTACCACCTAGGTGGGCAAATTCTAGTTGTGATTTTTTTATACATCCCTACAATAAGTTTTTATTTGATAGACCTTGGTAACTGGTAGCTTTATTGTAGTTATTACTCATTGAAGTAATAGAGTGCAGCTGTTCAAAAACGAAAAATCGCCTTCCTTCAAAATGAGCTTTCTTTCATTTTAACCTCTCATTTAGGTGTGTTTGAACTATTGGCTAGCCATAGAGACTTGTATTAACCCCCTAAGTAGTATTTCAAGTAATTTATCTAATACAGGTGTGTATATATAAGCTTCAATTAGCTAATTGTCAGGTCTAAATCAAGGTCTAAATTAAGGATATTTTTTGACTTAGAAGTAGAAATAAAATAAATGCAGACTAATAGCATTATAATAACACAACTTTAATATGACACTGACATATTTTAAATGTAGGCACTCAATATACAATCATCCTGGCTGGTGCAGGGCAAGAAGACATTAGCAACAAAATAAGATCTACTGATGTATACACTCTATACAATCATCTGAGAAAAACTCCAATTCCTATTCAAAGTCCTATTCTTTCCATAAGGAACAGTGACGGCAAATATGACTGTCAAGTTTTGGCTTAGCACATAATTCTGTCACTGAGTCACAGTGGGTCTGCTAACATAGCTCCCTTTGGTCATCACTTATTAATCAACATCAGTAATCGACATCAGTATCTGTATCTTCTTCTACATCTGAATCTGCCGGTGTGCAAGGGGCTCTTCCTCACTGTACTGGTTGGCACAAGTTTGTAATTTGCACAGGTTTGTGCACTTCAGCCCATTGCTGAGACAGGTGCAGTCTGGTGGTTTGCATGTCCTCACACACTTCAGTTTGTGGTGTTTTTGAACTTCAGTTTGTGGCACTTTTTTAACTTTTAAGTTTTTGGCAATTGTTAAATGTGAGTTTAGGTCATTTGTTGAACTTGAAATTTTGGAATTTGTTGAACTTAAGATTGTGGTGTTTGTTGAACTTGAGTTTGTGGCAATTGTTGAACTTGAGTCTGTATTTTTCTCTGAACTTTAGTTGGTGGCAATTGTTGAACTTGAGTTTGTGGTGTTTTTGCACCTGAGTTTGTGTCGTGTTTGAACTTGAGTTTGTGTTGTTTTTGAACTAGAGGTTGTGGCAATTGTTAAACTTGAGATTTGGGTGTTGGTTGAACTTGAGTTTGTGGTGTTTTTTGATCTTGAGTTTGTGTCTTGTTTGAACTTTTGTTTTTGAGATTTTTTTTTTGTTTGTTTGTTTGTTTTTTTGATTTTAAACCTAACGCCAAACAATAAAACCTTACCATAGCCCCATAACCTAATACCCGGGTATTACCTTCAGGAAGCTCGAACACCCCAAATATTTTTTTTTCATTTTACATTTTTGTTGGTGTAACCAACTCCGAAAGGTTGGAAAAGAGTTCCTACAAAGGTTTTTGACAGTGATTTTAACCCTAACGCCAAAAACCTTTAACCTTACCATAGCCCCATAACCTAATACCCGGGTATTACCTTCAGGAAGCTCGAACACCCCAAATATTTTTTTTTCATTTTACATTTTTGTTGGTGTAACCAACTCCAAAAGGTTGGAAAAGAGTTCCTACAAAGGTTTTGGACAGTGATTTTAACCCTAACACCAAAAACCTTAAACCTTTCCCCAGTCCCAAAACCTAATACCTGGGTATTACCTTCAGGGAGCCCGAAAACCCCCAATAATATTTTTTTCTTTTTTCATATTTTTTGGTCTAACTAACTCCAAAAGGTTGGAAAAGAGTTCCTACAAAGGTTTTGGACAGTGATTTTAACCCTAACGCCAAAAACCTTAAACCTTACCCTAGCCTTAAAATCTAATACCCGGGTATTACCTTCAGGAAGCCTGAACACCCCAAATATTTTTTTTTTCATTTTTCATTTTTGTTGGTGTAACCAACTCCAAAAGGTTGGAAAAGAGTTCCTACAAAGGTTTTGGACAGTGATTTTAACCCTAACGCCAAAAACCTTAAACCTGACCATAGTCCCAAAACCTAATACCCGGGTATTACTTTCAGGGAGCCCGAAAACCCCCAATAATATTTTTTTCTTTTTTCATATTTTTTGGTCTAACTAACTCCAAAAGGTTGGAAAAGAGTTCCTACAAAGGTTTTGGACAGTGATTTTAACCCTAACGCCAAAAACCTTAAACCTTACCCTAGCCTTAAAATCTAATACCCGGGTATTACCTTCAGGAAGCCTGAACACCCCAAATATTTTTTTCTTCATTTTACATTTTTGTTGGTTCAACCAACTCCAAAAGGTTGGAAAAGAGTTCCTACAAAGGTTTTGGACAGTGATTTTAACCCTAACGCCAAAAAACTTAAACCTTTCCCTGGCCTTAAAATCTAATACCCGGGTATTACCTTCAGGAAGCCTGAACACCCCAAATATTTTTTTCTTCATTTTACATTTTTGTTGGTTCAACCACCTCCAAAAGGTTGGAAAAGAGTTCCTACAAAGGTTTTGGACAGTGATTGTAACCCTAACGCCAAAAAACTTAAACCTTACCCTAGCCTTAAAATCTAATACCGGGGTATTACATTAAGGAAGCCTGAACACCCCAAATATTTTTTTTTCATTTTTCATTTTTTTTTTGGTCTAACTAACTCCAAAAGGTTGAAAAAGAGTTCCTACAAAGGTTTTGGACAGTGATTTTAACCCTAACGCCAAAAACCTTAAACCTTACCATAGCCTTAAAATCTAATACCCGGGTATTACATTAAGGAAGCCCAAACACCCCAAATATTTTTTTTTCATTTTACTTTTTTGTTGTTTTAACCAACTCCAAAAGGTTGGAAAAGAGTTCCTACAAAGGTTTTGGACAGTGATTTTAACCCTAACGCAAAAAAACTTAAACCTTTCCCTAGCCCCATAACCTAATTCCCGGGTATTACCTTCAGGAAGCCCGAACACCCCAAATATTTGTTTTTCATTTTACATTTTTGTTGGTGTAACCAACTCCAAAAGGTTGGAAAAGAGTTCCTACAAAGGTTTTGGACAGTGATTTTAACCCTAACGCCAAAAAACTTAAACCTTACCCTGGCATTAAAATCTAATACCCGGGTATTACATTAAGGAAGCCTGAACACCCCAAATATTTTTTTTTCATTTTTCATTTTTTTTGGTCTAACTAACTCCAAAAGGTTGGAAAAGAGTTCCTACAAAGGTTTTGGACAGTGATTTTAACCCTAACGCCAAAAACCTTAAACCTTTCCCCAGTCCCAAAACCTAATACCTGGGTATTACCTTCAGGGAGCCCGAAAACCCCCAACAATATTTTTTTCTTTTTTCATATTTTTTGGTCTAACTAACTCCAAAAGGTTGGAAAAGAGTTCCTACAAAGGTTTTGGACAGTGATTTTAACCCTAACGCCAAAAACCTTAAACCTTACCCTAGCCTTAAAATCTAATACCCGGGTATTACCTTCAGGAAGCCTGAACACCCCAAATATTTTTTTTTTCATTTTTCATTTTTTTTGGTCTAACTAACTCCAAAAGGTTGGAAAAGAGTTCCTACAAAGGTTTTGGACAGTGATTTTAACCCTAACGCCAAAAAACTTAAACCTGACCATAGCCCCAAAACCTAATACCCGGGTATTACTTTCAGGGAGCCCGAAAACCCCCAATAATATTTTTTTCTTTTTTCATATTTTTTGGTCTAACTAACTCCAAAAGGTTGGAAAAGAGTTCCTACAAAGGTTTTGGACAGTGATTTTAACCCTAACGCCAAAAACCTTAAACCTTACCCTAGCCTTGAAATCTAATACCCGGGTATTACCTTCAGGAAGCCTGAACTCCCCAAATATTTTTTTTTCATTTTTCTTTTTTTTTTTGGTCAAACTAACTCCAAAAGGTTGGAAAAGAGTTCCTACAAAGGTTTTGGACAGTGATTTTAACCCTAACACCAAAAACCTTAAACCTTTCCCCAGTCCCAAAACCTAATACCTGGGTATTACCTTCAGGGAGCCCGAAAACCCCCAATAATATTTTTTTCTTTTTTCATATTTTTTGGTCTAACTAACTCCAAAAGGTTGGAAAAGAGTTCCTACAAAGGTTTTGGACAGTGATTTTAACCCTAACGCCAAAAACCTTAAACCTTACCCTAGCCTTAAAATCTAATACCCGGGTATTACCTTCAGGAAGCCTGAACACCCCAAATATTTTTTTTTCATTTTTCATTTTTGTTGGTGTAACCAACTCCAAAAGGTTGGAAAAGAGTTCCTACAAAGGTTTTGGACAGTGATTTTAACCCTAACGCCAAAAAACTTAAACCTGACCATAGCCCCAAAACCTAATACCCGGGTATTACTTTCAGGGAGCCCGAAAACCCCCAATAATATTTTTTTCTTTTTTCATATTTTTTGGTCTAACTAACTCCAAAAGGTTGGAAAAGAGTTCCTACAAAGGTTTTGGACAGTGATTTTAACCCTAACGCCAAAAACCTTAAACCTTACCCTAGCCTTAAAATCTAATACCCGGGTATTACCTTCAGGAAGCCTGAACACCCCAAATATTTTTTTCTTCATTTTACATTTTTGTTGGTGTAACCAACTCCAAAAGGTTGGAAAAGAGTTCCTACAAAGGTTTTGGACAGTGATTTTAACCCTAACGCCAAAAAACTTAAACCTTTCCCTGGCCTTAAAATCTAATACCCGGGTATTACATTCAGGAAGCCTGAACACCCCAAATATTTTTTTCTTCATTTTACATTTTTGTTGGTTCAACCACCTCCAAAAGGTTGGAAAAGAGTTCCTACAAAGGTTTTGGACAGTGATTGTAACCCTAACGCCAAAAAACTTAAACCTTACCCTAGCCTTAAAATCTAATACCCGGGTATTACATTAAGGAAGCCCGTGAACCCCAAATATTTTTTTTTCATTTTTCATTTTTTTTTGGTCTAACTAACTCCAAAAGGTTGAAAAAGAGTTCCTACAAAGGTTTTGGACAGTGATTTTAACCCTAACGCCAAAAACCTTAAACCTTACCATAGCCCCATAACCTAATACCCGGGTATTACTTTTAGGAAGCCTGAACACCCCAAATATTTTTTTTTCATTTTTCTTTTTTTTTTTTGGTCTAACTAACTCCAAAAGGTTGGAAAAGAGTTCCTACAAAGGTTTTGGACAGTGATTTTAACCCTAACGCCAAAAACCTTAAACCTTTCCCTAGTCCCAAAACCTAATACACGGGTATTACTTTCAGGGAGCCCGAAAACCCCCAATAATATTTTTTTCTTTTTTCATATTTTTTGGTCTAACTAACTCCAAAAGGTTGGAAAAGAGTTCCTACAAAGGTTTTGGACAGTGATTTTAACCCTTACGCAAAAAACCTTAAACCTTACCCTAGCCTTGAAATCTAATACCCGGGTATTACCTTCAGGAAGCCTGAACACCCCAAATATTTTTTTCTTCATTTTACATTTTTGTTGGTGTAACCAACTCCAAAAGGTTGGAAAAGAGTTCCTACAAAGGTTTTGGACAGTGATTTTAACCCTAATGCCAAAAACCTTAAACCTTACCATAGCCTCAAAATCTAATACCCGGGTATTACATTCAGGAACCCCGAAAACCCCAAATATTGTTTTTTAATTTTTCATTTTTTTTTGGTCTAACTAACTCCAAAAGGTTGGAAAAGAGTTCCTACAAAGGTTTTGGAAAGTGATTTTAACCCTAACGCCAAAAAACTTAAACCTTACCCTAGCCTTAAAATCTAATACCCGGGTATTACATTAAGGAAGCCCAAACACCCCAAATATTTTTTTTTCATTTTACTTTTTTGTTGTTGTAACCAACTCCAAAAGGTTGGAAAAGAGTTCCTACAAAGGTTTTGGACAGTGATTTTAACCCTAACGCCAAAAAACTTAAACCTTTCCCTAGCCCCATAACCTAATTCCCGGGTATTACCTTCAGGAAGCCCGAACACCCCAAATATTTGTTTTTCATTTTACATTTTTGTTGGTGTAACCAACTCCAAAAGGTTGGAAAAGAGTTCCTACAAAGGTTTTGGACAGTGATTTTAACCCTAACGCCAAAAAACTTAAACCTTACCCTGGCATTAAAATCTAATACCCGGGTATTACATTAAGGAAGCCTGAACACCCCAAATATTTTTTTTTCATTTTTCATTTTTTTTGGTCTAACTAACTCCAAAAGGTTGGAAAAGAGTTCCTACAAAGGTTTTGGACAGTGATTTTAACCCTAACGCCAAAAACCTTAAACCTTTCCCCAGTCCCAAAACCTAATACCTGGGTATTACCTTCAGGGAGCCCGAAAACCCCCAATAATATTTTTTTCTTTTTTCATATTTTTTGGTCTAACTAACTCCAAAAGGTTGGAAAAGAGTTCCTACAAAGGTTTTGGACAGTGATTTTAACCCTAACGCCAAAAACCTTAAACCTTACCCTAGCCTTAAAATCTAATACCCGGGTATTACCTTCAGGAAGCCTGAACACCCCAAATATTTTTTTTTCATTTTTCTTTTTTTTTGGTCTAACTAACTCCAAAAGGTTGGAAAAGAGTTCCTACAAAGGTTTTGGACAGTGATTTTAACCCTAACGCCAAAAAACTTAAACCTTACCATAGCCCCAAAACCTAATACCCGGGTATTACTTTCAGGGAGCCCGAAAACCCCCAATAATATTTTTTTCTTTTTTCATATTTTTTGGTCTAACTAACTCCAAAAGGTTGGAAAAGAGTTCCTACAAAGGTTTTGGACAGTGATTTTAACCCTTACGCCAAAAACCTTAAACCTTACCCTAGCCTTAAAATCTAATACCCGGGTATTACCTTCAGGAAGCCTGAACACCCCAAATATTTTTTTCTTCATTTTACATTTTTGTTGGTGTAACCAACTCCAAAAGGTTGGAAAAGAGTTCCTACAAAGGTTTTGGACAGTGATTTTAACCCTAATGCCAAAAACCTTAAACCTTACCATAGCCTCAAAATCTAATACCCGGGTATTACATTCAGGAACCCCGAAAACCCCAAATATTGTTTTTTAATTTTTCATTTTTTTTTGGTCTAACTAACTCCAAAAGGTTGGAAAAGAGTTCCTACAAAGGTTTTGGAAAGTGATTTTAACCCTAACGCCAAAAAACTTAAACCTTACCCTAGCCTTAAAATCTAATACCCGGGTATTACATTAAGGAAGCCCAAACACCCCAAATATTTTTTTTTTCATTTTACTTTTTTGTTGTTGTAACCAACTCCAAAAGGTTGGAAAAGAGTTCCTACAAAGGTTTTGGACAGTGATTTTAACCCTAACGCCAAAAAACTTAAACCTTTCCCTAGCCCCATAACCTAATTCCCGGGTATTACCTTCAGGAAGCCCGAACACCCCAAATATTTGTTTTTCATTTTACATTTTTGTTGGTGTAACCAACTCCAAAAGGTTGGAAAAGAGTTCCTACAAAGGTTTTGGACAGTGATTTTAACCCTAACGCCGAAAAACTTAAACCTTACCCTGGCATTAAAATCTAATACCCGGGTATTACATTAAGGAAGCCTGAACACCCCAAATATTTTTTTTTCATTTTTCATTTTTTTTGGTCTAACTAACTCCAAAAGGTTGGAAAAGAGTTCCTACAAAGGTTTTGGACAGTGATTTTAACCCTAACGCCAAAAACCTTAAACCTTTCCCCAGTCCCAAAACCTAATACCTGGGTATTACCTTCAGGGAGCCCGAAAACCCCCAATAATATTTTTTTCTTTTTTCATATTTTTTGGTCTAACTAACTCCAAAAGGTTGGAAAAGAGTTCCTACAAAGGTTTTGGACAGTGATTTTAACCCTAACGCCAAAAACCTTAAACCTTACCCTAGCCTTAAAATCTAATACCCGGGTATTACCTTCAGGAAGCCTGAACACCCCAAATATTTTTTTTTTCATTTTTCATTTTTTTTGGTCTAACTAACTCCAAAAGGTTGGAAAAGAGTTCCTACAAAGGTTTTGGACAGTGATTTTAACCCTAACGCCAAAAAACTTAAACCTTACCCTGGCCTTAAAATCTAATACCTGGGTATTACTTTCAGGAAGCCCGAACACCCCAAATATTTTTTTTTTTCATTTTACATTTTTTTTGGTCACCTAACTCCAAAAGGTTGGAAAAGAGTTCCTACAAAGGTTTTGGACAGTGATTTTAACCCTAACGCCAAAAAACTTAAACCTTACCCTAGCCTTAAAATCTAATACCCGGGTATTACCTTCAGGAAGCCCGAAAACCCCAAATATTTTTTTTTCATTTTTCATTTTTTTTGGTCTAACTAACTCCAAAAGGTTGGAAAAGAGTTCCTACAAAGGTTTTGGACAGTGATTTTAACCCTAACGCCAAAAACCTTAAACCTTACCATAGCCCCATAACCTAATACCCGGGTATTACTTTTAGGAAGCCTGAACACCCCAAATATTTTTTTTTTTCATTTTTCATTTTTTTTGGTCTAACTAACTCCAAAAGGTTGGAAAAGAGTTCCTACAAAGGTTTTGGACAGTGATTTTAACCCTAACGCCAAAAACCTTAAACCTTACCCTAGCCCTTGAAATCTAATACCCGGGTATTACCTTCAGGAAGCCTGAACACCCCAAATATTTTTTTCTTTTTTCATTTTTTTGGTCTAACCAACTCCAAAAGGTTGGAAAAGAGTTCCTACAAAGGTTTTGGACAGTGATTTTAACCCTAACGCCAAAAAACCTTAAACCTTACCCTAGCCTTAAAATCTAATACCCGGGTATTACCTTCAGGAAGCCTGAACACCCCAAATATTTTTTTTTCATTTTTCTTTTTTTTTTGGTCTAACTAACTCCAAAAGGTTGGAAAAGAGTTCCTACAAAGGTTTTGGACAGTGATTTTAACCCTAACGCCAAAAACCTTAAACCTTACCCTAGCCCCATAACCTAATACCCGGGTATTACATTCAGGAACCCCGAAAACCCCAAATATTGTTTTTTAATTTTTCATTTTTTTTTGGTCTAACTAACTCCAAAAGGTTGGAAAAGAGTTCCTACAAAGGTTTTGGACAGTGATTTTAACCCTAACGCCAAAAAACTTAAACCTTACCATAGCCCCATAACCTAATACCTGGGTATTACTTTTAGGAAGCCTGAACACCCCAAATATTTTTTTTTCATTTTTCTTTTTTTTTTGGTCTAACCAACTCCAAAAGGTTGGAAAAGAGTTCCTACAAAGGTTTTGGACAGTGATTTTAACCCTAACGCCAAAAACCTTAAACCTTACCATAGCCCCAAAATCTAATACCCGGGTATTACTTTCAGGAAGCCCGAACACCCCAAATATTTTTTTTTCATTTTACATTTTTTTTGGTGTAACTAACTCCAAAAGGTTGGAAAAGAGTTCCTACAAAGGTTTTGGACAGTGATTTTAACCCTAACGCCAAAAAACTTAAACCTTACCCTAGCCTTAAAATCTAATACCCGGGTATTACTTTCAGGAAGCCCGAAAACCCCAAATATTTTTTTTTCATTTTTTCATTTTTTTTTGGTCTAACTAACTCCAAAAGGTTGGAAAAGAGTTCCTACAAAGGTTTTGGACAGTGATTTTAACCCTAACGCCAAAAACCTTAAACCTTACCATAGCCCCATAACCTAATACCCGGGTATTACTTTTAGGAAGCCTGAACACCCCAAATATTTTTTTTTCATTTTTCATTTTTTTTTTGGTCTAACTAACTCCAAAAGGTTGGAAAAGAGTTCCTACAAAGGTTTTGGACAGTGATTTTAACCCTAACGCCAAAAAACTTAAACCTTACCCTAGCCTTAAAATCTAATACCCGGGTATTACCTTCAGGAAGCCTGAACACCCCAAATATTTTTTTTTCATTTTTCTTTTTTTTTGGTCTAACTAACTCCAAAAGGTTGGAAAAGAGTTCCTACAAAGGTTTTGGACAGTGATTTTAACCCTAACGCCAAAAACCTTAAACCTTACCCTAGCCCCATAACCTAATACCCGGGTATTACCTTCAGGAAGCCTGAACACCCCAAATATTTGTTTTTCATTTTACATTTTTGTTGGTCTAACTAACTCCAAAAGGTTGGAAAAGAGTTCCTACAAAGGTTTTGGACAGTGATTTTAACCCTAACGCCAAAAAACTTAAACCTTACCCTGGCATTAAAATCTAATACCCGGGTATTACTTTTAGGAAGCCTGAACACCCCAAATATTTTTTTTTCATTTTTCATTTTTTTTGGTCTAACTAACTCCAAAAGGTTGGAAAAGAGTTCCTACAAAGGTTTTGGACAGTGATTTTAACCCTAACGCCAAAAACCTTAAACCTTACCATAGCCCCATAACCTAATACCCGGGTATTACTTTTAGGAAGCCTGAACACCCCAAATATTTTTTTTTCATTTTTCTTTTTTTTTGGTCTAACTAACTCCAAAAGGTTGGAAAAGAGTTCCTACAAAGGTTTTGGACAGTGATTTTAACCCTAACGCCAAAAACCTTAAACCTTACCCTAGCCTTAAAATCTATTACCCGGGTATTACCTTCAGGAAGCCCGAACACCCCAAATATTTTTTTCTTCATTTTACATTTTTGTTGGTGTAACCAACTCCAAAAGGTTGGAAAAGAGTTCCTACAAAGGTTTTGGACAGTGATTTTAACCCTAACGCCAAAAACCTTAAAACTTACCATAGCCCCATAACCTAATTCCCGGGTATTACCTTCAGGAAGCCCGAACACCCCAAATATTTTTTTTTTCATTTTTCATTTTTTTTGGTCTAACCAACTCCAAAAGGTTGGAAAAGAGTTCCTACAAAGGTTTTGGACAGTGATTTTAACCCTAACGCCAAAAACCTTAAACCTTACCATAGCCCCATAACCTAATACCTGGATATTACTTTTAGGAAGCCTGAACACCCCAAATATTTGTTTTTCATTTTACATTTTTGTTGGTGTAACCAACTCCAAAAGGTTGGAAAAGAGTTCCTACAAAGGTTTTGGACAGTGATATTAACCCTAACGCCAAAAACCTTAAACCTTACCATGGCCCCATAACCTAATACCCAGGTATTACTTTTAGGAAGCCCGAACACCCCAAATATTTGTTTTTCATTTTACATTTTTGTTTGTGTAACCAACTCCAAAAGGTTGGAAAAGAGTTCCTACAAAGGTTTTGGACAGTGATTTTAACCCTAACGCCAAAAACCTTAAACCTTACCCTAGCCCCATAACCTAATTCCCGGGTATTACCTTCAGGAAGCCCGAACACCCCAAATATTTGTTTTTCATTTTACATTTTTGTTTGTGTAACCAACTCCAAAAGGTTGGAAAAGAGTTCCTACAAAGGTTTTGGACAGTGATTTTAACCCTAACGCCAAAAACCTTAAACCTTACCATAGCCCCATAACCTAATACCCGGGTATTACTTTTAGGAAGCCTGAACACCCCAAATATTTTTTTTTCATTTTTCTTTTTTTTTTGGTCTAACTAACTCCAAAAGGTTGGAAAAGAGTTCCTACAAAGGTTTTGGACAGTGATTTTAACCCTAACGCCAAAAACCTTAAAACTTACCCTAGCCCCATAACCTAATTCCCGGGTATTACCTTCAGGAAGCCCGAACACCCCAAATATTTTTTTTTTTCATTTTACATTTTTGTTGGTGTAACCAACTCCAAAAGGTTGGAAAAGAGTTCCTACAAAGGTTTTGGACAGTGATTTTAACCCTAACGCCAAAAACCTTAAACCTTACCCTAGCCCCATAACCTAATACCCGGGTATTACTTTTAGGAAGCCTGAACACCCCAAATATTTTTTTTTCATTTTTCATTTTTTTGGTCTAACTAACTCCAAAAGGTTGGAAAAGAGTTCCTACAAAGGTTTTGGACAGTGATTTTAACCCTAACGCCAAAAACCTTAAACCTTACCATAGCCCCATAACCTAATACCCGGGTATTACATTAAGGAAGCCCGAACACCCCAAATATTTTTTTTTCATTTTTCATTTTTTTTGGTCTAACTAACTCCAAAAGGTTGGAAAAGAGTTCCTACAAAGGTTTTGGACAGTGATTTTAACCCTAACGCCAAAAACCTTAAACCTTACCATAGCCCCATAACCTAATACCTGGATATTACTTTTAGGAAGCCTGAACACCCCAAATATTTTTTTTTCATTTTTCTTTTTTTTTTGGTCTAACTAACTCCAAAAGGTTGGAAAAGAGTTCCTACAAAGGTTTTGGACAGTGATTTTAACCCTAACGCCAAAAACCTTAAAACTTACCCTAGCCCCATAACCTAATTCCCGGGTATTACCTTCAGGAAGCCCGAACACCCCAAATATTTGTTTTTCATTTTACATTTTTGTTGGTGTAACCAACTCCAAAAGGTTGGAAAAGAGTTCCTACAAAGGTTTTGGACAGTGATTTTAACCCTAACGCCAAAAACCTTAAACCTTACCTAGCCCCATAACCTAATACCCGGGTATTACCTTCAGGAAGCCCGAACACCCCAAATATTTTTTTTTCATTTTTCATTCTTTTTTGGTCTAACTAACTCCAAAAGGTTGGAAAAGAGTTCCTACAAAGGTTTTGGACAGTGATTTTAACCCTAACGCCAAAAACCTTAAACCTTACCATGGCCCCATAACCTAATACCCGGGTATTACTTTTAGGAAGCCTGAACACCCCAAATATATATATTTTTCATTTTACATTTTTGTTGGTGTAACCAACTCCAAAAGGTTGGAAAAGAGTTCCTACAAAGGTTTTGGACAGTGATTTTAACCCTAACGCCAAAAAACTTAAACCTTACCCTAGCCTTGAAATCTAATACCCGGGTATTACCTTCAGGAAGCCTGAACACCCCAAATATTTTTTTTTCATTTTTCTTTTTTTTTGGTCTAACTAACTCCAAAAGGTTGGAAAAGAGTTCCTACAAAGGTTTTGGACAGTGATTTTAACCCTAACGCCAAAAACCTTAAACCTTTCCCTAGTCCCAAAACCTAATACCCGGGTATTACTTTCAGGGAGCCCGAAAACCCCCAATAATATTTTTTTCTTTTTTCATATTTTTTGGTCTAACTAACTCCAAAAGGTTGGAAAAGAGTTCCTACAAAGGTTTTGGACAGTGATTTTAACCCTAACGCCAAAAACCTTAAACCTTTCCCTAGCCTTGAAATCTAATACCCGGGTATTACCTTCAGGAAGCCTGAACACCCCAAAATATTTTTTTTTCATTTTACATTTTTGTTGGTGTAACCAACTCCAAAAGGTTGGAAAAGAGTTCCTACAAAGGTTTTGGACAGTGATTTTAACCCTAACGCCAAAAAACTTAAACCTTACCCTAGCCTCAAAATCTAATTCCCGGGTATTACATTCAGGAACCCCGAAAACCCCAAATATTTTTTTTTTTTTTTTCATTTTTTTTTGGTCTAACTAACTCCAAAAGGTTGGAAAAGAGTTCCTACAAAGGTTTTGGACAGTGATTTTAACCCTAACGCCAAAAAACTTAAACCTTACCATAGCCCCATAACCTAATACCCGGGTATTACCTTCAGGAAGCCCAAACACCCCAAATATTTTTTTTTCATTTTACTTTTTTGTTGTTGTAACCAACTCCAAAAGGTTGGAAAAGAGTTCCTACAAAGGTTTTGGACAGTGATTTTAACCCTAATGCCAAAAAACTTAAACCTTACCCTGGCATTAAAATCTAATACCCGGGTATTACATTCAGGAAGCCTGAACACCCCAAATATTTTTTTTTTTCATTTTTCATTTTTTTTGGTCTAACTAACTCCAAAAGGTTGGAAAAGAGTTCCTACAAAGGTTTTGGACAGTGATTTTAACCCTAACGCCAAAAACCTTAAACCTTACCATAGCCCCATAACCTAATACCCGGGTATTACTTTCAGGGAGCCCGAAAACCCCCAATAATATTTTTTTCTTTTTTCATATTTTTTGGTCTAACTAACTCCAAAAGGTTGGAAAAGAGTTCCTACAAAGGTTTTGGACAGTGATTTTAACCCTAACGCCAAAAACCTTAAACCTTACCATAGCCCCATAACCTAATACCCGGGTATTACTTTTAGGAAGCCTGAACACCCCAAATATTTTTTTTTCATTTTTCTTTTTTTTTTGGTCTAACTAACTCCAAAAGGTTGGAAAAGAGTTCCTACAAAGGTTTTGGACAGTGATTTTAACCCTAACGCCAAAAACCTTAAACCTTACCAAAGCCCCATAACCTAATACCCGGGTATTACTTTTAGGAAGCCTGAACACCCCAAATATTTTTTTTTCATTTTTCTTTTTTTTTTGGTCAAACTAACTCCAAAAGGTTGGAAATGTTCCTACAAAGGTTTTGGACAGTGATTTTAACCCTAACGCCAAAAACCTTAAACCTTATTACCTTCAGGAAGCCTGAACACCCCAAATATTTTTTTCTTTTTTCATATTTTTTGGTCTAACTAACTCCAAAAGGTTGGAAAAGAGTTCCTACAAAGGTTTTGGACAGTGATTTTAACCCTAACGCCAAAAACCTTAAACCTTACCCTAGCCTTGAAATCTAATACCCGGGTATTACCTTCAGGAAGCCTGAACACCCAAAATATTTTTTTCTTCATCTTACATTTTTGTTGGTGTAACCAACTCCAAAAGGTTGGAAAAGAGTTCCTACAAAGGTTTTGGACAGTGATTTTAACCCTAACGCCAAAAAACTTAAACCTTACCCTAGCCTTAAAATCTAATACCCGGGTATTACATTCAGGAAGCCCGAAAACCCCAAATATATATTTTTTCATTTTTCATTTTTTTTGGTCTAACTAACTCCAAAAGGTTGGAAAAGAGTTCCTACAAAGGTTTTGGACAGTGATTTTAACCCTAACGCCAAAAACTTAAACCTTACCCTAGCCTTAAAATCTAATACCCGGGTATTACATTCAGGAAGCCCGAAAACCCCAAATATTTTTTTTTTCATTTTTCATTTTTTTTTGGTCTAACTAACTCCAAAAGGTTGGAAAAGAGTTCCTACAAAGGTTTTGGACAGTGATTTTAACCCTAACGCCAAAAACCTTAAACCTTACCCTAGCCTCAAAATCTAATACCCGGGTATTACTTTCAGGGAGCACGAAAACCCCCATTGATTTTTTTTCTTTTTTCATTTTTTTTGGTCTAACTAACTCCAAAAGGTTGGAAAAGAGTTCCTACAAAGGTTTTGGACAGTGATTTTAACCCTAACGCCAAAAACCTTAAACCTTACCCTAGCCTTAAAATCTACCTTCGGGCTACCTTCAGGAAGCCCGAACACCCCAAATATTTTTTTCTTCATTTTACATTTTTGTTGGTGTAACCAACTCCAAAAGGTTGGAAAAGAGTTCCTACAAAGGTTTTGGACAGTGATTTTAACCCTAACGCCAAAAAACTTAAACCTTACCCTAGCCTTAAAATCTAATACCCGGGTATTACATTCAGGAACCCCTAAAACCCCAAATATTGTTTTTTAATTTTTCATTTTTTTTTTGGTCTAACTAACTCCAAAAGGTTGGAAAAGAGTTCCTACAAAGGTTTTGGACAGTGATTTTAACCCTAACGCCAAAAACCTTAAACCTTACTCTAGCCCCATAACCTAATACCCGGGTATTACTTTTAGGAAGCCTGAACACCCCAAATATTTTTTTTTCATTTTTCTTTTTTTTTTTGGTCTAACTAACTCCAAAAGGTTGGAAAAGAGTTCCTACAAAGGTTTTGGACAGTGATTTTAACCCTAACGCCAAAAACCTTAAACCTTACCCTAGCCTTGAAATCTAATACCCGGGTATTACATTCAGGAAGCCCGAAAACCCCAAATATATATTTTTTCATTTTTCATTTTTTTTGGTCTAACTAACTCCAAAAGGTTGGAAAAGAGTTCCTACAAAGGTTTTGGACAGTGATTTTAACCCTAACGCCAAAAAACTTAAACCTTACCCTAGCCTTAAAATCTAATACCCGGGTATTACCTTCAGGAAGCCCGAACACCCCAAATATATATTTTTTCATTTTTCTTTTTTTTTTTGGTCAAACTAACTCCAAAAGGTTGGAAAAGAGTTCCTACAAAGGTTTTGGACAGTGATTTTAACCCTAACGCCAAAAACCTTAAACCTTACCATAGCCCCATAACCTAATACCCGGGTATTACTTTTAGGAAGCCTGAACACCCCAAATATTTTTTTTCATTTTTTTTTTTTTTGGTCTAACTAACTCCAAAAGGTTGGAAAAGAGTTCCTACAAAGGTTTTGGACAGTGATTTTAACCCTAACGCCAAAAACCTTAAACCTTACCCTAGCCGATAAATCTAATACCCGGGTATTACCTTCAGGAAGCCTGAACACCCCAAATATATTTTTTTTCTTTTTTCATATTTTTTGGTCTAACTAACTCCAAAAGGTTGGAAAAGAGTTCCTACAAAGGTTTTGGACAGTGATTTTAACCCTAACGCCAAAAACCTTAAACCTTACCCTAGCCTTGAAATCTAATACCCGGGTATTACATTCAGGAACCCCGAAAACCCCAAATATTGTTTTTTAATTTTTCATTTTTTTTTGGTCTAACTAACTCCAAAAGGTTGGAAAAGAGTTCCTACAAAGGTTTTGGACAGTGATTTTAACCCTAACGCCAAAAACCTTAAACCTTACCATAGCCCCATAACCTAATACCCGGGTATTACTTTTAGGAAGCCTGAACACCCCAAATATTTTTTTTTCATTTTTCATTTTTTTTGGTCTAACTAACTCCAAAAGGTTGGAAAAGAGTTCCTACAAAGGTTTTGGACAGTGATTTTAACCCTAACGCCAAAAACCTTAAACCTTACCCTAGCCTTGAAATCTAATACCCGGGTATTACCTTCAGGAAGCCTGAACACCCCAAATATTTTTTTCTTTTTTCATATTTTTTGGTCTAACTAACTCCAAAAGGTTGGAAAAGAGTTCCTACAAAGGTTTTGGACAGTGATTTTAACCCTAACGCCAAAAACCTTAAACCTTACCATAGCCCCATAACCTAATACCCGGGTATTACTTTTAGGAAGCCTGAACACCCCAAATATTTTTTTTTCATTTTTCTTTTTTTTTTTGGTCTAACTAACTCCAAAAGGTTGGAAAAGAGTTCCTACAAAGGTTTTGGACAGTGATTTTAACCCTAACGCCAAAAAACTTAAACCTTACCCTAGCCTTAAAATCTAATACCCGGGTATTACATTCAGGAAGCCCGAAAACCCCAAATATATATTTTTTTTTTTTTCATTTTTTTTGGTCTAACTAACTCCAAAAGGTTGGAAAAGAGTTCCTACAAAGGTTTTGGACAGTGATTTTAACCCTAACGCCAAAAAACTTAAACCTTACCCTAGCCTTAAAATCTAATACCCGGGTATTACATTCAGGAAGCCCGAAAACCCCAAATATATATTTTTTCATTTTTCTTTTTTTTTTGGTCTAACTAACTCCAAAAGGTTGGAAAAGAGTTCCTACAAAGGTTTTGGACAGTGATTTTAACCCTAACGCCAAAAACCTTAAACCTTACCCTAGCCCCATAACCTAATACCCGGGTATTACTTTTAGGAAGCCTGAACACCCCAAATATTTTTTTTTCATTTTTCTTTTTTTTTTGGTCTAACTAACTCCAAAAGGTTGGAAAAGAGTTCCTACAAAGGTTTTGGACAGTGATTTTAACCCTAACGCCAAAAACCTTAAACCTTACCCTAGCCTTGAAATCTAATACCCGGGTATTACCTTCAGGAAGCCTGAACACCCCAAATATTTTTTTCTTTTTTCATATTTTTTGGTCTAACTAACTCCAAAAGGTTGGAAAAGAGTTCCTACAAAGGTTTTGGACAGTGATTTTAACCCTAACGCCAAAAACCTTAAACCTTACCCTAGCCTTGAAATCTAATACCCGGGTATTACATTCAGGAACCCCGAAAACCCCAAATATTGTTTTTTAATTTTTCATTTTTTTTTGGTCTAACTAACTCCAAAAGGTTGGAAAAGAGTTCCTACAAAGGTTTTGGACAGTGATTTTAACCCTAACGCCAAAAACCTTAAACCTTACCATAGCCCCATAACCTAATACCCGGGTATTACTTTTAGGAAGCCTGAACACCCCAAATATTTTTTTTTCATTTTTCATTTTTTTTGGTCTAACTAACTCCAAAAGGTTGGAAAAGAGTTCCTACAAAGGTTTTGGACAGTGATTTTAACCCTAACGCCAAAAACCTTAAACCTTACCCTAGCCTTAAAATCTAATACCCGGGTATTACCTTCAGGAAGCCTGAACACCCCAAATATTTTTTTCTTTTTTCATATTTTTTGGTCTAACTAACTCCAAAAGGTTGGAAAAGAGTTCCTACAAAGGTTTTGGACAGTGATTTTAACCCTAACGCCAAAAACCTTAAACCTTACCCTAGCCTTGAAATCTAATACCCGGGTATTACATTCAGGAACCCCGAAAACCCCAAATATTGTTTTTTAATTTTTCATTTTTTTTTGGTCTAACTAACTCCAAAAGGTTGGAAAAGAGTTCCTACAAAGGTTTTGGACAGTGATTTTAACCCTAACGCCAAAAACCTTAAACCTTACCCTAGCCCCATAACCTAATACCCGGGTATTACCTTCAGGAAGCCTGAACACCCCAAATATTTTTTTTTTCATTTTTCTTTTTTGGTCTAACCAACTCCAAAAGGTTGGAAAAGAGTTCCTACAAAGGTTTTGGACAGTGATTTTAACCCTAACGCCAAAAAACTTAAACCTTACCCTAGCCTTAAAATCTAATACCCGGGTATTACTTTCAGGAAGCCCGAACACCCCAAATATTTTTTTTTCATTTTACATTTTTTTTGGTGTAACCAACTCCAAAAGGTTGGAAAAGAGTTCCTACAAAGGTTTTGGACAGTGATTTTAACCCTAATGCCAAAAAACTTAAACCTTACCCTAGCCTTAAAATCTAATACCCGGGTATTACATTCAGGAAGCCCGAAAACCCCCAATATATTTTTTTTCATTTTTCATTTTTTTTTGGTTAACTAACTCCAAAAGGTTGGAAAAGAGTTCCTACAAAGGTTTTGGACAGTGATTTTAACCCTAACGCCAAAAACCTTAAACCTTACCATAGCCCCATAACCTAATACCCAGGTATTACTTTTAGGAAGCCTGAACACCCCAAATATTTTTTTTTTCATTTTTCTTTTTTTTTTGGTCTAACTAACTCCAAAAGGTTGGAAAAGAGTTCCTACAAAGGTTTTGGACAGTGATTTTAACCCTAACGCCAAAAAACTTAAACCTTACCCTAGCCTTAAAATCTAATACCCGGGTATTACATTCAGGAAGCCCGAACACCCCAAATATTTTTTTTTTCATTTTACATTTTTTTTTGGTGTAACCAACTCCAAAAGGTTGGAAAAGAGTTCCTACAAAGGTTTTGGACAGTGATTTTAACCCTAACGCCAAAAACCTTAAACCTTACCCTAGCCTTGAAATCTAATACCCGGGTATTACCTTCAGGAAGCCTGAACACCCAAAATATTTTTTTCTTTTTTCATATTTTTTGGTCTAACTAACTCCAAAAGGTTGGAAAAGAGTTCCTACAAAGGTTTTGGACAGTGATTTTAACCCTAACGCCAAAAACCTTAAACCTTACCCTAGCCTTGAAATCTAATACCCGGGTATTACATTCAGGAAGCCTGAACACCCCAAATATTTTTTTTTAATTTTTCATTTTTTTTGGTCTAACTAACTCCAAAAGGTTGGAAAAGAGTTCCTACAAAGGTTTTGGACAGTGATTTTAACCCTAACGCCAAAAAACTTAAACCTTACCATAGCCCCATAACCTAATACCCTGGGTATTACTTTTAGGAAGCCTGAACACCCCAAATATTTTTTTTTCATTTTTCTTTTTTTTTGGTCTAACCAACTCCAAAAGGTTGGAAAAGAGTTCCTACAAAGGTTTTGGACAGTGATTTTAACCCTAACGCCAAAAACCTTAAACCTTACCATAGCCCCATAACCTAATACCCGGGTATTACTTTTAGGAAGCCTGAACACCCCAAATATTTTTTTTTCATTTTTCATTTTTTTTGGTCTAACTAACTCCAAAAGGTTGGAAAAGAGTTCCTACAAAGGTTTTGGACAGTGATTTTAACCCTAACGCCAAAAACCTTAAACCTTACCCTAGCCTTGAAATCTAATACTCGGGTATTGCCTTCAGGAAGCCTGAACACCCCAAATATTTTTTTCATTTTTCATTCTTTTTTTGGTCTAACTAACTCCAAAAGGTTGGAAAAGAGTTCCTACAAAGGTTTTGGACAGTGATTTTAACCCTAACGCCAAAAACCTTAAACCTTACCCTAGCCTTGAAATCTAATACCCGGGTATTACATTCAGGAAGCCTGAACACCCAAAATATTTTTTTCTTCATCTTACATTTTTGTTGGTGTAACCAACTCCAAAAGGTTGGAAAAGAGTTCCTACAAAGGTTTTGGACAGTGATTTTAACCCTAACGCCAAAAAACCTTAAACCTTACCCTAGCCTCAAAATCTAATACCCGGGTATTACTTTCAGGAACCCCGAAAACCCCAAATATTTTTTTTTATTTTTTCATTTTTTTTTGGTCTAACTAACTCCAAAAGGTTGGAAAAGAGTTCCTACAAAGGTTTTGGACAGTGATTTTAACCCTAACGCCAAAAACCTTAAACCTTACCCTAGCCCCATAACCTAATTCCCGGGTATTACCTTCAGGAAGCCCGAACACCCCAAATATTTGTTTTTCATTTTACATTTTTGTTGGTCTAACTAACTCCAAAAGGTTGGAAAAGAGTTCCTACAAAGGTTTTGGACAGTGATTTTAACCCTAACGCCAAAAACCTTAAACCTTACCCTAGCATTAAAATCTAATACCCGGGTATTACTTTCAGGAACCCCGAAAACCCCAAATATTTTTTTTTTATTTATTCATTTTTTTTTGGTGAAACCAACTCCAAAAGGTTGGAAAAGAGTTCCTACAAAGGTTTTGGACAGTGATTTTAACCCTAATGCCAAAAAACTTAAACCTTACCCTAGCCTCAAAATCTAATACCCGGGTATTACATTCAGGAAGCCCGAAAACCCCAAATATTTTTTTTTCATTTTTCATTTTTTTTGGTCTAACTAACTCCAAAAGGTTGGAAAAGAGTTCCTACAAAGGTTTTGGACAGTGATTTTAACCCTAACGCCAAAAAACTTAAACCTTACCCTAGCCCCATAACCTAATACCTGGATATTACTTTTAGGAAGCCTGAACACCCCAAATATTTTTTTTTCATTTTTCTTTTTTTTTTTTGGTCAAACTAACTCCAAAAGGTTGGAAAAGAGTTCCTACAAAGGTTTTGGACAGTGATTTTAACCCTAACGCCAAAAACCTTAAAACTTACCCTAGCCCCATAACCTAATACCCGGGTATTACCTTCAGGAAGCCCGAACACCCCAAATATTTTTTTTTCATTTTACATTTTTGTTGGTGTTACCAACTCCAAAAGGTTGGAAAAGAGTTCCTACAAAGGTTTTGGACAGTGATTTTAACCCTAACGCCAAAAACCTTAAACCTTACCCTGGCATTAAAATCTAATACCCGGGTATTACCTTCAGGAAGCCCAAACACCCCAAATATTTTTTTTTCATTTTACTTTTTTGTTGTTGTAACCAACTCCAAAAGGTTGGAAAAGAGTTCCTACAAAGGTTTTGGACAGTGATTTTAACCCTAACGCCAAAAACCTTAAACCTTTCCCTAGTCCCAAAACCTAAAACCCGGGTATTACATTCAGGAAGCCCGGAAACCCCAAATATTTTTTTTTTCATTTTTCATTCTTTTTTTGGTCTAACTAACTCCAAAAGGTTGGAAAAGAGTTCCTACAAAGGTTTTGGACAGTGATTTTAAACCTAACTCCAAAACGTAAAACCTTACCATAGCCCCATAACCTAATACCCGGGTATTACTTTTAGGAAGCCTGAACACCCCAAATATTTTTTTTTCATTTTTCATTTTTTTTTTTGGTCTAACTAACTCCAAAAGGTTGGAAAAGAGTTCCTACAAAGGTTTTGGACAGTGATTTTAACCCTAACGCCAAAAACCTTAAACCTTACCTAGTCCCAAAACCTTGTACCCGGGTATTACTTTCAGGGAGCCCGAAAACCCCCAATAATTTTTTTTTTCTTTTTTCATTTTTTTTGGTGTAACCAACTCCAAAAGGTTGGAAAAGAGTTCCTACAAAGGTTTTGGACAGTGATTTTAACCCTAACGCCAAAAAACTTAAACCTTACCCTAGCCTTAAAATCCTAATACCGGGTATTACCTTCAGGAAGCCCGAACACCCCAAATATTTTTTTTTCATTTTACATTTTTGTTGGTGTAACCAACTCCAAAAGGTTGGAAAAGAGTTCCTACAAAGGTTTTGGACAGTGATTTTAACCCTAACGCCAAAAAACTTAAACCTTACCCTAGCCTTAAAATCTAATACCCGGGTATTACATTCAGGAAGCCCGAAAACCCCAAATATATATTTTTTCATTTTTCTTTTTTTTTTTTGGTCTAACTAACTCCAAAAGGTTGGAAAAGAGTTCCTACAAAGGTTTTGGACAGTGATTTTAACCCTAACGCCAAAAAACTTAAACCTTACCCTAGCCTTAAAATCTAATACCCGGGTATTACATTCAGGAAGCCCGAAAACCCCAAATATATATTTTTTCATTTTTCATTTTTTGGTCTAACTAACTCCAAAAGGTTGGAAAAGAGTTCCTACAAAGGTTTTGGACAGTGATTTTAACCCTAACGCCAAAAAACTTAAACCTTACCCTAGCCTTAAAATCTAATACCCGGGTATTACATTCAGGAAGCCCGAAAACCCCAAATATATATTTTTTCATTTTTCATTTTTTTTCGGTCAAACTAACTCCAAAAGGTTGGAAAAGAGTTCCTACAAAGGTTTTGGACAGTGATTTTAACCCTAACGCCAAAAACCTTAAACCTTACCCTAGCCAAAAAACCTAATACCCGGGTATTACATTCAGGAAGCCCGGAAACCCCAAATATTTTTTTTTCATTTTTCATTCTTTTTTTGGTCTAACTAACTCCAAAAGGTTGGAAAAGAGTTCCTACAAAGGTTTTGGACAGTGATTTTAACCCTAACGCCAAAAAACTTAAACCTTACCCTAGCCTTAAAATCTAATACCCGGGTATTACATTCAGGAAGCCAGAACACCCCAAATATTTTTTTTTCATTTTTCATTTTTTTTAACTAACTCCAAAAGGTTGGAAAAGAGTTCCTACAAAGGTTTTGGACAGTGATTTTAACCCTAACGCCAAAAACCTTAAACCTTACCATAGCCCCATAACCTAATGCCCAGGTATTACTTTTAGGAAGCCTGAACACCCCAAATATTTTTTTTTTCATTTTTCTTTTTTTTTTGGTCTAACTAACTCCAAAAGGTTGGAAAAGAGTTCCTACAAAGGTTTTGGACAGTGATTTTAACCCTAACGCCAAAAACCTTAAACCTTACCCTAGCCTTGAAATCTAATACCCGGGTATTACCTTCAGGAAGCCTGAACACCCCAAAATATTTTTTTTTCATTTTACATTTTTTTGGTGTAACCAACTCCAAAAGGTTGGAAAAGAGTTCCTACAAAGGTTTTGGACAGTGATTTTAACCCTAACGCCAAAAAACTTAAACCTTACCCTAGCCTCAAAATCTAATACCCGGGTATTACATTCAGGAACCCCGAAAACCCCAAATATTGTTTTTTAATTTTTCATTTTTTTTTGGTCTAACTAACTCCAAAAGGTTGGAAAAGAGTTCCTACAAAGGTTTTGGACAGTGATTTTAACCCTAACGCCAAAAACCTTAAACCTTACCCTAGCCCCATAACCTAATTCCCGGGTATTACCTTCAGGAAGCCCGAACACCCCAAATATTTGTTTTTCATTTTACATTTTTGTTGGTGTAACCAACTCCAAAAGGTTGGAAAAGAGTTCCTACAAAGGTTTTGGACAGTGATTTTAACCCTAACCCCTAAAAATTTAAACCTTACCCTGGCATTAAAATCTAATACCCGGGTATTACATTAAGGAAGCCTGAACACCCCAAATATTTCTTTTTCATTTTTTATTTTTTTTTGTCTAACTAACTCCAAAAGGTTGGAAAAGAGTTCCTACAAAGGTTTTGGACAGTGATTTTAACCCTAACGCCAAAAACCTTAAACCTTTCCCTAGTCCCAAAACCTAATACCCGGGTATTACTTTCAGGGAGCCCGGAAACCCCCAATAATATTTTTTTCTTTTTTCATATTTTTTTGGTCTAACTAACTCCAAAAGGTTGGAAAAGAGTTCCTACAAAGGTTTTGGACAGTGATTTTAACCCTAACGCCAAAAACCTTAAACCTTACCCTAGCCTTAAAATCTACCTTCGGGCTACCTTCAGGAAGCCCGAACACCCCAAATATTTTTTTCTTCATTTTACATTTTTGTTGGTGTAACCAACTCCAAAAGGTTGGAAAAGAGTTCCTACAAAGGTTTTGGACAGTGATATTAACCCTAACGCCAAAAACCTTAAAACTTACCATAGCCCCATAACCTAATTCCCAGGTATTACCTTCAGGAAGCCCGAACACCCCAAATATTTTTTTTTTCATTTTTCATTCTTTTTTGGTCTAACCAACTCCAAAAGGTTGGAAAAGAGTTCCTACAAAGGTTTTGGACAGTGATTTTAACCCTAACGCCAAAAACCTTAAACCTTACCATAGCCCCATAACCTAATACCCGGGTATTACTTTTAGGAAGCCTGAACACCCCAAATATTTTTTTTTCATTTTTCTTTTTTTTTTGGTCTAACTAACTCCAAAAGGTTGGAAAAGAGTTCCTACAAAGGTTTTGGACAGTGATTTTAACCCTAACGCCAAAAACCTTAAAACTTACCCTAGCCCCATAACCTAATACCCGGGTATTACTTTCAGGAAGCCCGAAAACCCCAAATATATTTTTTTTCATTTTTCTTTTTTTTTTGGTCTAACTAACTCCAAAAGGTTGGAAAAGAGTTCCTACAAAGGTTTTGGACAGTGATTTTAACCCTAACGCCAAAAACCTTAAACCTTTCCCCAGTCCCAAAACCTAATACCCGGGTATTACCTTCAGGAAGCCCGAACACCCCAAATATTTGTTTTTCATTTTACATTTTTGTTGGTGTAACCAACTCCAAAAGGTTGGAAAAGAGTTCCTACAAAGGTTTTGGACAGTGATTTTAACCCTAACGCCAAAAAACTTAAACCTTACCATAGCTCCATAACCTAATACCCTGGGTATTACTTTTAGGAAGCCTGAACACCCCAAATATTTTTTTTTATTTTTCTTTTTTTTTTGGTCTAACTAACTCCAAAAGGTTGGAAAAGAGTTCCTACAAAGGTTTTGGACAGTGATTTTAACCCTAACGCCAAAAAACTTAAACCTTACCCTAGCCCCATAACCTAATACCTGGGTATTACTTTTAGGAAGCCTGAACACCCCAAATATTTTTTTTTTCATTTTTCATTTTTTTTTGGTCTAACCAACTCCAAAAGGTTGGAAAAGAGTTCCTACAAAGGTTTTGGACAGTGATTTTAACCCTAACGCCAAAAACCTTAAACCTTACCGTAGCCTTAAAATCTAATACCCGGGTATTACTTTCAGGAAGCCCGAACACCCCAAATATTTTTTTTTTCATTTTACATTTTTTTTGGTGTAACCAACTCCAAAAGGTTGGAAAAGAGTTCCTACAAAGGTTTTGGACAGTGATTTTAACCCTAACGCCAAAAACCTTAAACCTTACCCTAGCCTTAAAATCTAATACCCGGGTATTACATTCAGGAACCCCGAAAACCCCAAATATATTTTTTTTCTTTTTTCATTTTTTTTGGTCTAACTAACTCCAAAAGGTTGGAAAAGAGTTCCTACAAAGGTTTTGGACAGTGATTTTAACCCTAACGCCAAAAACCTTAAACCTTACCCTAGCCTTAAAATCTACCTTCGGGCTACCTTCAGGAAGCCCGAACACCCCAAATATTTTTTTCTTCATTTTACATTTTTGTTGGTGTAACCAACTCCAAAAGGTTGGAAAAGAGTTCCTACAAAGGTTTTGGACAGTGATTTTAACCCTAACGCCAAAAACCTTAAACCTTACCCTAGCCTTGAAATCTAATACCCGGGTATTACCTTCAGGAAGCCTGAACACCCCAAATATTTTTTTCTTTTTTCATATTTTTTGGTCTAACTAACTCCAAAAGGTTGGAAAAGAGTTCCTACAAAGGTTTTGGACAGTGATTTTAACCCTAACGCCAAAAACCTTAAACCTTTCCCCAGTCCCAAAACCTAATACCCGGGTATTACCTTCAGGAAGCCCGAACACCCCAAATATTTTTTTTTCATTTTACATTTTTTTTGGTCTAACTAACTCCAAAAGGTTGGAAAAGAGTTCCTACAAAGGTTTTGGACAGTGATTTTAACCCTAACGCCAAAAACCTTAAACCTTTCCCCAGTCCCAAAACCTAATACCCGGGTATTACCTTCAGGAAGCCCGAACACCCCAAATATTTTTTTTTCATTTTACATTTTTTTTGGTCTAACTAACTCCAAAAGGTTGGAAAAGAGTTCCTACAAAGGTTTTGGACAGTGATTTTAACCCTAACGCCAAAAACCTTAAACCTTACCCTAGCCTTAAAATCTAATACCCGGGTATTACATTCAGGAAGCCCGAAAACCCCAAATATTGTTTTTTCATTTTTCATTTTTTTTGGTCTAACTAACTCCAAAAGGTTGGAAAAGAGTTCCTACAAAGGTTTTGGACAGTGATTTTAACCCTAACGCCAAAAACCTTAAACCTTACCCTAGCCTTAAAATCTACCTTCGGGCTACCTTCAGGAAGCCCGAACACCCCAAATATTTTTTTCTTCATTTTACATTTTTGTTGGTGTAACCAACTCCAAAAGGTTGGAAAAGAGTTCCTACAAAGGTTTTGGACAGTGATTTTAACCCTAACGCCAAAAACCTTAAACCTTACCCTAGCCTTGAAATCTAATACCCGGGTATTACCTTCAGGAAGCCTGAACACCCCAAATATTTTTTTCATTTTTCATATTTTTTGGTCTAACTAACTCCAAAAGGTTGGAAAAGAGTTCCTACAAAGGTTTTGGACAGTGATTTTAACCCTAACGCCAAAAACCTTAAACCTTTCCCCAGTCCCAAAACCTAATACCCGGGTATTACCTTCAGGAAGCCCGAACACCCCAAATATTTGTTTTTCATTTTACATTTTTGTTGGTGTAACCAACTCCAAAAGGTTGGAAAAGAGTTCCTACAAAGGTTTTGGACAGTGATTTTAACCCTAACGCCAAAAACCTTAAACCTTACCCCAGTCCCAAAACCTAATACCCGGGTATTACCTTCAGGAAGCCCGAACACCCCAAATATTTTTTTTTCATTTTACATTTTTGTTGGTGTAACTAACTCCAAAAGGTTGGAAAAGAGTTCCTACAAAGGTTTTGGACAGTGATTTTAACCCTAATGCCAAAAAACTTAAACCTTACCCTAGCCTTGAAATCTAATACCCGGGTATTACCTTCAGGAAGCCTGAACACCCCAAATATTTTTTTCTTCATTTTTCATTTTTTTTTTTGGTCTAACCAACTCCAAAAGGTTGGAAAAGAGTTCCTACAAAGGTTTTGGACAGTGATTTTAACCCTAACGCCAAAAAACCTTAAACCTTACCCTAGCCTCAAAATCTAATACCCGGGTATTACATTCAGGAACCCCGAAAACCCCAAATATTGTTTTTTAATTTTTCATTTTTTTTTGGTCTAACTAACTCCAAAAGGTTGGAAAAGAGTTCCTACAAAGGTTTTGGACAGTGATTTTAACCCTAACGCCAAAAAACTTAAACCTTACCATAGCCCCATAACCTAATACCTGGGTATTACTTTTAGGAAGCCTGAACACCCCAAATATTTTTTTTTCATTTTTCTTTTTTTTTTGGTCTAACCAACTCCAAAAGGTTGGAAAAGAGTTCCTACAAAGGTTTTGGACAGTGATTTTAACCCTAACGCCAAAAAACTTAAACCTTACCCTGGCCTTAAAATCTAATACCTGGGTATTACTTTCAGGAAGCCCGAACACCCCAAATATTTTTTTTTTTTCATTTTTCTTTTTTTTTTTGGTCTAACTAACTCCAAAAGGTTGGAAAAGAGTTCCTACAAAGGTTTTGGACAGTGATTTTAACCCTAATGCCAAAAAACTTAAACCTTACCCTAGCCTTAAAATCTAATACCCGGGTATTACATTCAGGAAGAAAACCCCAAATATTGTTTTTTCATTTTTCATTTTTTTTTTGGTCTAACTAACTCCAAAAGGTTGGAAAAGAGTTCCTACAAAGGTTTTGGACAGTGATTTTAACCCTAACGCCAAAAACCTTAAACCTTACCATAGCCCCATAACCTAATACCCGGGTATTACTTTTAGGAAGCCTGAACACCCCAAATATTTTTTTTTCATTTTTTTTTTTTTTTTGGTCTAACTAACTCCAAAAGGTTGGAAAAGAGTTCCTACAAAGGTTTTGGACAGTGATTTTAACCCTAACGCCAAAAAACTTAAACCTTACCCGAGCCTTAAAATCTAATACCGGGTATTACCTTCAGGAAGCCCGAACACCCCAAATATTTTTTTTTCATTTTACATTTTTTTTGGTCTAACCAACTCCAAAAGGTTGGAAAAGAGTTCCTACAAAGGTTTTGGACAGTGATTTTAACCCTAACGCCAAAAACCTTAAACCTTACCCTAGCCTTGAAATCTAATACCCGGGTATTACCTTCAGGAAGCCTGAACACCCCAAATATTTTTTTTTTTTTTTCATTTTTTTTGGTCTAACTAACTCCAAAAGGTTGGAAAAGAGTTCCTACAAAGGTTTTGGACAGTGATTTTAACCCTAACGCCAAAAAACTTAAACCTTACCCTAGCCTTAAAATCTAATACCCGGGTATTACCTTCAGGAAGCCCGAACACCCCAAATATTTTTTTTTCATTTTACTTTTTTGTTGGTCTAACCAACTCCAAAAGGTTGGAAAAGAGTTCCTACAAAGGTTTTGGACAGTGATTTTAACCCTAACGCCAAAAAACTTAAACCTTACCCTAGCCTTAAAATCTAATTCCCGGGTATTACCTTCAGGAAGCCCAAACACCCCAAATATTTTTTTTTTCATTTTACATTTTTGTTGGTGTAACCAACTCCAAAAGGTTGGAAAAGAGTTCCTACAAAGGTTTTGGACAGTGATTTTAACCCTAACGCCAAAAACCTTAAACCTTTCCCTAGCCCCAAAACTTAATACTCGGGTATTACTTCCAGGAAGCCCGAAAACCCCAAATATTTTTTTTTTCATTTTTCATTTTTGTTGGTGTAACCAACTCCAAAAGGTTGGAAAAGAGTTCCTACAAAGGTTTTGGACAGTGATTTTAACCCTAACGCCAAAAAACTTAAACCTTACCCTAGCCTTAAAATCTAATACCCGGGTATTACATTCAGGAAGCCCGAAAACCCCAAATATATATTTTTTCATTTTTCATTTTTTTTTGGTCTAACTAACTCCAAAAGGTTGGAAAAGAGTTCCTACAAAGGTTTTGGACAGTGATTTTAACCCTAACGCCAAAAAACTTAAACCTTACCCTAGCCTTAAAATCTAATACCCAGGTTACATTCAGGAAGCCCGAAAACCCCAAATATTTTTTTTTCATTTTTCATTTTTTTTTTGGTCTAACTAACTCCAAAAGGTTGGAAAAGAGTTCCTACAAAGGTTTTGGACAGTGATTTTAACCCTAACGCCAAAAACCTTAAACCTTACCATAGCCCCATAACCTAATACCCAGGTATTACTTTTAGGAAGCCTGAACACCCCAAATATTTTTTTTTCATTTTTCATTTTTTTTTGGTCTAACTAACTCCAAAAGGTTGGAAAAGAGTTCCTACAAAGGTTTTGGACAGTGATTTTAACCCTAACGCCAAAAAACTTAAACCTTACCCTAGCCTTAAAATCTAATACCCGGGTATTACCTTCAGGAAGCCCGAACACCCCAAATATTTTTTTTTTCATTTTACATTTTTTTTGGTCTAACCAACTCCAAAAGGTTGGAAAAGAGTTCCTACAAAGGTTTTGGACAGTGATTTTAACCCTAACGCCAAAAACCTTAAACCTTACCCTAGCCTTGAAATCTAATACCCGGGTATTACCTTCAGGAAGCCTGAACACCCCAAATATTTTTTTTTCTTTTTTCATATTTTTTGGTCTAACTAACTCCAAAAGGTTGGAAAAGAGTTCCTACAAAGGTTTTGGACAGTGATTTTAACCCTAACGCCAAAAAACCTTAAACCTTACCCTAGCCCCAAAATCTAATACCCGGGTATTACCTTCAGGAAGCCGAAACACCCCAAATATTTTTTTGTTCATTTTTCTTTTTTTTTTGGTCTAACTAACTCCAAAAGGTTGGAAAAGAGTTCCTACAAAGGTTTTGGACAGTGATTTTAACCCTAACGCCAAAAAACTTAAACCTTACCCTAGCCTTAAAATCTAATACCCGGGTATTACCTTCAGGAAGCCCAAACACCCCAAATATTTTTTTTTCATTTTACTTTTTTGTTGTTGTAACCAACTCCAAAAGGTTGGAAAAGAGTTCCTACAAAGGTTTTGGACAGTGATTTTAACCCTAACGCCAAAAACCTTAAACCTTACCCTAGTCCCAAAACCTAATACCCGGGTATTACTTTCAGGGAGCCCGAAAACCCCCAATAATTTTTTTTTCTTTTTTCATTTTTGTTGGTGTAACCAACTCCAAAAGGTTGGAAAAGAGTTCCTACAAAGGTTTTGGACAGTGATTTTAACCCTAACGCCAAAAAACTTAAACCTTACCCTAGCCTTAAAATCTAATACCCGGGTATTACATTCAGGAAGCCCGAAAACCCCAAATATATATTTTTTCATTTTTCATTTTTTTTTGGTTTAACTAACTCCAAAAGGTTGGAAAAGAGTTCCTACAAAGGTTTTGGACAGTGATTTTAACCCTAACGCCAAAAAACTTAAACCTTACCCTAGCCTTAAAATCTAATACCCGGGTATTACATTCAGGAAGCCCGAAAACCCCAAATATATATTTTTTCATTTTTCATTTTTTTTTGGTTAACTAACTCCAAAAGGTTGGAAAGAGTTCCTACAAAGGTTTTGGACAGTGATTTTAACCCTAACGCCAAAAAACTTAAACCTTACCCTAGCCTTAAAATCTAATACCCGGGTATTACATTCAGGAAGCCCGAAAACCCCAAATATTTTTTTTCATTTTTCTTTTTTTTTGGTCTAACTAACTCCAAAAGGTTGGAAAAGAGTTCCTACAAAGGTTTTGGACAGTGATTTTAACCCTAACGCCAAAAACCTTAAACCTTACCCAGCCCCAAAACCTAATACCCGGGTATTACCTTCAGGAAGCCCGAACACCCCAAATATTTGTTTTTCATTTTCATTTTTGTTGGTGTAACCAACTCCAAAAGGTTGGAAAAGAGTTCCTACAAAGGTTTTGGACAGTGATTTTAACCCTAATGCCAAAAAACTTAAACCTTACCCTAGCCTCAAAATCTAATACCCGGGTATTACCTTCAGGAAGCCTGAACACCCAAAATATTTTATTCTTCATCTTACATTTTTGTTGGTGTAACCAACTCCAAAAGGTTGGAAAAGAGTTCCTACAAAGGTTTTGGACAGTGATTTTAACCCTAACGCCAAAAAACTTAAACCTTACCCTAGCCTCAAAATCTAATACCCGGGTATTACATTCAGGAAGCCTGAACACCCCAAATATTTTTTTTTCATTTTTCATTTTTTTTGGTCTAACTAACTCCAAAAGGTTGGAAAAGAGTTCCTACAAAGGTTTTGGACAGTGATTTTAACCCTAACGCCAAAAACCTTAAACCTTACCATGGCCCCATAACCTAATACCCGGGTATTACTTTTAGGAAGCCTGAACACCCCAAATATATTTTTTTTTCATTTTAAGTTTTTTTTTTTGGTGTAACTAACTCCAAAAGGTTGGAAAAGAGTTCCTACAAAGGTTTTGGACAGTGATTTTAACCCTAACGCCAAAAAACTTAAACCTTACCCTAGCCTTAAAATCTAATACCCGGGTATTACATTCAGGAAGCCAGAACACCCCAAATATTTTTTTCTTCATTTTACATTTTTGTTGGTGTAACCAACTCCAAAAGGTTGGAAAAGAGTTCCTACAAAGGTTTTGGACAGTGATTTTAACCCTAATGCCAAAAAACTTAAACCTTACCCTAGCCTCAAAATCTAATACCCGGGTATTACATTCAGGAACCCCGAAAACCCCAAATATTGTTTTTTAATTTTTCATTTTTTTTTGGTCTAACTAACTCCAAAAGGTTGGAAAAGAGTTCCTACAAAGGTTTTGGACAGTGATTTTAACCCTAACGCCAAAAACCTTAAACCTTACCCTAGCCCCATAACCTAATTCCCGGGTATTACCTTCAGGAAGCCCGAACACCCCAAATATTTGTTTTTCATTTTACATTTTTGTTGGTGTAACCAACTCCAAAAGGTTGGAAAAGAGTTCCTACAAAGGTTTTGGACAGTGATTTTAACCCTAACCCCTAAAAATTTAAACCTTACCCTGGCATTAAAATCTAATACCCGGGTATTACATTAAGGAAGCCTGAACACCCCAAATATTTTTTTTTTCATTTTTCTTTTTTTTTGGTCTAACTAACTCCAAAAGGTTGGAAAAGAGTTCCTACAAAGGTTTTGGACAGTGATTTTAACCCTAACGCCAAAAACCTTAAACCTTTCCCTAGTCCCAAAACCTAATACCCGGGTATTACTTTCAGGGAGCCCGAAAACCCCCAATAATATTTTTTTCTTTTTTCATATTTTTTGGTCTAACTAACTCCAAAAGGTTGGAAAAGAGTTCCTACAAAGGTTTTGGACAGTGATTTTAACCCTAACGCCAAAAACCTTAAACCTTACCCTAGCCTTAAAATCTACCTTCGGGCTACCTTCAGGAAGCCCGAACACCCCAAATATTTTTTTCTTCATTTTACATTTTTGTTGGTGTAACCAACTCCAAAAGGTTGGAAAAGAGTTCCTACAAAGGTTTTGGACAGTGATATTAACCTTAACGCCAAAAACCTTAAAACTTACCATAGCCCCATAACCTAATTCCCAGGTATTACCTTCAGGAAGCCCGAACACCCCAAATATTTTTTTTTCATTTTTCATTCTTTTTTGGTCTAATCAACTCCAAAAGGTTGGAAAAGAGTTCCTACAAAGGTTTATGACAGTGATTTTAACCCTAACGCCAAAAACCTTAAACCTTACCATAGCCCCATAACCTAATACCTGGATATTACTTTTAGGAAGCCTGAACACCCCAAATATTTTTTTTTCATTTTTCTTTTTTTTTTGTCAAACTAACTCCAAAAGGTTGGAAATGTTCCTACAAAGGTTTTGGACAGTGATTTTAACCCTAACGCCAAAAACCTTAAAACTTACCCTAGCCCCATAACCTAATACCCGGGTATTACATTCAGGAAGCCCGAAAACCCCAAATATATATTTTTTCATTTTTCTTTTTTTTTCGGTCAAACTAACTCCAAAAGGTTGGAAAAGAGTTCCTACAAAGGTTTTGGACAGTGATTTTAACCCTAACGCCAAAAACCTTAAACCTTTCCCCAGTCCCAAAACCTAATACCCGGGTATTACCTTCAGGAAGCCCGAACACCCCAAATATTTGTTTTTCATTTTACATTTTTGTTGGTGTAACCAACTCCAAAAGGTTGGAAAAGAGTTCCTACAAAGGTTTTGGACAGTGATTTTAACCCTAATGCCAAAAAACTTAAACCTTACCCTAGCCTTGAAATCTAATACCCGGGTATTACCTTCAGGAAGCCTGAACACCCCAAATATTTTTTTCTTTTTTCATATTTTTTGGTCTAACTAACTCCAAAAGGTTGGAAAAGAGTTCCTACAAAGGTTTTGGACAGTGATTTTAACCCTAACGCCAAAAACCTTAAACCTTACCCTAGCCTTGAAATCTAATACCCGGGTATTACCTTCAGGAAGCCTGAACACCCAAAATATTTTTTTCTTCATCTTACATTTTTGTTGGTGTAACCAACTCCAAAAGGTTGGAAAAGAGTTCCTACAAAGGTTTTGGACAGTGATTTTAACCCTAATGCCAAAAAACTTAAACCTTACCCTAGCCTCAAAATCTAATACCCGGGTATTACATTCAGGAACCCCGAAAACCCCAAATATTTTTTTTTAATTTTTCATTTTTTTTGGTCTAACTAACTCCAAAAGGTTGGAAAAGAGTTCCTACAAAGGTTTTGGACAGTGATTTTAACCCTAACGCCAAAAAACTTAAACCTTACCATAGCTCCATAACCTAATACCCTGGGTATTACTTTTAGGAAGCCTGAACACCCCAAATATTTTTTTTTTTTCATTTTTTTGGTCTAACTAACTCCAAAAGGTTGGAAAAGTGTTCCTACAAAGGTTTTGGACAGTGATTTTAACCCTAACGCCAAAAAACTTAAACCTTACCATAGCCCCATAACCTAATACCTGGGTATTACTTTTAGGAAGCCTGAACACCCCAAATATTTTTTTTTCATTTTTCTTTTTTTTTTGGTCTAACCAACTCCAAAAGGTTGGAAAAGTGTTCCTACAAAGGTTTTGGACAGTGATTTTAACCCTAACGCCAAAAACCTTAAACCTTACACTAGCCTTAAAATCTAATACCTGGGTATTACTTTCAGGAAGCCCGAACACCCCAAATATTTTTTTTTTCATTTTACATTTTTTTTGGTGTAACCAACTCCAAAAGGTTGGAAAAGAGTTCCTACAAAGGTTTTGGACAGTGATTTTAACCCTAATGTCAAAAACCTTAAACCTTACCCTAGCCTTAAAATCTAATACCCGGGTATTACATTCAGGAACCCCGAAAACCCCAAATATTGTTTTTTCTTTTTTCATTTTTTTTTGGTCTAACTAACTCCAAAAGGTTGGAAAAGAGTTCCTACAAAGGTTTTGGACAGTGATTTTAACCCTAACGCCAAAAACCTTAAACCTTACCCTAGCCTTAAAATCTACCTTCGGGCTACCTTCAGGAAGCCCGAACACCCCAAATATTTTTTTCTTCATTTTACATTTTTGTTGGTGTAACCAACTCCAAAAGGTTGGAAAAGAGTTCCTACAAAGGTTTTGGACAGTGATTTTAACCCTAACGCCAAAAACCTTAAACCTTACCCTAGCCTTGAAATCTAATACCCGGGTATTACCTTCAGGAAGCCTGAACACCCCAAATATTTTTTTCTTTTTTCATATTTTTTGGTCTAACTAACTCCAAAAGGTTGGAAAAGAGTTCCTACAAAGGTTTTGGACAGTGATTTTAACCCTTACGCCAAAAACCTTAAACCTTTCCCCAGTCCCAAAACCTAATACCCGGGTATTACCTTCAGGAAGCCCGAACACCCCAAATATTTGTTTTTCATTTTACATTTTTGTTGGTGTAACCAACTCCAAAAGGTTGGAAAAGAGTTCCTACAAAGGTTTTGGACAGTGATTTTAACCCTAACGCCAAAAACCTTAAACCTTTCCCCAGTCCCAAAACCTAATACCCGGGTATTACCTTCAGGAAGCCCGAACACCCCAAATATTTGTTTTTCATTTTACATTTTTTTTGGTGTAACCAACTCCAAAAGGTTGGAAAAGAGTTCCTACAAAGGTTTTGGACAGTGATTTTAACCCTAATGCCAAAAACCTTAAACCTTACCCTAGCCTTAAAATCTAATACCCGGGTATTACATTCAGGAACCCCGAAAACCCCAAATATTGTTTTTTCTTTTTTCATTTTTTTTTGGTCTAACTAACTCCAAAAGGTTGGAAAAGTGTTCCTACAAAGGTTTTGGACAGTGATTTTAACCCTAACGCCAAAAACCTTAAACCTTACCCTAGCCTTAAAATCTACCTTCGGGCTACCTTCAGGAAGCCCGAACACCCCAAATATTTTTTTCTTCATTTTACATTTTTGTTGGTGTAACCAACTCCAAAAGGTTGGAAAAGAGTTCCTACAAAGGTTTTGGACAGTGATTTTAACCCTAACGCCAAAAACCTTAAACCTTACCCTAGCCTTGAAATCTAATACCCGGGTATTACCTTCAGGAAGCCTGAACACCCCAAATATTTTTTCTTTTTTCATATTTTTTGGTCTAACTAACTCCAAAAGGTTGGAAAAGAGTTCCTACAAAGGTTTTGGACAGTGATTTTAACCCTAACGCCAAAAACCTTAAACCTTTCCCCAGTCCCAAAACCTAATACCCGGGTATTACCTTCAGGAAGCCCGAACACCCCAAATATTTGTTTTTCATTTTACATTTTTGTTGTTGTAACCAACTCCAAAAGGTTGGAAAAGAGTTCCTACAAAGGTTTTGGACAGTGATTTTAACCCTAACGCCAAAAACCTTAAACCTTTCCCCAGTCCCAAAACCTAATACCCGGGTATTACCTTCAGGAAGCCCGAACACCCCAAATATTTGTTTTTCATTTTACATTTTTGTTGGTGTAACCAACTCCAAAAGGTTGGAAAAGAGTTCCTACAAAGGTTTTGGACAGTGATTTTAACCCTAATGCCAAAAAACTTAAACCTTACCCTAGCCTTGAAATCTAATACCCGGGTATTACCTTCAGGAAGCCTGAACACCCAAAATATTTTTTTCTTCATCTTACATTTTTGTTGGTGTAACCAACTCCAAAAGGTTGGAAAAGAGTTCCTACAAAGGTTTTGGACAGTGATTTTAACCCTAATGCCAAAAAACTTAAACCTTACCCTAGCCTCAAAATCTAATACCCGGGTATTACATTCAGGAACCCCGAAAACCCCAAATATTGTTTTTTAATTTTTCATTTTTTTTTGGTCTAACTAACTCCAAAAGGTTGGAAAAGAGTTCCTACAAAGGTTTTGGACAGTGATTTTAACCCTAACGCCAAAAAACTTAAACCTTACCATAGCCCCATAACCTAATACCTGGGTATTACTTTTAGGAAGCCTGAACACCCCAAATATTTTTTTTTCATTTTTCTTTTTTTTTTGGTCTAACCAACTCCAAAAGGTTGGAAAAGTGTTCCTACAAAGGTTTTGGACAGTGATTTTAACCCTAACGCCAAAAAACTTAAACCTTACCCTGGCCTTAAAATCTAATACCTGGGTATTACTTTCAGGAAGCCCGAACACCCCAAATATTTTTTTTTTTCATTTTACATTTTTTTTGGTGTAACCAACTCCAAAAGGTTGGAAAAGAGTTCCTACAAAGGTTTTGGACAGTGATTTTAACCCTAATGCCAAAAAACTTAAACCTTACCCTAGCCTTAAAATCTAATACCCGGGTATTACATTCAGGAACCCCGAAAACCCCAAATATTGTTTTTTCATTTTTCATTTTTTTTTTGGTCTAACTAACTCCAAAAGGTTGGAAAAGAGTTCCTACAAAGGTTTTGGACAGTGATTTTAACCCTAACGCCAAAAACCTTAAACCTTACCATAGCCCCATAACCTAATACCCAGGTATTACTTTTAGGAAGCCTGAACACCCCAAATATTTTTTTTTCATTTTTCTTTTTTTTTGGTCTAACTAACTCCAAAAGGTTGGTAAAGAGTTCCTACAAAGGTTTTGGACAGTGATTTTAACCCTAACGCCAAAAAACTTAACCCTTACCCGAGCCTTAAAATCTAATACATTACCTTCAGGAAGCCCGAACACCCCAAATATTTTTTTTTTCATTTTACATTTTTTTTGGTGGAACCAACTCCAAAAGGTTGGAAAAGAGTTCCTACAAAGGTTTTGGACAGTGATTTTAACCCTAACGCCAAAAACCTTAAACCTTACCCTAGCCTTGAAATCTAATACCCGGGTATTACCTTCAGGAAGCCTGAACACCCCAAATTTTTTTTTCTTTTTTCATATTTTTTGGTCTAACTAACTCCAAAAGGTTGGAAAAGAGTTCCTACAAAGGTTTTGGGACAGTGATTGTAACCCTAACGCCAAAAAACTTAAACCTTACCCTAGCCTTAAAATCTAATACCCGGGTATTACCTTCAGGAAGCCCAAACACCCCAAATATTTTTTTTTCATTTTACTTTTTTGTTGTTGTAACCAACTCCAAATGGTTGGAAAAGAGTTCCTACAAAGGTTTTGGACAGTGATTGTAACCCTAACGCCAAAAAACTTAAACCTTACCCTAGCCTTAAAATCTAATACCCGGGTATTACCTTCAGGAAGCCCAAACACCCCAAATATTTTTTTTTCATTTTACTTTTTTGTTGTTGTAACCAACTCCAAAAGGTTGGAAAAGAGTTCCTACAAAGGTTTTGGACAGTGATTTTAACCCTAACGCCAAAAACCTTAAACCTTTCCCTAGTCCCAAAACCTAATACCCGGGTATTACTTTCAGGGAGCCCGAAAACCCCCAATAATTTTTTTTTCTTTTTTCATTTTTGTTGGTGTAACCAACTCCAAAAGGTTGGAAAAGAGTTCCTACAAAGGTTTTGGACAGTGATTTTAACCCTAACGCCAAAAAACTTAAACCTTACCCTAGCCTTAAAATCTAATACCCGGGTATTACATTCAGGAAGCCCGAAAACCCCAAATATATATTTTTTCATTTTTCATTTTTTTTTTGGTTTAACTAACTCCAAAAGGTTGGAAAAGAGTTCCTACAAAGGTTTTGGACAGTGATTTTAACCCTAACGCCAAAAAACTTAAACCTTACCCTAGCCTTAAAATCTAATACCCGGGTATTACATTCAGGAAGCCCGAAAACCCCAAATATATATTTTTTCATTTTTCATTTTTTTTTGGTTTATCTAATTCCAAAAGGTTGGAAGAGTGTTCCTACAAAGGTTTTGGACAGGGATTTTAACCCTAACGCCAAAAAACTTAAACCTTACTCTAGCCTTAAAATCTAATACCCGGGTATTACATTCATGAAGCCCGAAAACCCCAAATATATATTTTTTCATTTTTCTTTTTTTTTTGGTCAAACTAACTCCAAAAGGTTGGAAAAGAGTTCCTACAAAGGTTTTGGACAGTGATTTTAACCCTAACGCCAAAAACCTTAAACCTTTCCCCAGTCCCAAAACCTAATACCCGGGTATTACCTTCAGGAAGCCGGAACACCCCAAATATTTGTTTTTCATTTTACATTTTTGTTGGTGTAACCAACTCCAAAAGGTTGGAAAAGAGTTCCTACAAAGGTTTTGGACAGTGATTTTAACCCTAATGCCAAAAAACTTAAACCTTACCCTAGCCTCAAAATCTAATACCCGAGTATTACCTTCAGGAAGCCTGAACACCCAAAATATTTTTTTCTTCATCTTACATTTTTGTTGGTGTAACCAACTCCAAAAGGTTGGAAAAGAGTTCCTACAAAGGTTTTGGACAGTGATTTTAACCCTAATGCCAAAAAACTTAAACCTTACCCTAGCCTCAAAATCTAATACCCGGGTATTACATTAAGGAAGCCTGAACACCCCAAATATTTTTTTTTCATTTTTCATTTTTTTTGGTCTAACTAAGTCCAAAAGGTTGGAAAAGAGTTCCTACAAAGGTTTTGGACAGTGATTTTAACCCTAACGCCAAAAACCTTAAACCTTACCATGGCCCCATAACCTAATACCCGGGTATTACTTTTAGGAAGCCTGAACACCCCAAATATATATTTTTTTCATTTTAAGTTTTTGTTGGTGTAACCAACTCCAAAAGGTTGGAAAAGAGTTCCTACAAAGGTTTTGGACAGTGATTGTAACCCTAACGCCAAAAAACTTAAACCTTACCCTAGCCTTAAAATCTAATACCCGGGTATTACCTTCAGGAAGCCCAAACACCCCAAATATTTTTTTCATTTTACTTTTTTGTTGTTGTAACCAACTCCAAAAGGTTGGAAAAGAGTTCCTACAAAGGTTTTGGACAGTGATTTTAACCCTAACGCCAAAAACCTTAAACCTTTCCCTAGTCCCAAAACCTAATACCCGGGTATTACTTTCAGGGAGCCCGAAAACCCCCAATAATTTTTTTTTCTTTTTTCATTTTTTTTGGTGTAACCAACTCCAAAAGGTTGGAAAAGAGTTCCTACAAAGGTTTTGGACAGTGATTTTAACCCTAACGCCAAAAAACTTAAACCTTACCCTAGCCTTAAAATCTAATACCGGGGTATTACCTTCAGGAAGCCCGAACACCCCAAATATTTTTTTGTTCATTTTACATTTTTGTTGGTGTAACCAACTCCAAAAGGTTGGAAAAGAGTTCCTACAAAGGTTTTGGACAGTGATTTTAACCCTAACGCCAAAAAACTTAAACCTTACCCTAGCCTTAAAATCTAATACCCGGGTATTACATTCAGGAAGCCCGAAAACCCCAAATATATATTTTTTCATTTTTCATTTTTTTTTTGGTTTATCTAATTCCAAAAGGTTGGAAAAGTGTTCCTACAAAGGTTTTGGACAGGGATTTTAACCCTAACGCCAAAAAACTTAAACCTTACCCTAGCCTTAAAATCTAATACCCGGGTATTACATTCAGGAAGCCCGAAAACCCCAAATATATATTTTTTCATTTTTCTTTTTTTTTCGGTCAAACTAACTCCAAAAGGTTGGAAAAGAGTTCCTACAAAGGTTTTGGACAGTGATTTTAACCCTAACGCCAAAAACCTTAAACCTTTCCCCAGTCCCAAAACCTAATACCCGGGTATTACCTTCAGGAAGCCGGAACACCCCAAATATTTGTTTTTCATTTTACATTTTTGTTGGTGTAACCAACTCCAAAAGGTTGGAAAAGAGTTCCTACAAAGGTTTTGGACAGTGATTTTAACCCTAATGCCAAAAAACTTAAACCTTACCCTAGCCTCAAAATCTAATACCCGGGTATTACATTCAGGAACCCCGAAATCCCCAAATATTGTTTTTTAATTTTTCATTTTTTTTTGTCTAACTAACTCCAAAAGGTTGGAAAAGAGTTCCTACAAAGGTTTTGGACAGTGATTTTAACCCTAACGCCAAAAAACTTAAACCTTACCATAGCCCCATAACCTAATACCTGGGTATTACTTTTAGGAAGCCTGAACACCCCAAATATTTTTTTTTCATTTTTCTTTTTTTTTTGGTCTAACCAACTCCAAAAGGTTGGAAAAGTGTTCCTACAAAGGTTTTGGACAGTGATTTTAACCCTAACGCCAAAAAACTTAAACCTTACCCTGGCCTTAAAATCTAATACCTGGGTATTACTTTCAGGAAGCCCGAACACCCCAAATATTTTTTTTTTTCATTTTACATTTTTTTTGGTGTAACCAACTCCAAAAGGTTGGAAAAGAGTTCCTACAAAGGTTTTGGACAGTGATTTTAACCCTAATGCCAAAAAACTTAAACCTTACCCTAGCCTTAAAATCTAATACCTGGGTATTACATTCAGGAACCCCGAAAACCCCAAATATTGTTTTTTCATTTTTCATTTTTTTTTGGTCTAACTAACTCCAAAAGGTTGGAAAAGAGTTCCTACAAAGGTTTTGGACAGTGATTTTAACCCTAACGCCAAAAACCTTAAACCTTACCATAGCCCCATAACCTAATACCCAGGTATTACTTTTAGGAAGCCTGAACACCCCAAATATTTTTTTTTTCATTTTACATTTTTTTTTGGTGTAACCAACTCCAAAAGGTTGGAAAAGAGTTCCTACAAAGGTTTTGGACAGTGATTTTAACCCTAACGCCAAAAACCTTAAACCTTACCCTAGCCTTGAAATCTAATACCCGGGTATTACCTTCAGGAAGCCTGAACACCCCAAATATTTTTTTCTTTTTTCATATTTTTTGGTCTAACTAACTCCAAAAGGTTGGAAAAGAGTTCCTACAAAGGTTTTGGACAGTGATTTTAACCCTAACGCCAAAAACCTTAAACCTTTCCCCAGTCCCAAAACCTAATACCCGGGTATTACCTTCAGGAAGCCCGAACACCCCAAATATTTGTTTTTCATTTTACATTTTTGTTGTTGTAACCAACTCCAAAAGGTTGGAAAAGAGTTCCTACAAAGGTTTTGGACAGTGATTTTAACCCTAACGCCAAAAACCTTAAACCTTACCCTAGTCCCAAAACCTAATACCCGGGTATTACCTTCAGGAAGCCCGAACACCCCAAATATATTTTTTTTCATTTTACATTTTTGTTGGTGTAACCAACTCCAAAAGGTTGGAAAAGAGTTCCTACAAAGGTTTTGGACAGTGATTTTAACCCTAACGCCAAAAAACCTTAAACCTTACCCTAGCCTTGAAATCTAATACCCGGGTATTACCTTCAGGAAGCCTGAACACCCAAAATATTTTTTTCTTCATCTTACATTTTTGTTGGTCTAACTAACTCCAAAAGGTTGGAAAAGAGTTCCTACAAAGGTTTTGGACAGTGATTTTAACCCTAATGCCAAAAAACTTAAACCTTACCCTAGCCTCAAAATCTAATACCCGGGTATTACATTCAGGAACCCCGAAAACCCCAAATATTGTTTTTTAATTTTTCATTTTTTTTTGGTCTAACTAACTCCAAAAGGTTGGAAAAGAGTTCCTACAAAGGTTTTGGACAGTGATTTTAACCCTAACGCCAAAAAACTTAAACCTTACCATAGCCCCATAACCTAATACCTGGGTATTACTTTTAGGAAGCCTGAACACCCCAAATATTTTTTTTTCATTTTTCTTTTTTTTTTGGTCTAACCAACTCCAAAAGGTTGGAAAAGTGTTCCTACAAAGGTTTTGGACAGTGATTTTAACCCTAACGCCAAAAAACTTAAACCTTACCCTGGCCTTAAAATAATACCTGGGTATTACTTTCAGGAAGCCCGAACACCCCAAATATTTTTTTTTCATTTTACATTTTTTTTGGTGTAACCAACTCCAAAAGGTTGGAAAAGAGTTCCTACAAAGGTTTTGGACAGTGATTTTAACCCTAATGCCAAAAAACTTAAACCTTACCCTAGCCTTAAAATCTAATACCCGGGTATTACATTCAGGAACCCCGAAAACCCCAAATATTGTTTTTTCATTTTTCATTTTTTTTTGGTCTAACTAACTCCAAAAGGTTGGAAAAGAGTTCCTACAAAGGTTTTGGACAGTGATTTTAACCCTAACGCCAAAAACCTTAAACCTTACCATAGCCCCATAACCTAATACCCAGGTATTACTTTTAGGAAGCCTGAACACCCCAAATATTTTTTTTTCATTTTTCTTTTTTTTTTTGGTCTAACTAACTCCAAAAGGTTGGAAAAGAGTTCCTACAAAGGTTTTGGACAGTGATTTTAACCCTAACGCCAAAAACTTAAACCTTACCATAGCCCCAAAACCTAATACCCGGGTATTACTTTCAGGAAGCCCGAACACCCCAAATATTTTTTTTTCATTTTACATTTTTTTTGGTGTAACCAACTCCAAAAGGTTGGAAAAGAGTTCCTACAAAGGTTTTGGACAGTGATTTTAACCCTAACGCCAAAAACCTTAAACCTTACCCTAGCCTTGAAATCTAATACCCGGGTATTACCTTCAGGAAGCCTGAACACCCCAAATATTTTTTTCTTTTTTCATATTTTTTGGTCTAACTAACTCCAAAAGGTTGGAAAAGAGTTCCTACAAAGGTTTTGGACAGTGATTTTAACCCTAACGCCAAAAAACTTAAACCTTACCCTAGCCTTAAAATCTAATACCCGGGTATTACCTTCAGGAAGCCCAAACACCCCAAATATTTTTTTTTCATTTTACTTTTTTGTTGTTGTAACCAACTCCAAAAGGTTGGAAAAGAGTTCCTACAAAGGTTTTGGACAGTGATTTTAACCCTAACGCCAAAAAACTTAAACCTTACCCTAGCCCCAAAATCTAATACCCGGGTATTACCTTCAGGAAGCCTGAACACCCCAAATATTTTTTTTTCATTTTACTTTTTTTTGGTCTAACCAACTCCAAAAGGTTGGAAAAGAGTTCCTACAAAGGTTTTGGACAGTGATTTTAACCCTAACGCCAAAAACCTTAAACCTTACCCAGTCCCAAAACCTAATACCCGGGTATTACTTTCAGGGAGCCCGAAAACCCCCAATAATTTTTTTTTCTTTTTTCATTTTTGTTGGTGTAACCAACTCCAAAAGGTTGGAAAAGAGTTCCTACAAAGGTTTTGGACAGTGATTTTAACCCTAACGCCAAAAAACTTAAACCTTACCCTAGCCTTAAAATCTAATACCCGGGTATTACATTCAGGAAGCCCGAAAACCCCAAATATATATTTTTTCATTTTTCATTTTTTTTTTGGTTTAACTAACTCCAAAAGGTTGGAAAAGAGTTCCTACAAAGGTTTTGGACAGTGATTTTAACCCTAACGCCAAAAAACCTTAAACCTTACCCTAGCCCCAAAATCTAATACCCGGGTATTACATTCAGGAAGCCCGAACACCCCAAATATTTTTTTTCATTTTTCATTTTTTTTTGGTCTAACTAACTCCAAAAGGTTGGAAAAGAGTTCCTACAAAGGTTTTGGACAGTGATTTTAACCCTAACGCCAAAAAACTTAAACCTTACTCTAGCCTTAAAATCTAATACCCGGGTATTACATTCATGAAGCCCGAAAACCCCAAATATATATTTTTTCATTTTTCTTTTTTTTTTGGTCAAACTAACTCCAAAAGGTTGGAAAAGAGTTCCTACAAAGGTTTTGGACAGTGATTTTAACCCTAACGCCAAAAACCTTAAACCTTACCCCAGACCCAAAACCTAATACCCGGGTATTACCTTCAGGAAGCCGGAACACCCCAAATATTTGTTTTTCATTTTACATTTTTGTTGGTGTAACTAACTCCAAAAGGTTGGAAAAGAGTTCCTACAAAGGTTTTGGACAGTGATTTTAACCCTAATGCCAAAAAACTTAAACCTTACCCTAGCCTCAAAATCTAATACCCGGGTATTACCTTCAGGAAGCCTGAACACCCAAAATATTTTTTCTTCATCTTACATTTTTGTTGGTGTAACCAACTCCAAAAGGTTGGAAAAGAGTTCCTACAAAGGTTTTGGACAGTGATTTTAACCCTAATGCCAAAAAACTTAAACCTTACCCTAGCCTCAAAATCTAATACCCGGGTATTACATTAAGGAAGCCTGAACACCCCAAATATTTTTTTTTCATTTTTCATTTTTTTTGGTCTAACTAACTCCAAAAGGTTGGAAAAGAGTTCCTACAAAGGTTTTGGACAGTGATTTTAACCCTAACGCCAAAAACCTTAAACCTTACCATGGCCCCATAACCTAATACCCGGGTATTACTTTTAGGAAGCCTGAACACCCCAAATATATATTTTTTTCATTTTAAATTTTTGTTGGTGTAACCAACTCCAAAAGGTTGGAAAAGAGTTCCTACAAAGGTTTTGGACAGTGATTGTAACCCTAACGCCAAAAAACTTAAACCTTACCCTAGCCTTAAAATCTAATACCCGGGTATTACCTTCAGGAAGCCCAAACACCCCAAATATTTTTTTTTCATTTTACTTTTTTGTTGTTGTAACCAACTCCAAAAGGTTGGAAAAGAGTTCCTACAAAGGTTTTGGACAGTGATTTTAACCCTAACGCCAAAAACCTTAAACCTTTCCCTAGTCCCAAAACCTAATACCCGGGAATTACTTTCATGGAGCCCGAAAACCCCCAATAATTTTTTTTTCTTTTTTCATTTTTTTTGGTGTAACCAACTCCAAAAGGTTGGAAAAGAGTTCCTACAAAGGTTTTGGACAGTGATTTTAACCCTAACGCCAAAAAACTTAAACCTTACCCTAGCCTTAAAATCTAATACCGGGGTATTACCTTCAGGAAGCCCGAACACCCCAAATATTTTTTTGTTCATTTTACATTTTTTTTGGTGTAACCAACTCCAAAAGGTTGGAAAAGAGTTCCTACAAAGGTTTTGGACAGTGATTTTAACCCTAACGCCAAAAAACTTAAACCTTACCCTAGCCTTAAAATCTAATACCCGGGTATTACATTCAGGAAGCCCGAAAACCCCAAATATATTTTTTCATTTTTCATTTTTTTTTGGTTTATCTAATTCCAAAAGGTTGGAAAAGTGTTCCTACAAAGGTTTTGGACAGTGATTTTAACCCTAACGCCAAAAAACTTAAACCTTACCCTAGCCTTAAAATCTAATACCCGGGTATTACATTCAGGAAGCCCGAAAACCCCAAATATATATTTTTTCATTTTTCTTTTTTTTTCGGTCTAACTAACTCCAAAAGGTTGGAAAAGAGTTCCTACAAAGGTTTTGGACAGTGATTTTAACCCTAACGCCAAAAACCTTAAACCTTACCCTAGCCCAAAACCTAATACCCGGGTATTACCTTCAGGAAGCCTGAACACCCCAAATATTTTTTTTTCATTTTACATTTTTGTTGGTGTAACCAACTCCAAAAGGTTGGAAAAGAGTTCCTACAAAGGTTTTGGACAGTGATTTTAACCCTAACGCCAAAAAACTTAAACCTTACCCTAGCCTCAAAATCTAATACCCGGGTATTACATTCAGGAAGCCCGAAACCCCAAATATTTTTTTTCATTTTTCATTTTTTTTTGGTCTAACTAACTCCAAAAGGTTGGAAAAGAGTTCCTACAAAGGTTTTGGACAGTGATTTTAACCCTAACGCCAAAAAAACTTAAACCTTACCATAGCCCCATAACCTAATACCTGGGTATTACTTTTAGGAAGCCTGAACACCCCAAATATTTTTTTTTCATTTTTCTTTTTTTTTTGGTCTAACCAACTCCAAAAGGTTGGAAAAGTGTTCCTACAAAGGTTTTGGACAGTGATTTTAACCCTAACGCCAAAAAACTTAAACCTTACCCTGGCCTTAAAATCTAATACCCGGGTATTACTTTCAGGAAGCCCGAACACCCCAAATATTTTTTTTTTCATTTTACATTTTTTTTGGTGTAACTAACTCCAAAAGGTTGGAAAAGAGTTCCTACAAAGGTTTTGGACAGTGATTTTAACCCTAATGCCAAAAAACTTAAACCTTACCCTAGCCTTAAAATCTAATCCCTGGGTATTACTTTCAGGGACCCTGAAAACCCCAAATATTGTTTTTTCATTTTTCATTTTTTTTTGGTCTAACTAACTCCAAAAGGTTGAAAAAGAGTTCCTACAAAGGTTTTGGACAGTGATTTTAACCCTAACGCCAAAAACCTTAAACCTTACCATAGCCCCATAACCTAATACCCGGGTATTACTTTTAGGAAGCCTGAACACCCCAAATATTTGTTTTTCATTTTACATTTTTTTTTGGTGTAACCAACTCCAAAAGGTTGGAAAAGAGTTCCTACAAAGGTTTTGGACAGTGATTTTAACCCTAACGCCAAAAACCTTAAACCTTACCCTAGCCTTGAAATCTAATACCCGGGTATTACCTTCAGGAAGCCTGAACACCCCAAATATTTTTTTCTTTTTTCATATTTTTTGGTCTAACTAACTCCAAAAGGTTGGAAAAGAGTTCCTACAAAGGTTTTGGACAGTGATTTTAACCCTAACGCCAAAAACCTTAAACCTTACCCTAGCCTTGAAATCTAATACCCGGGTATTACCTTCAGGAAGCCTGAACACCCAAAATATTTTTTTCTTCATCTTACATTTTTTTTTTGGTCTAACCAACTCCAAAAGGTTGGAAAAGAGTTCCTACAAAGGTTTTGGACAGTGATTTTAACCCTAACGCCAAAAACCTTAAACCTTACCCTAGCCTCAAAATCTAATACCCGGGTATTACATTCAGGAACCCCGAAAACCCCAAATATTGTTTTTTAATTTTTCATTTTTTTTTGGTCTAACTAACTCCAAAAGGTTGGAAAAGAGTTCCTACAAAGGTTTTGGACAGTGATTTTAACCCTAACGCCAAAAACCTTAAACCTTACCCTAGCCCCATAACCTAATACCCGGGTATTACCTTCAGGAAGCCCGAACACCCCAAATATTTTTTTTTCATTTTCATTTTTTTTGGTCTAACTAACTCCAAAAGGTTGGAAAAGAGTTCCTACAAAGGTTTTGGACAGTGATTTTAACCCTAACGCCAAAAACCTTAAACCTTACCCTAGCCTTGAAATCTAATACCCGGGTATTACCTTCAGGAAGCCTGAACACCCAAAATATTTTTTTCTTCATCTTACATTTTTTTTTGGTGTAACCAACTCCAAAAGGTTGGAAAAGAGTTCCTACAAAGGTTTTGGACAGTGATTTTAACCCTAACGCCAAAAACCTTAAACCTTACCATAGCCCCATAACCTAATACCCGGGTATTACCTTCAGGAAGCCCGAACACCCCAAATATTTTTTTTTCATTTTTCATTCTTTTTTGGTCTAACTAACTCCAAAAGGTTGGAAAAGAGTTCCTACAAAGGTTTTGGACAGTGATTTTAACCCTAACGCCAAAAACCTTAAACCTTACCATAGCCCCATAACCTAATACCCTGGTATTACTTTTAGGAAGCCTGAACACCCCAAATATTTTTTTTTCATTTTTCTTTTTTTTTTGGTCTAACTAACTCCAAAAGGTTGGAAAAGAGTTCCTACAAAGGTTTTGGACAGTGATTTTAACCCTAACGCCAAAAACCTTAAACCTTACCATAGCCCCATAACCTAATACCTGGGTATTACTTTTAGGAAGCCCGAACACCCCAAATATTTGTTTTTCATTTTACATTTTTGTTGGTGTAACCAACTCCAAAAGGTTGGAAAAGAGTTCCTACAAAGGTTTTGGACAGTGATTTTAACCCTAACGCCAAAAAACTTAAACCTTACCCTGGCATTAAAATCTAATACCCGGGTATTACATTAAGGAAGCCTGAACACCCCAAATATTTTTTTTTCATTTTTCATTTTTTTTGGTCTAACTAACTCCAAAAGGTTGGAAAAGAGTTCCTACAAAGGTTTTGGACAGTGATTTTAACCCTAACGCCAAAAACCTTAAACCTTACCATGGCCCCATAACCTAATACCCGGGTATTACTTTTAGGAAGCCTGAACACCCCAAATATATATTTTTTTCATTTTACATTTTTTTTGGTGTAACCAACTCCAAAAGGTTGGAAAAGAGTTCCTACAAAGGTTTTGGACAGTGATTTTAACCCTAACGCCAAAAAACTTAAACCTTACCATAGCCTTAAAATCTAATACCCGGGTATTACTTCAGGAAGCCCGAACACCCCAAATATTTTTTTTTCATTTTACTTTTTTGTTGTTGTAACCAACTCCAAAAGGTTGGAAAAAAGTTCCTACAAAGGTTTTGGACAGTGATTTTAAACCTAACGCCAAAAACCTTAAACCTTACCCTAGCCCATAACCTAATACCCGGGTATTACATTCAGGAAGCCCGAAACCCCAAATATTTTTTTTTTCATTTTTCATTCTTTTTGTTGGTGTAACTAACTCCAAAAGGTTGGAAAAGAGTTCCTACAAAGGTTTTGGACAGTGATTTTAAACCTAATGCCATAAACTTTAAACCTTACCATAGCCCCATAACCTAATACCCGGGTATTACTTTTAGGAAGCCTGAACACCCCAAATATTTTTTTTTCATTTTTCTTTTTTTTTTTGGTCTAACTAACTCCAAAAGGTTGGAAAAGAGTTCCTACAAAGGTTTTGGACAGTGATATTAACCCTAACGCCAAAAACCTTAAACCTTTCCCTAGTCCCAAAACCTAAAACCCGGGTATTACTTTCAGGGAGCCCGAAAACCCCCAATAATTTTTTTTTCTTTTTTCATTTTTTTTGGTGTAACCAACTCCAAAAGGTTGGAAAAGAGTTCCTACAAAGGTTTTGGACAGTGATTTTAACCCTAACGCCAAAAAACTTAAACCTTACCCTAGCCTTAAAATCTAATACCGGGGTATTACCTTCAGGAAGCCCGAACACCCCAAATATTTTTTTGTTCATTTTACATTTTTTTTTGGTCTAACCAACTCCAAAAGGTTGGAAAAGAGTTCCTACAAAGGTTTTGGACAGTGATTTTAACCCTAACGCCAAAAAACTTAAACCTTACCCTAGCCTTAAAATCTAATACCCTGGTATTACATTCAGGAAGCCCGAAAACCCCAAATATATATTTTTTCATTTTTCATTTTTTTTTGGTTTATCTAATTCCAAAAGGTTGGAAAAGTGTTCCTACAAAGGTTTTGGACAGGGATTTTAACCCTAACGCCAAAAAACTTAAACCTTACCCTAGCCTTAAAATCTAATACCCAGGTTACATTCAGGAAGCCCGAAAACCCCAAATATTTTTTTTTCATTTTTCTTTTTTTTTGGTCAAACTAACTCCAAAAGGTTGGAAAAGAGTTCCTACAAAGGTTTTGGACAGTGATTTTAACCCTAACGCCAAAAAACTTAAACCTTACCCTAGCCTTGAAATCTAATACCCGGGTATTACCTTCAGGAAGCCCGAACACCCCAAATATTTTTTTTTTTCATTTTACATTTTTTTTGGTGTAACCAACTCCAAAAGGTTGGAAAAGAGTTCCTACAAAGGTTTTGGACAGTGATTTTAACCCTAACGCCAAAAACCTTAAACCTTACCATAGCCCCATAACCTAATACCCGGGTATTACTTTTAGGAAGCCTGAACACCCCAAATATTTTTTTCTTCATTTTACATTTTTGTTGGTGTAACCAACTCCAAAAGGTTGGAAAAGAGTTCCTACAAAGGTTTTGGACAGTGATTTTAACCCTAATGCCAAAAAACTTAAACCTTACCCTAGCCTCAAAATCTAATACCCGGGTATTACATTCAGGAACCCCGAAAACCCCAAATATTGTTTTTTAATTTTTCATTTTTTTTGGTCTAACTAACTCCAAAAGGTTGGAAAAGAGTTCCTACAAAGGTTTTGGACAGTGATTTTAACCCTAACGCCAAAAACCTTAAACCTTACCCTGGCCTTAAAATCTAATACCTGGGTATTACTTTTAGGAAGCCTGAACACCCCAAATATTTTTTTTTCATTTTACTTTTTTTTTGGTCTAACCAACTCCAAAAGGTTGGAAAAGAGTTCCTACAAAGGTTTTGGACAGTGATTTTAACCCTAACGCCAAAAAACTTAAACCTTACCCTAGCCTTAAAATCTAATACCCGGGTATTACATTCAGGAAGCCCGAAAACCCCAAATATATATTTTTTCATTTTTCTTTTTTTTTTCGGTCAAACTAACTCCAAAAGGTTGGAAAAGAGTTCCTACAAAGGTTTTGGACAGTGATTTTAACCCTAACGCCAAAAACCTTAAACCTTTCCCTAGTCCCAAAACCTAATACCCAGGTATTACTTTCAGGGAGCACGAAAACCCCCAATAATTTTTTTTCTTTTTTCATTTTTGTTGGTGTAACTAACTCCAAAAGGTTGGAAAAGAGTTCCTACAAAGGTTTTGGACAGTGATTTTAACCCTAACGCCAAAAAACTTAAACCTTACCCTAGCCTTGAAATCTAATACCCGGGTATTACCTTCAGGAAGCCCGAACACCCCAAATATTTTTTTTTTTCATTTTACATTTTTTTTGGTCTAACTAACTCCAAAAGGTTGGAAAAGAGTTCCTACAAAGGTTTTGGACAGTGATTTTAACCCTAACGCCAAAAACTTAAACCTTACCATAGCCCATAACCTAATACCCGGGTATTACTTTTAGGAAGCCTGAACACCCCAAATATTTTTTTTTCATTTTTACATTTTTGTTGGTGTAACCAACTCCAAAAGGTTGGAAAAGAGTTCCTACAAAGGTTTTGGACAGTGATTTTAACCCTAATGCCAAAAAACTTAAACCTTACCCTAGCCTCAAAATCTAATACCCGGGTATTACATTCAGGAACCCCGAAAACCCCAAATATTGTTTTTTAATTTTTCATTTTTTTTTGGTCTAACTAACTCCAAAAGGTTGGAAAAGAGTTCCTACAAAGGTTTTGGACAGTGATTTTAACCCTAACGCCAAAAAACTTAAACCTTACCATAGCCCCATAACCTAATACCTGGGTATTACTTTTAGGAAGCCTGAACACCCCAAATATTTTTTTTTCATTTTTCTTTTTTTTTTTGGTCTAACTAACTCCAAAAGGTTGGAAAAGAGTTCCTACAAAGGTTTTGGACAGTGATTTTAACCCTAACGCCAAAAAACTTAAACCTTACCCTGGCCTTAAAATCTAATACCTGGGTATTACTTTCAGGAAGCCCGAACACCCCAAATATTTTTTTTTTCATTTTCTTTTTTTTTGGTGTAACCAACTCCAAAAGGTTGGAAAAGAGTTCCTACAAAGGTTTTGGACAGTGATTTTAACCCTAACGCCAAAAAACTTAAACCTTACCCTAGCCTTAAAATCTAATACCCGGGTATTACATTCAGGAAGCCCGAAAACCCCAAATACTTTTTTTTCATTTTTCATTTTTTTTTTGGTCTAACTAACTCCAAAAGGTTGGAAAAGAGTTCCTACAAAGGTTTTGGACAGTGATTTTAAACCTAACGCCAAAACGTTAAACCTTACCATAGCCCCATAACCTAATACCCGGGTATTACTTTTAGGAAGCATGAACACCCCAAATATTTTTATTTCATTTTTCATTTTGTTTTTGGTCGAACTAACTCCAAAAGGTTGGAAAAGAGTTCCTACAAAGGTTTTGGACAGTGATTTTAACCCTAACGCCAAAAACCTTAAACCTTACCATAGCCCCATAACCTAATACCCGGGTATTACCTTCAGGAAGCCCGAACACCCCAAATATTTTTTTCTTCATTTTACATTTTTGTTGGTGTAACCAACTCCAAAAGGTTGGAAAAGAGTTCCTACAAAGGTTTTGGACAGTGATTTTAACCCTAACGCCAAAAACCTTAAACCTTACCATAGCCCCATAACCTAATACCCGGGTATTACCTTCAGGAAGCCCGAACACCCCAAATATTTTTTTTTCATTTTTCATTCTTTTTTGGTCTAACCAACTCCAAAAGGTTGGAAAAGAGTTCCTACAAAGGTTTTGGACAGTGATTTTAACCCTAACGCCAAAAACCTTAAACCTTACCATAGCCCCATAACCTAATACCTGGATATTACTTTTAGGAAGCCTGAACACCCCAAATATTTTTTTTTCATTTTTCTTTTTTTTTTGGTCTAACTAACTCCAAAAGGTTGGAAAAGAGTTCCTACAAAGGTTTTGGACAGTGATTTTAACCCTAACGCCAAAAAACTTAAACCTTACCCTAGCCTTAAAATCTAATACCCGGGTATTACATTCAGGAAGCCCGAAAACCCCAAATATATATTTTTTCATTTTTCATTTTTTTTTGGTTTATCTAATTCCAAAAGGTTGGAAAAGTGTTCCTACAACGGTTTTGGACAGGGATTTTAACCCTAACGCCAAAACGTTAAACCTTAACATAGCCCCATAACCTAATACCCGGGTATTACTTTTAGGAAGCCTGAACACCCCAAATATTTTTTTTTCATTTTTCTTTTTTTTTTGGTCAAACTAACTCCAAAAGGTTGGAAATGTTCCTACAAAGGTTTTGGACAGTGATTTTAACCCTAACGCCAAAAACCTTAAAACTTACCCTAGCCCCATAACCTAATTCCCGGGTATTACCTTCAGGAAGCCCGAACACCCCAAATATTTGTTTTTCATTTTACATTTTTGTTGGTGTAACCAACTCCAAAAGGTTGGAAAAGAGTTCCTACAAAGGTTTTGGACAGTGATTTTAACCCTAACGCCAAAAAACTTAAACCTTACCCTGGCATTAAAATCTAATACCCGGGTATTACATTAAGGAAGCCTGAACACCCCAAATATTTTTTTTTCATTTTTCATTTTTTTTGGTCTAACTAACTCCAAAAGGTTGGAAAAGAGTTCCTACAAAGGTTTTGGACAGTGATTTTAACCCTAACGCCAAAAACCTTAAACCTTACCATGGCCCCATAACCTAATACCCGGGTATTACTTTTAGGAAGCCTGAACACCCCAAATATATATTTTTTTCATTTTACATTTTTGTTGGTGTAACCAACTCCAAAAGGTTGGAAAAGAGTTCCTACAAAGGTTTTGGACAGTGATTGTAACCCTAACGCCAAAAAACTTAAACCTTACCATAGCCTTAAAATCTAATACCCGGGTATTATCTTCAGGAAGCCCAAACACCCCAAATATTTTTTTTTCATTTTACTTTTTTGTTGTTGTAACCAACTCCAAAAGGTTGGAAAAAAGTTCCTACAAAGGTTTTGGACAGTGATTTTAACCCTAACGCCAAAAACCTTAAACCTTTCCCTAGTCCCAAAACCTAATACCCGGGTATTACATTCAGGAAGCCCGGAAACCCCAAATATTTTTTTTTTCATTTTTCATTCTTTTTGTTGGTGTAACTAACTCCAAAAGGTTGGAAAAGAGTTCCTACAAAGGTTTTGGACAGTGATTTTAAACCTAACGCCAAAACGTTAAACCTTACCATAGCCCCATAACCTAATACCCGGGTATTACTTTTAGGAAGCCTGAACACCCCAAATATTTTTTTTTCATTTTTCTTTTTTTTTTGGTCTAACTAACTCCAAAAGGTTGGAAAAGAGTTCCTACAAAGGTTTTGGACAGTGATTTTAACCCTAACGCCAAAAACCTTAAACCTTTCCCTAGTCCCAAAACCTAATACCCGGGTATTACTTTCAGGGAGCCCGAAAACCCCCAATAATTTTTTTTTCTTTTTTCATTTTTTTTGGTGTAACCAACTCCAAAAGGTTGGAAAAGAGTTCCTACAAAGGTTTTGGACAGTGATTTTAACCCTAACGCCAAAAAACTTAAACCTTACCCTAGCCTTGAAATCTAATTCCCGGGTATTACCTTCAGGAAGCCCGAACACCCCAAATATTTTTTTTTTTCATTTTACATTTTTTTTGGTGTAACCAACTCCAAAAGGTTGGAAAAGAGTTCCTACAAAGGTTTTGGACAGTGATTTTAACCCTAACGCCAAAAAACTTAAACCTTACCATAGCCCCATAACCTAATACCCAGGTATTACTTTTAGGAAGCCTGAACACCCAAAATATTTTTTTCTTCATCTTACATTTTTGTTGGTGTAACCAACTCCAAAAGGTTGGAAAAGAGTTCCTACAAAGGTTTTGGACAGTGATTTTAACCCTAATGCCAAAAAACTTAAACCTTACCCTAGCCTCAAAATCTAATACCCGGGTATTACATTCAGGAACCCCGAAAACCCCAAATATTGTTTTTTAATTTTTCATTTTTTTTTGGTCTAACTAACTCCAAAAGGTTGGAAAAGAGTTCCTACAAAGGTTTTGGACAGTGATTTTAACCCTAACGCCAAAAAACTTAAACCTTACCATAGCCCCATAACCTAATACCTGGATATTACTTTTAGGAAGCCTGAACACCCCAAATATATATTTTTTTCATTTTACATTTTTGTTGGTGTAACCAACTCCAAAAGGTTGGAAAAGATTTCCTACAAAGGTTTTGGACAGTGATTGTAACCCTAACGCCAAAAACCTTAAACCTTACCCTAGCCTTAAAATCTAATACCCGGGTATTACCTTCAGGAAGCCCAAACACCCCAAATATTTTTTTTTCATTTTACTTTTTTGTTGTTGTAACCAACTCCAAAAGGTTGGAAAAGAGTTCCTACAAAGGTTTTGGACAGTGATTTTAACCCTAACGCCAAAAACCTTAAACCTTTCCCTAGTCCCAAAACCTAATACCCGGGTATTACATTCAGGAAGCCCGGAAACCCCAAATATTTTTTTTTTCATTTTTCATTCTTTTTTGGTCTAACTAACTCCAAAAGGTTGGAAAAGAGTTCCTACAAAGGTTTTGGACAGTGATTTTAAACCTAACGCCAAAAACGTTAAACCTTACCATAGCCCCATAACCTAATACCCGGGTATTACTTTTAGGAAGCCTGAACACCCCAAATATTTTTTTTTCATTTTTCTTTTTTTTTTTTTGGTCTAACTAACTCCAAAAGGTTGGAAAAGAGTTCCTACAAAGGTTTTGGACAGTGATTTTAACCCTAACGCCAAAAACCTTAAACCTTTCCTAGTCCCAAAACCTAATACCCGGGTATTACTTTCAGGAAGCCCGAAAACCCCCAAATAATTTTTTTTTCATTTTTCATTTTTTTTGGTGTAACTAACTCCAAAAGGTTGGAAAAGATTTCCTACAAAGGTTTTGGACAGTGATTTTAACCCTAACGCCAAAAAACTTAAACCTTACCCTAGCCTTAAAATCTAATACCCGGGTATTACATTCAGGAAGCCCGAAAACCCCAAATATTTATTTTTTCATTTTTCATTTTTTTTTGGTCTAACTAACTCCAAAAGGTTGGAAAAGAGTTCCTACAAAGGTTTTGGACAGTGATTTTAACCCTAACGCCAAAAAACTTAAACCTTACCCTAGCCTTAAAATCTAATACCCGGGTATTACATTCAGGAAGCCCGAAAACCCCAAATATATATTTTTTCATTTTTCATTTTTTTTTGGTTTATCTAATTCCAAAAGGTTGGAAAAGAGTTCCTACAAAGGTTTTGGACAGTGATTTTAACCCTGATGCCAAAAAACTTAAACCTTACCCTAGCCTTAAAATCTAATACCCGGGTATTACATTCAGGAAGCCCGAAAACCCCAAATATATATTTTTTCATTTTTCTTTTTTTTTCGGTCAAACTAACTCCAAAAGGTTGGAAAAGAGTTCCTACAAAGGTTTTGGACAGTGATTTTAACCCTAACGCCAAAAACCTTAAACCTTACCATAGCCCCATAACCTAATACCCAGGTATTACTTTTAGGAAGCCTGAACACCCCAAATATTTTTTTTTCATTTTTCTTTTTTTTTGGTCTAACTAACTCCAAAAGGTTGGAAAAGAGTTCCTACAAAGGTTTTGGACAGTGATTTTAACCCTAACGCCAAAAAACTTAAACCTTACCCTAGCCTTAAAATCTAATACCCGGGTATTACATTCAGGAAGCCCGAACACCCCAAATATTTTTTTTTTTTTCATTTTACATTTTTTTTTTGGTCTAACCAACTCCAAAAGGTTGGAAAAGAGTTCCTACAAAGGTTTTGGACAGTGATTTTAACCCTAACGCCAAAAACCTTAAACCTTACCCTAGCCTTGAAATCTAATACCCGGGTATTACCTTCAGGAAGCCTGAACACCCCAAATATTTTTTTCTTTTTTCATATTTTTTGGTCTAACTAACTCCAAAAGGTTGGAAAAGAGTTCCTACAAAGGTTTTGGACAGTGATTTTAACCCTAACGCCAAAAACCTTAAACCTTACCCTAGCCTTGAAATCTAATACCCGGGTATTACCTTCAGGAAGCCCGAACACCCCAAATATTTGTTTTTCATTTTACATTTTTGTTGGTGTAACCAACTCCAAAAGGTTGGAAAAGAGTTCCTACAAAGGTTTTGGACAGTGATTTTAACCCTAACGCCAAAAACCTTAAACCTTACCCTAGCCTTAAAATCTAATACCCGGGTATTACATTCAGGAAGCCTGAACACCCCAAATATTTTTTTTTCATTTTTCATTTTTTTTTGGTCTAACTAACTCCAAAAGGTTGGAAAAGAGTTCCTACAAAGGTTTTGGACAGTGATTTTAACCCTAACGCCAAAAACCTTAAACCTTTCCCTAGTCCCAAAACCTAATACCCGGGTATTACTTTCAGGGAGCCCGAAAACCCCCAATAATATTTTTTTCTTTTTTCATATTTTTTGGTCTAACTAACTCCAAAAGGTTGGAAAAGAGTTCCTACAAAGGTTTTGGACAGTGATTTTAACCCTAACGCCAAAAACCTTAAACCTTACCATAGCCCCATAACCTAATACCCGGGTATTACCTTCAGGAAGCCCGAACACCCCAAATATTTTTTTTTCATTTTTCATTTTTTTTGGTCTAACTAACTCCAAAAGGTTGGAAAAGAGTTCCTACAAAGGTTTTGGACAGTGATTTTAACCCTAACGCCAAAAACCTTAAACCTTACCATAGCCCCATAACCTAATACCCGGGTATTACTTTTAGGAAGCCTGAACACCCCAAATATTTTTTTTCATTTTTCTTTTTTTTTTTTGGTCAAACTAACTCCAAAAGGTTGGAAAAGAGTTCCTACAAAGGTTTTGGACAGTGATTTTAACCCTAACGCCAAAAACCTTAAACCTTACCATGGCCCCATAACCTAATACCCGGGTATTACTTTTAGGAAGCCTGAACACCCCAAATATATATTTTTTTCATTTTACATTTTTGTTGGTGTAACCAACTCCAAAAGGTTGGAAGAGTTCCTACAAAGGTTTTGGACAGTGATTGTAACCCTAACGCCAAAAAACTTAAACCTTACCCTAGCCTTAAAATCTAATACCCGGGTATTACCTTCAGGAAGCCCAAACACCCCAAATATTTTTTTTTCATTTTACTTTTTTGTTGTTGTAACCAACTCCAAAAGGTTGGAAAAGAGTTCCTACAAAGGTTTTGGACAGTGATTTTAACCCTAACGCCAAAAACCTTAAACCTTACCATAGCCCCATAACCTAATACCCGGGTATTACTTTTAGGAAGCCTGAACACCCCAAATATATATTTTTTTCATTTTACATTTTTGTTGGTGTAACCAACTCCAAAAGGTTGGAAAAGAGTTCCTACAAAGGTTTTGGACAGTGATTTTAACCCTAACGCCAAAAAACTTAAACCTTACCCTAGCCTTAAAATCTAATACCCGGGTATTACCTTCAGGAAGCCCAAACACCCCAAATATTTTTTTTTCATTTTACATTTTTGTTGGTTGTAACCAACTCCAAAAGGTTGGAAAAGAGTTCCTACAAAGGTTTTGGACAGTGATTTTAACCCTAACGCCAAAAAACTTAAACCTTACCATAGCCCCATAACCTAATACCTGGGTATTACTTTTAGGAAGCCTGAACACCCCAAATATTTTTTTTTCATTTTTCTTTTTTTTTTGGTCTAACTAACTCCAAAAGGTTGGAAAAGAGTTCCTACAAAGGTTTTGGACAGTGATTTTAACCCTAACGCCAAAAACCTTAAACCTTACCCTAGCCTTAAAATCTAATACCCGGGTATTACCTTCAGGAAGCCCGAACACCCCAAATATGTTTTTTTCATTTTACATTTTTGTTGGTGTAACTAACTCCAAAAGGTTGGAAAAGAGTTCCTACAAAGGTTTTGGACAGTGATTTTAACCCTAATGCCAAAAAACTTAAACCTTACCCTAGCCTTAAAATCTAATACCCGGGTATTACATTAAGGAAGCCTGAACACCCCAAATATTTTTTTTTCATTTTTCTTTTTTTTTGGTCTAACTAACTCCAAAAGGTTGGAAAAGAGTTCCTACAAAGGTTTTGGACAGTGATTTTAACCCTAACGCCAAAAACCTTAAACCTTACCCTAGCCTTAAAATCTAATACCCGGGTATTACATTCAGGAAGCCCGAACACCCCAAATATTTTTTTTTCATTTTTCATTTTTTTTTGGTCTAACTAACTCCAAAAGGTTGGAAAAGAGTTCCTACAAAGGTTTTGGACAGTGATTTTAACCCTAACGCCAAAAACCTTAAACCTTACCCTAGTCCCAAAACCTAATACCCGGGTATTACTTTCAGGAAGCCCGAAAACCCCAAATATTTTTTTTTTTCTTTTTTCATATTTTTTGGTCTAACTAACTCCAAAAGGTTGGAAAAGAGTTCCTACAAAGGTTTTGGACAGTGATTTTAACCCTAACGCCAAAAAACTTAAACCTTACCCATAGCCCCATAACCTAATACCCGGGTATTACTTTAAGGAAGCCTGAACACCCCAAATATTTTTTTTCATTTTTCATTTTTTTTTGGTCTAACCAACTCCAAAAGGTTGGAAAAGAGTTCCTACAAAGGTTTTGGACAGTGATTTTAACCCTAACGCCAAAAACCTTAAACCTTACCCTAGCCTTAAAATCTAATACCCGGGTATTACATTCAGGAACCCCGAAAACCCCAAATATTGTTTTTTCATTTTTCATTTTTTTTGGTCTAACTAACTCCAAAAGGTTGGAAAAGAGTTCCTACAAAGGTTTTGGACAGTGATTTTAACCCTAACGCCAAAAACCTTAAACCTTACCATAGCCCCATAACCTAATACCCGGGTATTACTTTTAGGAAGCCTGAACACCCCAAATATTTTTTTTTCATTTTTCTTTTTTTTTGGTCTAACTAACTCCAAAAGGTTGGAAAAGAGTTCCTACAAAGGTTTTGGACAGTGATTTTAACCCTAACGCCAAAAAACTTAAACCTTACCCTAGCCTTAAAATCTAATACCCGGGTATTACATTCAGGAAGCCCGAACACCCCAAAAATTTTTTTTCTCATTTTACATTTTTTTTTGGTGTAACCAACTCCAAAAGGTTGGAAAAGAGTTCCTACAAAGGTTTTGGACAGTGATTTTAACCCTAACGCCAAAAACCTTAAACCTTACCATAGCCCCATAACCTAATACCCGGGTATTACTTTTAGGAAGCCTGAACACCCCAAATATTTTTTTTTCATTTTTCTTTTTTTTTGGTCAAACTAACTCCAAAAGGTTGGAAAAGAGTTCCTACAAAGGTTTTGGACAGTGATTTTAACCCTAACGCCAAAAACCTTAAACCTTACCCTAGCCCCATAACCTAATACCCGGGTATTACCTTCAGGAAGCCCGAACACCCCAAATATTTTTTTTTCATTTTACATTTTTGTTGGTGTAACCAACTCCAAAAGGTTGGAAAAGAGTTCCTACAAAGGTTTTGGACAGTGATTTTAACCCTAATGCCAAAAAACTTAAACCTTACCCTAGCCTCAAAATCTAATACCCGGGTATTACATTAAGGAAGCCTGAACACCCCAAATATTTTTTTTTCATTTTTCATTTTTTTTGGTCTAACTAACTCCAAAAGGTTGGAAAAGAGTTCCTACAAAGGTTTTGGACAGTGATTTTAACCCTAACGCCAAAAACCTTAAACCTTTCCCTAGTCCCAAAACCTAATACCCGGGTATTACTTTCAGGGAGCCCGAAAACCCCCAATAATATTTTTTTCTTTTTTCATATTTTTTGGTCTAACTAACTCCAAAAGGTTGGAAAAGAGTTCCTACAAAGGTTTTGGACAGTGATTTTAACCCTAACGCCAAAAACCTTAAACCTTACCATAGCCCCATAACCTAATACCCAGGTATTACCTTCAGGAAGCCCGAACACCCCAAATATTTTTTTTTCATTTTTCATTCTTTTTTGGTCTAACTAACTCCAAAAGGTTGGAAAAGAGTTCCTACAAAGGTTTTGGACAGTGATTTTAACCCTAACGCCAAAAACCTTAAACCTTACCATAGCCCCATAACCTAATACCTGGTATTACTTTAAGGAAGCCTGAACACCCCAAATATTTTTTTTCATTTTTCTTTTTTTTTGGTCTAACTAACTCCAAAAGGTTGGAAAAGAGTTCCTACAAAGGTTTTGGACAGTGATTTTAACCCTAACGCCAAAAACCTTAAACCTTACCCTAGCCCCATAACCTAATACCCGGGTATTACCTTCAGGAAGCCCGAACACCCCAAATATTTTTTTTCATTTTCATTTTTGTTGGTGTAACTAACTCCAAAAGGTTGGAAAAGAGTTCCTACAAAGGTTTTGGACAGTGATTTTAACCCTAACGCCAAAAACCTTAAACCTTACCCTAGCCTTGAAATCTAATACCCGGGTATTACCTTCAGGAAGCCCGAACACCCCAAATATTTTTTTTCATTTTTCTTTTTTTTTTGGTGTAACCAACTCCAAAAGGTTGGAAAAGAGTTCCTACAAAGGTTTTGGACAGTGATTTTAACCCTAATACCAAAAAACTTAAACCTTACCCTAGCCTCAAAATCTAATACCCGGGTATTACATTAAGGAAGCCTGAACACCCCAAATATTTTTTTTTTCATTTTTCATTTTTTTTGGTCTAACTAACTCCAAAAGGTTGGAAAAGAGTTCCTACAAAGGTTTTGGACAGTGATTTTAACCCTAACGCCAAAAACCTTAAACCTTTCCCTAGTCCCAAAACCTAATACCCGGGTATTACTTTCAGGGAGCCCGAAAACCCCAATAATATTTTTTTCTTTTTTCATATTTTTTGGTCTAACTAACTCCAAAAGGTTGGAAAAGAGTTCCTACAAAGGTTTTGGACAGTGATTTTAACCCTAACGCCAAAAACCTTAAAACTTACCATAGCCCCATAACCTAATACCCAGGTATTACCTTCAGGAAGCCCGAACACCCCAAATATTTTTTTTCATTTTTCATTCTTTTTTGGTCTAACTAACTCCAAAAGGTTGGAAAAGAGTTCCTACAAAGGTTTTGGACAGTGATTTTAACCCTAACGCCAAAAACCTTAAACCTTACCATAGCCCCATAACCTAATACCTGGATATTACTTTTAGGAAGCCTGAACACCCCAAATATTTTTTTTTCATTTTTCTTTTTTTTTTGGTCAAACTAACTCCAAAAGGTTGGAAATGTTCCTACAAAGGTTTTGGACAGTGATTTTAACCCTAACGCCAAAAACCTTAAAACTTACCCTAGCCCCATAACCTAATTCCCGGGTATTACCTTCAGGAAGCCCGAACACCCCAAATATTTTTTTTTTCATTTTACATTTTTGTTGGTGTAACCAACTCCAAAAGGTTGGAAAAGAGTTCCTACAAAGGTTTTGGACAGTGATTTTAACCCTAACGCCAAAAAACTTAAACCTTACCCTGGCATTAAAATCTAATACCCGGGTATTACATTAAGGAAGCCTGAACACCCCAAATATTTTTTTTTCATTTTTCATTTTTTTTGGTCTAACTAACTCCAAAAGGTTGGAAAAGAGTTCCTACAAAGGTTTTGGACAGTGATTTTAACCCTAACGCCAAAAACCTTAAACCTTACCATGGCCCCATAACCTAATACCCGGGTATTACTTTTAGGAAGCCTGAACACCCCAAATATATATTTTTTTCATTTTACATTTTTGTTGGTGTAACCAACTCCAAAAGGTTGGAAAAGAGTTCCTACAAAGGTTTTGGACAGTGATTTTAACCCTAACGCCAAAAACCTTAAACCTTACCCTAGCCTTAAAATCTAATACCCGGGTATTACCTTCAGGAAGCCCAAACACCCCAAATATTTTTTTTTCATTTTACATTTTTGTTGGTGTAACCAACTCCAAAAGGTTGGAAAAGAGTTCCTACAAAGGTTTTGGACAGTGATTTTAACCCTAACGCCAAAAACCTTAAACCTTACCCTAGCCCAATAACCTAATACCCGGGTATTACTTTCAGGGAGCCCGAAAACCCCCAAATAATTTTTTTTTCATTTTTCATTTTTTTTGGTGTAACTAACTCCAAAAGGTTGGAAAAGAGTTCCTACAAAGGTTTTGGACAGTGATTTTAACCCTAACGCCAAAAACCTTAAACCTTACCCTAGCCTTAAAATCTAATACCGGGTATTACCTTCAGGAAGCCCGAACACCCCAAATATTTTTTTTTCATTTTACATTTTTGTTGGTGTAACCAACTCCAAAAGGTTGGAAAAGAGTTCCTACAAAGGTTTTGGACAGTGATTTTAACCCTAACGCCAAAAAACTTAAACCTTACCCTAGCCTTAAAATCTAATACCCGGGTATTACATTCAGGAAGCCCGAACACCCCAAATATATATTTTTTCATTTTTCATTTTTGTTTTGGTTTAACTAACTCCAAAAGGTTGGAAAAGAGTTCCTACAAAGGTTTTGGACAGTGATTTTAACCCTAACGCCAAAAAACTTAAACCTTACCCTAGCCTTAAAATCTAATACCCGGGTATTACATTCAGGAAGCCCGAAAACCCCAAATATATATTTTTTCATTTTTCATTTTTTTTTTGGTTTATCTAATTCCAAAAGGTTGGAAAAGTGTTCCTACAAAGGTTTTGGACAGGGATTTTAACCCTAACGCCAAAAAACTTAAACCTTAACCTAGCCTTAAAATCTAATACCCGGGTATTACATTCAGGAAGCCCGAAAACCCCAAATATATATTTTTTCATTTTTCTTTTTTTTTTTGGTCAAACTAACTCCAAAAGGTTGGAAAAGAGTTCCTACAAAGGTTTTGGACAGTGATTTTAACCCTAACGCCAAAAACCTTAAACCTTTCCCCAGTCCCAAAACCTAATACCCGGGTATTACCTTCAGGAAGCCCGAACACCCCAAATATTTGTTTTTCATTTTTCATTTTTTTTTGGTCTAACTAACTCCAAAAGGTTGAAAAAGAGTTCCTACAAAGGTTTTGGACAGTGATTTTAACCCTAACGCCAAAAAACTTAAACCTTACCCTAGCCTTAAAATCTAATACCCGGGTATTACATTCAGGAAGCCCGAAAACCCCAAATATATATTTTTTCATTTTTCATTTTTTTTTGGTTTATCTAATTCCAAAAGGTTGGAAAAGTGTTCCTACAAAGGTTTTGGACAGGGATTTTAACCCTAACGCCAAAAAACTTAAACCTTACCCTAGCCTTAAAATCTAATACCCGGGTATTACATTCAGGAAGCCCGAAAACCCCAAATATATATTTTTTCATTTTTCTTTTTTTTTCGGTCAAACTAACTCCAAAAGGTTGGAAAAGAGTTCCTACAAAGGTTTTGGACAGTGATTTTAACCCTAACGCCAAAAACCTTAAACCTTTCCCTAGTCCCAAAACCTAATACCCGGGTATTACTTTCAGGGAGCCCGAAAACCCCCAATAATATTTTTTTCTTTTTTTATATTTTTTGGTCTAACTAACTCCAAAAGGTTGGAAAAGAGTTCCTACAAAGGTTTTGGACAGTGATTTAAACCCTAATGCCAAAAAACTTAAACCTTACCCTGGCATTAAAATCTAATACCCGGGTATTACATTAAGGAAGCCTGAACACCCCAAATATTTTTTTTTCATTTTTCATTTTTTTTGGTCTAACTAACTCCAAAAGGTTGGAAAAGAGTTCCTACAAAGGTTTTGGACAGTGATTTTAACCCTAACGCCAAAAACCTTAAACCTTACCCTAGCCTTGAAATCTAATACCCGGGTATTACCTTCAGGAAGCCAGAACACCCCAAATATTTGTTTTTCATTTTACATTTTTGTTGGTGTAACCAACTCCAAAAGGTTGGAAAAGAGTTCCTACAAAGGTTTTGGACAGTGATTTTAACCCTAACGCCAAAAACCTTAAACCTTACCATAGCCCCATAACCTAATACCCAGGTATTACTTTTAGGAAGCCTGAACACCCCAAATATTTTTTTTTCATTTTTCTTTTTTTTTTGGTCAAACTAACTCCAAAAGGTTGGAAAAGAGTTCCTACAAAGGTTTTGGACAGTGATTTTAACCCTAACGCCAAAAACCTTAAACCTTACCCTAGCCCCATAACCTAATACCCGGGTATTACCTTCAGGAAGCCCGAACACCCCAAATATTTTTTTTTCATTTTACATTTTTGTTGGTGTAACCAACTCCAAAAGGTTGGAAAAGAGTTCCTACAAAGGTTTTGGACAGTGATTTTAACCCTAACGCCAAAAACCTTAAACCTTACCCTAGCCTCAAAATCTAATACCCGGGTATTACATTCAGGAAGCCTGAACACCCCAAATATTTTTTTTTCATTTTTCATTTTTTTTTGGTCTAACTAACTCCAAAAGGTTGGAAAAGAGTTCCTACAAAGGTTTTGGACAGTGATTTTAACCCTAACGCCAAAAACCTTAAACCTTTCCCTAGTCCCAAAACCTAATACCCGGGTATTACTTTCAGGGAGCCCGAAAACCCCAATAATATTTTTTTCATTTTTCATATTTTTTGGTCTAACTAACTCCAAAAGGTTGGAAAAGAGTTCCTACAAAGGTTTTGGACAGTGATTTTAACCCTAACGCCAAAAACCTTAAACCTTACCATAGCCCCATAACCTAATACCCGGGTATTACCTTCAGGAAGCCCGAACACCCCAAATATTTTTTTTTCATTTTTCATTTTTTTTTGGTCTAACTAACTCCAAAAGGTTGGAAAAGAGTTCCTACAAAGGTTTTGGACAGTGATTTTAACCCTAACGCCAAAAACCTTAAACCTTACCATAGCCCCATAACCTAATACCCGGGTATTACTTTTAGGAAGCCTGAACACCCCAAATATTTTTTTTTTCATTTTTCTTTTTTTTTGGTCTAACTAACTCCAAAAGGTTGGAAAAGAGTTCCTACAAAGGTTTTGGACAGTGATTTTAACCCTAACGCCAAAAACCTTAAACCTTACCCTAGCCCCATAACCTAATACCCGGGTATTACCTTCAGGAAGCCCGAACACCCCAAATATTTTTTTTTCATTTTACATTTTACATTTTTTTTGGTGTAACTAACTCCAAAAGGTTGGAAAAGAGTTCCTACAAAGGTTTTGGACAGTGATTTTAACCCTAACGCCGAAAAACTTAAACCTTACCCTGGCATTAAAATCTAATACCCGGGTATTACTTTTAGGAAGCCTGAACACCCCAAATATTTTTTTCTTCTTTTTTCATTTCTTTTTGGTCTAACTAACTCCAAAAGGTTGGAAAAGAGTTCCTACAAAGGTTTTGGACAGTGATTTTAACCCTAACGCCAAAAACCTTAAACCTTACCATAGCCCCATAACCTAATACCCGGGTATTACTTTTAGGAAGCCTGAACACCCCAAATATTTTTTTTTCATTTTACATTTTTGTTGGTGTAACCAACTCCAAAAGGTTGGAAAAGAGTTCCTACAAAGGTTTTGGACAGTGATTTTAACCCTAACGCCAAAAAACTTAAACCTTACCCTAGCCTCAAAATCTAATACCCGGGTATTACATTCAGGAACCCCGAAAACCCCAAATATTTTTTTTAATTTTTCATTTTTTTTTGGTCTAACTAACTCCAAAAGGTTGGAAAAGAGTTCCTACAAAGGTTTTGGACAGTGATTTTAACCCTAACGCCAAAAACCTTAAACCTTACCCTAGCCCCATAACCTAATACCCGGGTATTACCTTCAGGAAGCCCGAACACCCCAAATATTTTTTTTCATTTTACATTTTTGTTGGTCTAACTAACTCCAAAAGGTTGGAAAAGAGTTCCTACAAAGGTTTTGGACAGTGATTTTAACCCTAACGCCAAAAAACTTAAACCTTACCCTGGCATTAAAATCTAATACCCGGGTATTACATTCAGGAAGCCTGAACACCCCAAATATTTTTTTTCATTTTTCATTTTTTTTGGTCTAACTAACTCCAAAAGGTTGGAAAAGAGTTCCTACAAAGGTTTTGGACAGTGATTTTAACCCTAACGCCAAAAACCTTAAACCTTTCCCTAGTCCCAAAACCTAATACCCGGGTATTACTTTCAGGAAGCCCGAAAACCCCAATAATATTTTTTTTTTTTTTATTTTTTTGGTCTAACTAACTCCAAAAGGTTGGAAAAGAGTTCCTACAAAGGTTTTGGACAGTGATTTTAACCCTAACGCCAAAAAACTTAAACCTTACCCTAGCCTTAAAATCTAATACCCGGGTATTACATTAAGGAAGCCTGAACACCCCAAATATTTTTTTTTTCATTTTTCATTTTTTTTGGTCTAACTAACTCCAAAAGGTTGGAAAAGAGTTCCTACAAAGGTTTTGGACAGTGATTTTAACCCTAACGCCAAAAACCTTAAACCTTACCCTAGCCTTGAAATCTAATACCCGGGTATTACCTTCAGGAAGCCTGAACACCCCAAATATTTTTTTTTCATTTTACATTTTTGTTGGTGTAACCAACTCCAAAAGGTTGGAAAAGAGTTCCTACAAAGGTTTTGGACAGTGATTTTAACCCTAACGCCAAAAAACTTAAACCTTACCATAGCCCCATAACCTAATACCTGGTATTACTTTTAGGAAGCCTGAACACCCCAAATATTTTTTTTTCATTTTTCTTTTTTTTTTGGTCTAACTAACTCCAAAAGGTTGGAAAAGAGTTCCTACAAAGGTTTTGGACAGTGATTTTAACCCTAACGCCAAAAACCTTAAACCTTACCCTAGCCCCAAAACCTAATACCCGGGTATTACCTTCAGGAAGCCCGAACACCCCAAATATTTTTTTTTTTTTTTTTCATTTTTTTGGTCTAACTAACTCCAAAAGGTTGGAAAAGAGTTCCTACAAAGGTTTTGGACAGTGATTTTAACCCTAACGCCAAAAACCTTAAACCTTACCCTAGCCTCAAAATCTAATACCCGGGTATTACATTCAGGAAGCCTGAACACCCCAAATATTTTTTTTTCATTTTTCATTTTTTTTGGTCTAACTAACTCCAAAAGGTTGGAAAAGAGTTCCTACAAAGGTTTTGGACAGTGATTTTAACCCTAACGCCAAAAACCTTAAACCTTTCCCTAGTCCCAAAACCTAATACCCGGGTATTACTTTCAGGGAGCCCGAAAACCCCCAAATATTTTTTTCTTTTTTCATATTTTTTGGTCTAACTAACTCCAAAAGGTTGGAAAAGAGTTCCTACAAAGGTTTTGGACAGTGATTTTAACCCTAACGCCAAAAACCTTAAACCTTACCATAGCCCCATAACCTAATACCCGGGTATTACCTTCAGGAAGCCCGAACACCCCAAATATTTTTTTTTCATTTTTCATTTTTTTTGGTCTAACCAACTCCAAAAGGTTGGAAAAGAGTTCCTACAAAGGTTTTGGACAGTGATTTTAACCCTAACGCCAAAAACCTTAAACCTTACCATAGCCCCATAACCTAATACCCGGGTATTACTTTAAGGAAGCCTGAACACCCCAAATATTTTTTTTTCATTTTTCTTTTTTTTTGGTCAAACTAACTCCAAAAGGTTGGAAAAGAGTTCCTACAAAGGTTTTGGACAGTGATTTTAACCCTAACGCCAAAAACCTTAAACCTTACCCTAGCCCCATAACCTAATACCCGGGTATTACCTTCAGGAAGCCCGAACACCCCAAATATTTTTTTTTCATTTTTACATTTTTTTTGGTCTAACTAACTCCAAAAGGTTGGAAAAGAGTTCCTACAAAGGTTTTGGACAGTGATTTTAACCCTAACGCCAAAAACCTTAAACCTTACCCATAGCCCCATAACCTAATACCCGGGTATTACTTTTAGGAAGCCTGAACACCCCAAATATTTTTTTTTCATTTTTCTTTTTTTTTTGGTCTAACTAACTCCAAAAGGTTGGAAAAGAGTTCCTACAAAGGTTTTGGACAGTGATTTTAACCCTAACGCCAAAAAACTTAAACCTTACCCTAGCCTTAAAATCTAATACCCGGGTATTACATTCAGGAAGCCCGAACACCCCAAATATTTTTTTTCATTTTACATTTTTTTTGGTGTAACTAACTCCAAAAGGTTGGAAAAGAGTTCCTACAAAGGTTTTGGACAGTGATTTTAACCCTAACGCCAAAAACCTTAAACCTTACCCTAGCCTTTAAATCTAATACCCGGGTATTACCTTCAGGAAGCCTGAACACCCCAAATATTTTTTTCTTTTTTCATATTTTTTGGTCTAACTAACTCCAAAAGGTTGGAAAAGAGTTCCTACAAAGGTTTTGGACAGTGATTTTAACCCTAACGCCAAAAACCTTAAACCTTACCCTAGCCTTAAAATCTAATACCCGGGTATTACATTCAGGAACCCCGAAAACACCCCAAATATTTTTTTTCTTTTTTCATTTTTTTGGTCTAACTAACTCCAAAAGGTTGGAAAAGAGTTCCTACAAAGGTTTTGGACAGTGATTTTAACCCTAACGCCAAAAACCTTAAACCTTACCATAGCCCCATAACCTAATACCCGGGTATTACTTTTAGGAAGCCTGAACACCCCAAATATTTTTTTTTCATTTTTCTTTTTTTTTTTGGTCTAACTAACTCCAAAAGGTTGGAAAAGAGTTCCTACAAAGGTTTTGGACAGTGATTTTAACCCTAACGCCAAAAAACTTAAACCTTACCCTAGCCTTAAAATCTAATACCCGGGTATTACTTTCAGGAAGCCCGAACACCCCAAAAATTTTTTTTCTCATTTTACATTTTTTTTGGTGTAACCAACTCCAAAAGGTTGGAAAAGAGTTCCTACAAAGGTTTTGGACAGTGATTTTAACCCTAACGCCAAAAACCTTAAACCTTTCCCTAGTCCCAAAACCTAATACCCGGGTATTACTTTCAGGGAGCCCGAAAACCCCCAATAATATTTTTTTCTTTTTTCATATTTTTTGGTCTAACTAACTCCAAAAGGTTGGAAAAGAGTTCCTACAAAGGTTTTGGACAGTGATTTTAACCCTAACGCCAAAAACCTTAAACCTTACCATAGCCCCATAACCTAATACCCGGGTATTACCTTCAGGAAGCCCGAACACCCCAAATATTTTTTTTTTTTCATTTTTCATATTTTTTGGTCTAACCAACTCCAAAAGGTTGGAAAAGAGTTCCTACAAAGGTTTATGACAGTGATTTTAACCCTAACGCCAAAAACCTTAAACCTTACCATAGCCCCATAACCTAATACCTGGATATTACTTTAAGGAAGCCTGAACACCCCAAATATTTGTTTTTCATTTTTCTTTTTTTTTTGGTCTAACTAACTCCAAAAGGTTGGAAAAGAGTTCCTACAAAGGTTTTGGACAGTGATTTTAACCCTAACGCCAAAAACCTTAAACCTTACCCTAGCCCCATAACCTAATACCCGGGTATTACCTTCAGGAAGCCCGAACACCCCAAATATTTTTTTTTCATTTTACATTTTTTTGGTGTAACCAACTCCAAAAGGTTGGAAAAGAGTTCCTACAAAGGTTTTGGACAGTGATTTTAACCCTAATGCCAAAAAACTTAAACCTTACCCTAGCCCTAAAATCTAATACCCGGGTATTACATTAAGGAAGCCTGAACACCCCAAATATTTTTTTTTCATTTTTCTTTTTTTTTGGTCTAACTAACTCCAAAAGGTTGGAAAAGAGTTCCTACAAAGGTTTTGGACAGTGATTTTAACCCTAACGCCAAAAACCTTAAACCTTACCCTGGCCTTAAAATCTAATACCCGGGTATTACATTCAGGAAGCCCGAACACCCCAAAATATTTTTTTCTCATTTTTCTTTTTTTTTTTGGTCTAACCAACTCCAAAAGGTTGGAAAAGAGTTCCTACAAAGGTTTTGGACAGTGATTTTAACCCTAACGCCAAAAACCTTAAACCTTTCCCTAGTCCCAAAACCTAATTCCCGGGTATTACCTTCAGGAAGCCCGAACACCCCAAATATTTTTTTTTCATTTTTCATTTTTTTTGGTCTAACTAACTCCAAAAGGTTGGAAAAGAGTTCCTACAAAGGTTTTGGACAGTGATTTTAACCCTAACGCCAAAAACCTTAAACCTTACCATAGCCCCATAACCTAATACCCGGGTATTACTTTAAGGAAGCCTGAACACCCCAAATATTTTTTTTCATTTTTCTTTTTTTGGTCTAACTAACTCCAAAAGGTTGGAAAAGAGTTCCTACAAAGGTTTTGGACAGTGATTTTAACCCTAACGCCAAAAACCTTAAACCTTACCCTAGCCCCATAACCTAATACCCGGGTATTACCTTCAGGAAGCCCGAACACCCCAAATATTTTTTTTCATTTTACATTTTTTTGGTCTAACCAACTCCAAAAGGTTGGAAAAGAGTTCCTACAAAGGTTTTGGACAGTGATTTTAACCCTAACGCCAAAAACCTTAAACCTTACCCTAGCCTTAAAATCTAATACCCGGGTATTACATTAAGGAAGCCCGAACACCCCAAATATTTGTTTTTCATTTTACATTTTTGTTGGTGTAACCAACTCCAAAAGGTTGGAAAAGAGTTCCTACAAAGGTTTTGGACAGTGATTTTAACCCTAACGCCAAAAACCTTAAACCTTACCCTAGCCTTAAAATCTAATACCCGGGTATTACATTCAGGAAGCCCGAACACCCCAAATATTTTTTTTTCATTTTACATTTTTTTTGGTGTAACCAACTCCAAAAGGTTGGAAAAGAGTTCCTACAAAGGTTTTGGACAGTGATTTTAACCCTAACGCCAAAAACCTTAAACCTTACCCTAGCCCAATAACCTAATACCCGGGTATTACTTTCAGGAAGCCCGAAAACCCCAAATATTTTTTTTTCATTTTTCATTTTTTTTGGTCTAACTAACTCCAAAAGGTTGGAAAAGAGTTCCTACAAAGGTTTTGGACAGTGATTTTAACCCTAACGCCAAAAACCTTAAACCTTACCATAGCCCCATAACCTAATACCCGGGTATTACCTTCAGGAAGCCCGAACACCCCAAATATTTTTTTTTCATTTTTCATTTTTTTTGGTCTAACTAACTCCAAAAGGTTGGAAAAGAGTTCCTACAAAGGTTTTGGACAGTGATTTTAACCCTAACGCCAAAAACCTTAAACCTTACCCTAGCCCCATAACCTAATACCTGGGTATTACTTTCAGGAAGCCTGAACACCCCAAATATTTTTTTTCATTTTTCTTTTTTTTTGGTCTAACTAACTCCAAAAGGTTGGAAAAGAGTTCCTACAAAGGTTTTGGACAGTGATTTTAACCCTAACGCCAAAAACCTTAAACCTTACCCTAGCCCCATAACCTAATACCCGGGTATTACCTTCAGGAAGCCCGAACACCCCAAATATTTTTTTTTCATTTTACATTTTTTTGGTGTAACCAACTCCAAAAGGTTGGAAAAGAGTTCCTACAAAGGTTTTGGACAGTGATTTTAACCCTAACGCCAAAAAACTTAAACCTTACCCTGGCATTAAAATCTAATACCCGGGTATTACATTCAGGAAGCCTGAACACCCCAAATATTTTTTTTTCATTTTTCATTTTTTTTGGTCTAACTAACTCCAAAAGGTTGGAAAAGAGTTCCTACAAAGGTTTTGGACAGTGATTTTAACCCTAACGCCAAAAACCTTAAACCTTACCCTAGCCTTAAAATCTAATACCCAGGTTACATTCAGGAAGCCCGAAAACCCCAAATATTTTTTTTTCATTTTTCATTTTTTTTTGGTCTAACTAACTCCAAAAGGTTGGAAAAGAGTTCCTACAAAGGTTTTGGACAGTGATTTTAACCCTAACGCCAAAAAACTTAAACCTTACCCTAGCCTTAAAATCTAATACCCGGGTATTACATTCAGGAAGCCCGAAAACCCCAAATATTTTTTTTTCATTTTTCATTTTTTTTTGGTCTAACTAACTCCAAAAGGTTGGAAAAGAGTTCCTACAAAGGTTTTGGACAGTGATTTTAACCCTAACGCCAAAAACTTAAACCTTACCCTAGCCTTAAAATCTAATACCCGGGTATTACATTCAGGAAGCCCGAAAACCCCAAATATATATTTTTTCATTTTTTTTTTTTTTTGGTCTAACTAACTCCAAAAGGTTGGAAAAGAGTTCCTACAAAGGTTTTGGACAGTGATTTTAACCCTAACGCCAAAAACCTTAAACCTTTCCCTAGTCCCAAAACCTAATACCCGGGTATTACTTTCAGGAAGCCCGAACACCCCAAATATTTTTTTTCATTTTCATTTTTTTTGGTCTAACTAACTCCAAAAGGTTGGAAAAGAGTTCCTACAAAGGTTTTGGACAGTGATTTTAACCCTAACGCCAAAAAACTTAAACCTTACCCTAGCCTTGAAATCTAATACCCGGGTATTACCTTCAGGAAGCCTGAACACCCAAAATATTTTTTTCTTCATCTTACATTTTTGTTGGTCTAACTAACTCCAAAAGGTTGGAAAAGAGTTCCTACAAAGGTTTTGGACAGTGATTTTAACCCTAACGCCAAAAAACCTTAAACCTTACCATAGCCCCAAAATCTAATACCCGGGTATTACCTTCAGGAAGCCGAAACACCCCAAATATTTTTTTGTCCATTTTTCTTTTTTTTTTGGTCTAACTAACTCCAAAAGGTTGGAAAAGAGTTCCTACAAAGGTTTTGGACAGTGATTTTAACCCTAACGCCAAAAACCTTAAACCTTACCATGGCCCCATAACCTAATACCCGGGTATTACTTTTAGGAAGCCTGAACACCCCAAATATATATTTTTTTCATTTTAAATTTTTTTTGGTGTAACCAACTCCAAAAGGTTGGAAAAGAGTTCCTACAAAGGTTTTGGACAGTGATTTTAACCCTAACGCCAAAAAACTTAAACCTTACCCTAGCCTTAAAATCTAATACCCGGGTATTACCTTCAGGAAGCCCAAACACCCCAAATATTTTTTTTTCATTTTACTTTTTTGTTGTTGTAACCAACTCCAAAAGGTTGGAAAAGAGTTCCTACAAAGGTTTTGGACAGTGATTTTAACCCTAACGCCAAAAACCTTAAACCTTTCCCTAGCCCCAAAACCTAATACCCGGGTATTACTTTCAGGAAGCCCGAAAACCCCAAATATTTTTTTTTCATTTTTCATTTTTTTTGGTCTAACTAACTCCAAAAGGTTGGAAAAGAGTTCCTACAAAGGTTTTGGACAGTGATTTTAACCCTAACGCCAAAAAACTTAAACCTTACCCTAGCCTTAAAATCTAATACCCGGGTATTACCTTCAGGAAGCCCGAACACCCCAAATATTTTTTTGTTCATTTTACATTTTTGTTGGTGTAACCAACTCCAAAAGGTTGGAAAAGAGTTCCTACAAAGGTTTTGGACAGTGATTTTAACCCTAACGCCAAAAAACTTAAACCTTACCCTAGCCTTAAAATCTAATACCCGGGTATTACATTCAGGAAGCCCGAAAACCCCAAATATATATTTTTTCATTTTTCATTTTTTTTTGGTCTAACTAACTCCAAAAGGTTGGAAAAGAGTTCCTACAAAGGTTTTGGACAGTGATTTTAACCCTAACGCCAAAAAACTTAAACCTTACCCTAGCCTTAAAATCTAATACCCGGGTATTACCTTCAGGAAGCCTGAACACCCCAAATATTTTTTTATTTTTTCATATTTTTTGGTCTAACTAACTCCAAAAGGTTGGAAAAGAGTTCCTACAAAGGTTTTGGACAGTGATTTTAACCCTAACGCCAAAAACCTTAAACCTTACCCTAGCCTTGAAATCTAATACCCGGGTATTACCTTCAGGAAGCCTGAACACCCCAAATATTTTTTTCTTCATCTTACATTTTTGTTGGTGTAACCAACTCCAAAAGGTTGGAAAAGAGTTCCTACAAAGGTTTTGGACAGTGATTTTAACCCTAATGCCAAAAAACTTAAACCTTACCCTAGCCTTAAAATCTAATACCCGGGTATTACATTCAGGAAGCCCGAAAACCCCAAATATTGTTTTTTAATTTTTCATTTTTTTTTGGTCTAACTAACTCCAAAAGGTTGGAAAAGAGTTCCTACAAAGGTTTTGGACAGTGATTTTAACCCTAACGCCAAAAAACTTAAACCTTACCCTGGCATTAAAATCTAATACCCGGGTATTACATTAAGGAAGCCTGAACACCCCAAATATTTTTTTTTCATTTTTCATTTTTTTTTGGTCTAACTAACTCCAAAAGGTTGGAAAAGAGTTCCTACAAAGGTTTTGGACAGTGATTTTAACCCTAACGCCAAAAACCTTAAACCTTTCCCTAGTCCCAAAACCTAATACCCGGGTATTACTTTTAGGAAGCCTGAACACCCCAAATATTTTTTTTTCTTTTTTCATATTTTTTGGTCTAACTAACTCCAAAAGGTTGGAAAAGAGTTCCTACAAAGGTTTTGGACAGTGATTTTAACCCTAACGCCGAAAAACTTAAACCTTACCCTGGCATTAAAATCTAATACCCGGGTATTACATTTAGGAAGCCTGAACACCCCAAATATTTTTTTTTCATTTTTCATTTTTTTTGGTCTAACTAACTCCAAAAGGTTGGAAAAGAGTTCCTACAAAGGTTTTGGACAGTGATTTTAACCCTAACGCCAAAAACCTTAAACCTTACCCTAGCCTTGAAATCTAATACCCTGGTATTACCTTCAGGAAGCCAGAACACCCCAAATATTTGTTTTTCATTTTACATTTTTGTTGGTGTAACCAACTCCAAAAGGTTGGAAAAGAGTTCCTACAAAGGTTTTGGACAGTGATTTTAACCCTAACGCCAAAAACCTTAAACCTTACCATAGCCCCATAACCTAATACCCGGGTATTACTTTTAGGAAGCCTGAACACCCCAAATATTTTTTTTTCATTTTTCTTTTTTTTTTGGTCAAACTAACTCCAAAAGGTTGGAAATGTTCCTACAAAGGTTTTGGACAGTGATTTTAACCCTAACGCCAAAAACCTTAAAACTTACCCTAGCCCCATAACCTAATTCCCGGGTATTACCTTCAGGAAGCCCGAACACCCCAAATATTTGTTTTTCATTTTACATTTTTGTTGGTGTAACCAACTCCAAAAGGTTGGAAAAGAGTTCCTACAAAGGTTTTGGACAGTGATTTTAACCCTAACGCCAAAAACCTTAAACCTTACCCTAGCCTCAAAATCTAATACCCGGGTATTACATTCAGGAAGCCTGAACACCCCAAATATTTTTTTTTCATTTTTCATTTTTTTTGGTCTAACTAACTCCAAAAGGTTGGAAAAGAGTTCCTACAAAGGTTTTGGACAGTGATTTTAACCCTAACGCCAAAAACCTTAAACCTTTCCCTAGTCCCAAAACCTAATACCCGGGTATTACTTTCAGGGAGCCCGAAAACCCCCAATAATATTTTTTTCATTTTTTTTTTTTTTTTGGTCTAACTAACTCCAAAAGGTTGGAAAAGAGTTCCTACAAAGGTTTTGGACAGTGATTTTAACCCTAACGCCAAAAACCTTAAAACTTACCATAGCCCCATAACCTAATTCCCAGGTATTACCTTCAGGAAGCCCGAACACCCCAAATATTTTTTTTTCATTTTTCATTCTTTTTTGGTCTAACTAACTCCAAAAGGTTGGAAAAGAGTTCCTACAAAGGTTTTGGACAGTGATTTTAACCCTAACGCCAAAAACCTTAAACCTTACCCTAGCCCCATAACCTAATACCCGGGTATTACTTTTAGGAAGCCTGAACACCCCAAATATTTTTTTTTCATTTTTCTTTTTTTTTTGGTCTAACTAACTCCAAAAGGTTGGAAAAGAGTTCCTACAAAGGTTTTGGACAGTGATTTTAACCCTAACGCCAAAAACCTTAAACCTTACCCTAGCCCCATAACCTAATTCCCGGGTATTACCTTCAGGAAGCCCGAACACCCCAAATATTTTTTTTTCATTTTACATTTTTGTTGGTGTAACCAACTCCAAAAGGTTGGAAAAGAGTTCCTACAAAGGTTTTGGACAGTGATTTTAACCCTAACGCCAAAAAACTTAAACCTTACCCTGGCATTAAAATCTAATACCCGGGTATTACATTAAGGAAGCCTGAACACCCCAAATATTTTTTTTTCATTTTTCATTTTTTTTGGTCTAACTAACTCCAAAAGGTTGGAAAAGAGTTCCTACAAAGGTTTTGGACAGTGATTTTAACCCTAACGCCAAAAACCTTAAACCTTACCATAGCCCCATAACCTAATACCCGGGTATTACTTTTAGGAAGCCTGAACACCCCAAATATTTTTTTTTCATTTTACATTTTTGTTGGTGTAACCAACTCCAAAAGGTTGGAAAAGAGTTCCTACAAAGGTTTTGGACAGTGATTTTAACCCTAATGCCAAAAAACTTAAACCTTACCCTAGCCTCAAAATCTAATACCCGGGTATTACATTCAGGAACCCCGAAAACCCCAAATATTTTTTTTAATTTTTCATTTTTTTGGTCTAACTAACTCCAAAAGGTTGGAAAAGAGTTCCTACAAAGGTTTTGGACAGTGATTTTAACCCTAACGCCAAAAACCTTAAACCTTACCCTAGCCCCATAACCTAATACCCGGGTATTACCTTCAGGAAGCCCGAACACCCCAAATATTTTTTTTCATTTTACATTTTTTTTGGTGTAACCAACTCCAAAAGGTTGGAAAAGAGTTCCTACAAAGGTTTTGGACAGTGATTTTAACCCTAACGCCGAAAAACTTAAACCTTACCCTAGCCATTAAAATCTAATACCCGGGTATTACATTAAGGAAGCCTGAACACCCCAAATATTTTTTTTTTTTCATTTTTCTTTTTTTTTGGTCTAACTAACTCCAAAAGGTTGGAAAAGAGTTCCTACAAAGGTTTTGGACAGTGATTTTAACCCTAACGCCAAAAACCTTAAACCTTACCCTAGCCCCAAAACCTAATACCCGGGTATTACTTTCAGGAAGCCCGAAAACCCCCAATAATTTTTTTTTCTTTTTTCATTTTTTTGGTCTAACTAACTCCAAAAGGTTGGAAAAGAGTTCCTACAAAGGTTTTGGACAGTGATTTAAACCCTAATGCCAAGAAACTTAAACCTTACCCTGGCATTAAAATCTAATACCCGGGTATTACATTAAGGAAGCCTGAACACCCCAAATATTTTTTTTTCATTTTTCATTTTTTTTGGTCTAACTAACTCCAAAAGGTTGGAAAAGAGTTCCTACAAAGGTTTTGGACAGTGATTTTAACCCTAACGCCAAAAACCTTAAACCTTACCCTAGCCTTGAAATCTAATACCCGGGTATTACCTTCAGGAAGCCCGAACACCCCAAATATTTGTTTTTCATTTTACATTTTTGTTGGTGTAACCAACTCCAAAAGGTTGGAAAAGAGTTCCTACAAAGGTTTTGGACAGTGATTTTAACCCTAACGCCAAAAAACTTAAACCTTACCCTAGCCTTAAAATCTAATACCCGGGTATTACATTAAGGAAGCCTGAACACCCCAAATATTTTTTTTTCATTTTTCATTTTTTTTGGTCTAACTAACTCCAAAAGGTTGGAAAAGAGTTCCTACAAAGGTTTTGGACAGTGATTTTAACCCTAACGCCAAAAACCTTAAACCTTACCCTAGCCTTAAAACCTAATACCCGGGTATTACATTCAGGAAGCCCGAAAACCCCAAATATTTTTTTCATTTTTCATATTTTTTGGTCTAACTAACTCCAAAAGGTTGGAAAAGAGTTCCTACAAAGGTTTTGGACAGTGATTTTAACCCTAACGCCAAAAACCTTAAACCTTACCATAGCCCAATAACCTAATTCCCAGGTATTACCTTCAGGAAGCCCGAACACCCCAAATATTTTTTTTTCATTTTTCATATTTTTTGGTCTAACCAACTCCAAAAGGTTGGAAAAGAGTTCCTACAAAGGTTTTGGACAGTGATTTTAACCCTAACGCCAAAAACCTTAAACCTTACCATAGCCCCATAACCTAATACCCAGGTATTACTTTTAGGAAGCCTGAACACCCCAAATATTTTTTTTTCATTTTTCTTTTTTTTTGGTCTAACTAACTCCAAAAGGTTGGAAAAGAGTTCCTACAAAGGTTTTGGACAGTGATTTTAACCCTAACGCCAAAAACCTTAAACCTTACCCTAGCCCCATAACCTAATACCCGGGTATTACCTTCAGGAAGCCCGAACACCCCAAATATTTTTTTTTCATTTTACATTTTTGTTGGTGTAACCAACTCCAAAAGGTTGGAAAAGAGTTCCTACAAAGGTTTTGGACAGTGATTTTAACCCTAACGCCAAAAACCTTAAACCTTACCATAGCCCCATAACCTAATACCCGGGTATTACCTTCAGGAAGCCCGAACACCCCAAATATTTTTTTTTCATTTTTCATTCTTTTTTGGTCATTTTTGTTGGTGTAACCAACTCCAAAAGGTTGGAAAAGAGTTCCTACAAAGGTTTTGGACAGTGATTTTAACCCTAATGCAAAAAAACTTAAACCTTACCCTAGCCTCAAAATCTAATACCCGGGTATTACATTCAGGAACCCCGAAAACCCCAAATATTTTTTTTTAATTTTTCATTTTTTTTTGGTCTAACTAACTCCAAAAGGTTGGAAAAGAGTTCCTACAAAGGTTTTGGACAGTGATTTTAACCCTAACGCCAAAAACCTTAAACCTTACCCTAGCCCCATAACCTAATACCCGGGTATTACCTTCAGGAAGCCCGAACACCCCAAATATTTTTTTTCATTTTACATTTTTTTGGTGTAACTAACTCCAAAAGGTTGGAAAAGAGTTCCTACAAAGGTTTTGGACAGTGATTTTAACCCTAACGCCAAAAAACTTAAACCTTACCCTAGCCTTAAAATCTAATACCCGGGTATTACATTCAGGAAGCCTGAACACCCCAAATATTTTTTTTTTCATTTTTCATTTTTTTTGGTCTAACTAACTCCAAAAGGTTGGAAAAGAGTTCCTACAAAGGTTTTGGACAGTGATTTTAACCCTAACGCCAAAAACCTTAAACCTTACCATGGCCCCATAACCTAATACCCGGGTATTACTTTTAGGAAGCCTGAACACCCCAAATATATATTTTTTTCATTTTAAATTTTTGTTGGTGTAACCAACTCCAAAAGGTTGGAAAAGAGTTCCTACAAAGGTTTTGGACAGTGATTGTAACCCTAACGCCAAAAAACTTAAACCTTACCCTAGCCTTAAAATCTAATACCCGGGTATTACCTTCAGGAAGCCCAAACACCCCAAATATTTTTTTTTCATTTTACTTTTTTGTTGTTGTAACCAACTCCAAAAGGTTGGAAAAGAGTTCCTACAAAGGTTTTGGACAGTGATTTTAACCCTAACGCCAAAAACCTTAAACCTTTCCCTAGTCCCAAAACCTAATACCCGGGTATTACTTTCAGGGAGCCCGAAAACCCCCAATAAAATTTTTTTCTTTTTTCATATTTTTTGGTCTAACTAACTCCAAAAGGTTGGAAAAGAGTTCCTACAAAGGTTTTGGACAGTGATATTAACCCTAACGCCAAAAACCTTAAAACTTACCATAGCCCCATAACCTAATTCCCAGGTATTACCTTCAGGAAGCCCGAACACCCCAAATATTTTTTTTTCATTTTTCATTTTTTTTGGTCTAACCAACTCCAAAAGGTTGGAAAAGAGTTCCTACAAAGGTTTTGGACAGTGATTTTAACCCTAACGCCAAAAACCTTAAACCTTACCATAGCCCCATAACCTAATACCCGGGTATTACTTTTAGGAAGCCTGAACACCCCAAATATTTTTTTTTCATTTTTCTTTTTTTTTGGTCTAACTAACTCCAAAAGGTTGGAAAAGAGTTCCTACAAAGGTTTTGGACAGTGATTTAAACCCTAACGCCAAAACCTTAAACCTTACCCTAGCCCCATAACCTAATACCCGGGTATTACCTTCAGGAAGCCCGAACACCCCAAATATTTTTTTTTCATTTTACATTTTTGTTGGTGTAACCAACTCCAAAAGGTTGGAAAAGAGTTCCTACAAAGGTTTTGGACAGTGATTTTAACCCTAACGCCAAAAAACTTAAACCTTACCCTGGCCATTAAAATCTAATACCCGGGTATTACATTAAGGAAGCCTGAACACCCCAAATATTTTTTTTTCATTTTTCATTTTTTTTGGTCTAACTAACTCCAAAAGGTTGGAAAAGAGTTCCTACAAAGGTTTTGGACAGTGATTTTAACCCTAACGCCAAAAACCTTAAACCTTACCATGGCCCCATAACCTAATACCCGGGTATTACTTTTAGGAAGCCTGAACACCCCAAATATATATTTTTTTCATTTTACATTTTTTTTGGTGTAACCAACTCCAAAAGGTTGGAAAAGAGTTCCTACAAAGGTTTTGGACAGTGATTTTAACCCTAACGCCAAAAAACTTAAACCTTACCTAGCCTTAAAATCTAATACCCGGGTATTACCTTCAGGAAGCCCAAACACCCCAAATATTTTTTTTTCATTTTACTTTTTTGTTGGTGTAACCAACTCCAAAAGGTTGGAAAAGAGTTCCTACAAAGGTTTTGGACAGTGATTTTAACCCTAACGCCAAAAACCTTAAACCTTTCCCTAGTCCCAAAACCTAATACCCGGGTATTACATTCAGGAAGCCCGGAAACCCCAAATATTTTTTTTCATTTTTCATTTTTTTTTGGTCTAACTAACTCCAAAAGGTTGGAAAAGAGTTCCTACAAAGGTTTTGGACAGTGATTTTAACCCTAACGCCAAAAACCTTAAACCTTACCATAGCCCCATAACCTAATACCCGGGTATTACTTTTAGGAAGCCTGAACACCCCAAATATTTTTTTTTCATTTTTCATTTTTTTTTTGGTCTAACTAACTCCAAAAGGTTGGAAAAGAGTTCCTACAAAGGTTTTGGACAGTGATTTTAACCCTAACGCCAAAAACCTTAAACCTTACCATAGCCAAAAAACTAATACCCGGGTATTACCACAGGAAGCCCGAAAACCCCAAATATTTTTTTTTTCATTTTTCATCCTTTTTTTGGTCTAACTAACTCCAAAAGGTTGGAAAAGAGTTCCTACAAAGGTTTTGGACAGTGATTTTAACCCTAACGCCAAAAACCTTAAACCTTACCATAGCCCCAAAACCTAATACCCGGGTATTACTTTTAGGAAGCCTGAACACCCCAAATATTTTTTTTTCATTTTTCATTTTTTTTTGGTCTAACTAACTCCAAAAGGTTGGAAAAGAGTTCCTACAAAGGTTTTGGACAGTGATTTTAACCCTAACGCCAAAAACCTTAAACCTTACCCTAGCCCAAAACCTAATACCCGGGTATTACTTTCAGGAAGCCCGAAAACCCCAAATATTTTTTTTTCTTTTTCATTTTTTTTTTGGTCTAACTAACTCCAAAAGGTTGGAAAAGAGTTCCTACAAAGGTTTTGGACAGTGATTTTAAACCTAATGCCAAAAACTTTAAACCTTACCATAGCCCCATAACCTAATACCCGGGTATTACTTTTAGGAAGCCTGAACACCCCAAATATTTTTTTTTCATTTTTCATTTTTTTTTGGTCTAACTAACTCCAAAAGGTTGGAAAAGAGTTCCTACAAAGGTTTTGGACAGTGATTTTAACCCTAACGCCATTAAGCTTAAACCTTACCCTAGCCTTTAAATCTACTACCCGGGTATTACCACAGGAAGCCCGAACACCCCAAATATTTTTTTTTTTCATTTTACATTTTTGTTGGTGTAACCAACTCCAAAAGGTTGGAAAAGAGTTCCTACAAAGGTTTTGGACAGTGATTTTAACCCTAATGCCAAAAACCTTAAACCTTACCATAGCCCCATAACCTAATACCCGGGTATTACTTTTAGGAAGCCTGAACACCCCAAATATTTTTTTTTCATTTTTCTTTTTTTTTTGGTCTAACTAACTCCAAAAGGTTGGAAAAGAGTTCCTACAAAGGTTTTGGACAGTGATTTTAACCCTAACGCCAAAAAACTTAAACCTTACCCTGGCCTTAAAATCTAATACCCGGGTATTACATTAAGGAAGCCCGGAAACCCCAAATATTTTTTTTTCTTTTTTCATTTTTTTTTTGGTCTAAGTAACTCCAAAAGTTTGGAAAAGAGTTCCTACAAAGGTTTTGGACAGTGATTTTAACCCTAACGCCATTAAGCTTAAACCTTACCATAGCCTTTAAATCTAATACCCGGGTATTACCACAGGAAGACCGAAAACCCCAAATATTTTTTTTTCCTTTTTCATATTTTTTTGGTCTAACTAACTCCAAAAGGTTGGAAAAGAGTTCCTACAAAGGTTTTGGACAGTGATTTTAACCCTAACGCCAAAAAACTTAAACCTTACCCTGGCCTTAAAATCTAATACCCGGGTATTACTTTTAGGAAGCCTGAACACCCCAAATATTTTTTTTTCATTTTTCATTTTTTTTGGTCTAACTAACTCCAAAAGGTTGGAAAAGAGTTCCTACAAAGGTTTTGGACAGTGATTTTAACCCTAATGCCAAAAAACTTAAACCTTACCCTGGCCTTAAAATCTAATACCCGGGTATTACATTAAGGAAGCCCGGAAACCCCAAATATTTTTTTTTCATTTTTCATTCTTTTTTTGGTCTAACTAACTCCAAAAGGTTGGAAAGAGTTCCTACAAAGGTTTTGGACAGTGATTTTAAACCTAATGCCAAAAACCTTAAACCTTACCATAGCCCCATAACCTAATACCCGGGTATTACTTTTAGGAAGCCTGAACACCCCAAATATTTTTTTTTCATTTTTCATTTTTTTTGGTCTAACTAACTCCAAAAGGTAGGAAAAGAGTTCCTACAAAGGTTTTGGACAGTGATTTTAACCCTAACGCCAAAAACCTTAAACCTTACCATAGCCCCATAACCTAATACCCAGGTATTACCTTCAGGAAGCCCGAACACCCCAAATATTTTTTTTTTCATTTTTCATTTTTGTTGGTCTAACTAACTCCAAAAGGTTGGAAAAGAGTTCCTACAAAGGTTTTGGACAGTGATTTTAACCCTAACGCCAAAAACCTTAAACCTTACCCTAGCCCCAAAACCTAATACCCGGGTATTACCTTCAGGAAGCCCGAAAACCCCAAATATTTTTTTTTCCTTTTTAATATTTTTTGGTCTAACTAACTCCAAAAGGTTGGAAAAGAGTTCCTACAAAGGTTTTGGACAGTGATTTTAACCCTAACGCCAAAAACCTTAAACCTTACCATAGCCCCATAACCTAATACCCGGGTATTACTTTTAGGAAGCCTGAACACCCCAAATATTTTTTTTTCATTTTTCATTTTTTTTTTGGTCTAACTAACTCCAAAAGGTTGGAAAAGAGTTCCTACAAAGGTTTTGGACAGTGATTTTAACCCTAACGCCAAAAACCTTAAACCTTACCCTAGCCTTAAAATCTAATACCCGGGTATTACTTTTAGGAAGCCCGAACACCCCAAATATTTTTTTTTTCATTTTACATTTTTGTTGGTGTAACCAACTCCAAAAGGTTGGAAAAGAGTTCCTACAAAGGTTTTGGACAGTGATTTTAACCCTAACGCCAAAAACCTTAAACCTTACCATAGCCCCATAACCTAATACCCGGGTATTACTTTCAGGAAGCCTGAACACCCCAAATATTTTTTTTTCATTTTTCTTTTTTTTTGGTCTAACTAACTCCAAAAGGTTGGAAAAGAGTTCCTACAAAGGTTTTGGACAGTGATTTTAACCCTAACGCCATAAAACTTAAACCTTTCCCTGGCCTTAAAATCTAATACCCGGGTATTACATTAAGGAAGCACAAAAACCCCAAACATTTTTCTTTTCATTTTTCATTTTTTTTTGGTCTAACTAACTCCAAAAGGTTGGAAAGAGTTCCTACAAAGGTTTTGGACAGTGATTTTAACCCTAATGCCAAAAACCTTAAACCTTACCATAGCCCCATAACCTAATACCCGGGTATTACTTTTAGGAAGCCTGAACACCCCAAATATTTTTTTTTCATTTTTCATTTTTTTTTTTGGTCTAACTAACTCCAAAAGGTTGGAAAAGAGTTCCTACAAAGGTTTTGGACAGTGATTTTAACCCTAATGCCAAAAACCTTAAACCTTACCATAGCCCCATAACCTAATACCCGGGTATTACTTTCAGGAAGCCCGAACACCCCAAATATTTTTTTTTTCATTTTACATTTTTGTTGGTGTAACCAACTCCAAAAGGTTGGAAAAGAGTTCCTACAAAGGTTTTGGACAGTGATTTTAACCCTAATGCCAAAAACTTAAACCTTACCATAGCCCCATAACCTAATACCCGGGTATTACCTTCAGGAAGCCCGAACACCCCAAATATTTTTTTTTCATTTTACATTTTTGTTGGTGTAACCAACTCCAAAAGGTTGGTGTTACACCCCACCCTTAGGCGGCCCTATGGGGCCAACAACAATCCTCAACTTTTTACCCATCAAATTAACCAAAACACCTTCAAGAGTTTAACACGTGATTTATTGTGAAAAAACAACAAAATTGCAAACTAAACACAAAGCACCCACAACACAAATGAGAGGCAGCAGGGCAGCAGTTCCCCACCAAATGCCTCTCCAGACTGCAGGCAGCTCTGGGCTTTTAGACTCCCAGCACCAGGTGAGTCTGATTGTCACTCAAGTGATTTCACCTGGGCAGCTATGGAGAGACAAAGAGGAAAACACATGCAAAACAAACACACAGCCGTAACAGTTGGAAAAGAGTTCCTACAAAGGTTTTGGACAGTGATTTTAACCCTAACGCCAAAAACTTAAACCTTACCCTAGCCTTAAAATCTAATACCCGGGTATTACTTTTAGGAAGCCTGAACACCCCAAATATATTTTTTTCATTTTACATTTTTTTTGGTGTAACTAACTCCAAAAGGTTGGAAAAGAGTTCCTACAAAGGTTTTGGACAGTGATTTTAACCCTAATGCCAAAAACCTTAAACCTTACCATAGCCCCATAACCTAATACCCGGGTATTACATTTAGGAAGCCTGAACACCCCAAATATTTTTTTTTCATTTTTTTTTTTTTTTTTTGGTCTAACTAGCTCCAAAAAATTGGAAATGAGTTCCTACAAAGGTTTTGGACAGTGATTTTAACCCTAACGCCATAAAACTTAAACCTTTCCCTGGCCTTAAAATCTAATACCCGGGTATTACATTCAGGAAGCCCGAAAACCCCAAATATTTTTTTTCATTTTACATTTTTGTTGGTGTAACTAACTCCAAAAGGTTGGAAAAGAGTTCCTACAAAGGTTTTGGACAGTGATTTTAACCCTAACGCCAAAAACCTTAAACCTTACCATAGCCCCATAACCTAATACCCGGGTATTACCTTCAGGAAGCCCGAACACCCCTAACATTTTTTTTTCATTTTACATTTTTGTTGGTGTAACCAACTCCAAAAGGTTGGTGTTACACCCCACCCTTAGGCGGCCCTATGGGGCCAACAACAATCCTCAACTTTTTACCCATCAAATTAACCAAAACACCTTCAAGAGTTTAACACGTGATTTATTGTGAAAAAACAACAAAATTGCAAACTAAACACAAAGCACCCACAACACAAATGAGAGGCAGCAGGGCAGCAGTTCCCCACCAAATGCCTCTCCAGACTGCAGGCAGCTCTGGGCTTTTAGACTCCCAGCACCAGGTGAGTCTGATTGTCACTCAAGTGATTTCACCTGGGCAGCTATGGAGAGACAAAAGAGGAAAACACATGCAAAACAACACACACTAACAGTTGGAAAAGAGTTCCTACAAAGGTTTTGGACAGTGATTTTAACCCTAACGCCAAAAACTTAAACCTTACCCTAGCCTTAAAATCTAATACCCAGTTATTACTTTTAGGAAGCCTGAACACCCCAAATATTTTTTTTTTTCATTTTACATTTTTTTTGGTCTAACCAACTCCAAAAGGTTGGAAAAGAGTTCCTACAAAGGTTTTGGACAGTGATTTTAACCCTAACGCCAAAAACCTTAAACCTTACCATAGCCCCATAACCTAATACCCGGGTATTACATTTAGGAAGCCTGAACACCCCAAATATTTTTTTTCATTTTTCATTTTTTTTTTGGTCTAACTAACTCCAAAAGGTTGGAAAAGAGTTCCTACAAAGGTTTTGGACAGTGATTTTAACCCTAACGCCATAAAACTTAAACCTTTCCCTGGCCTTAAAATCTAATACCCGGGTATTACATTCAGGAAGCCCGAAAACCCCAAATATTTTTTTTTTCATTTTACATTTTTGTTGGTGTAACCAACTCCAAAAGGTTGGAAAAGAGTTCCTACAAAGGTTTTGGACAGTGATTTTAACCCTAACGCCAAAAACATTAAACCTTACCATAGCCCCATAACCTAATACCCGGGTATTACCTTCAGGAAGCCCGAACACCCCTAACATTTTTTTTTCATTTTACATTTTTGTTGGTGTAACCAACTCCAAAAGGTTGGTGTTACACCCCACCCTTAGGCGGCCCTATGGGGCCAACAACAATCCTCAACTTTTTACCCATCAAATTAACCAAAACACCTTCAAGAGTTTAACACGTGATTTATTGTGAAAAAACAACAAAATTGCAAACTAAACACAAAGCACCCACAACACAAATGAGAGGCAGCAGGGCAGCAGTTCCCCACCAAATGCCTCTCCAGACTGCAGGCAGCTCTGGGCTTTTAGACTCCCAGCACCAGGTGAGTCTGATTGTCACTCAAGTGATTTCACCTGGGCAGCTATGGAGAGACAAAAGAGGAAAACACATGCAAAACAAACACACAGCCGTAACAGTTGGAAAAGAGTTCCTACAAATGTTTTGGACAGTGATTTTAACCCTAACGCCATAAAACTTAAACCTTACCCTAGCCTTAAAATCTAATACCCGGGTATTACTTTTAGGAAGCCTGAACACCCCAAAAGATATATTTTTTTCATTTTACATTTTTGTTGGTGTAACCAACTCCAAAAGGTTGGAAAAGAGTTCCTACAAAGGTTTTGGACAGTGATTTTAACCCTAATGCCAAAAACTTTAAACCTTACCATAGCCCCATAACCTAATACCCGGGTATTACATTTAGGAAGCCTGAACACCCCAAATATTTTTTTTCATTTTTCATTTTTTTTTGGTCTAACTAACTCCAAAAGGTTGGAAATGAGTTCCTACAAAGGTTTTGGACAGTGATTTTAACCCTAACGCCATAAAACTTAAACCTTTCCCTGGCCTTAAAATCTAATACCCGGGTATTACATTCAGGAAGCCCGAAAACCCCAAATATTTTTTTTTCATTTTACATTTTTGTTGGTGTAACCAACTCCAAAAGGTTGGAAAAGAGTTCCTACAAAGGTTTTGGACAGTGATTTTAACCCTAACGCCAAAAACCTTAAACCTTACCCTTGCCCCAAAACTTGATACCCGGGTATTACCTTCAGGAAGCCCGAAAACCCCAAATATATTTTTTTCCTTTTTCATATTTTTTTGGTCTAGCTAACTCCAAAAGGTTGGAAAAGAGTTCCTACAAAGGTTTTGGACAGTGATTTTAACCCTAACGCCAAAAACCTTAAACCTTACCATAGCCCCATAACCTAATACCGGGGTATTACTTTTAGGAAGCCTGAAAACCCCAAATATGTTTTTTTTTCATTTTTCATTTTTTTTTGGTCTAACTAACTCCAAAAGGTTGGAAAGAGTTCCTACAAAGGTTTTGGACAGTGATTTTAACCCTAACGCCATAAAACTTAAACCTTACCCTAGCCTTAAAATCTAATACCCGGGTATTACATTCAGGAAGCCCGAAAACCCCAAATATTTTTTTTCATTTTACATTTTTGTTGGTGTAACCAACTCCAAAAGGTTGGAAAAGAGTTCCTACAAAGGTTTTGGACAGTGATTTTAACCCTAACGCCAAAAACCTTAAACCTTACCCTAGCCTTAAAATCTAATACCCGGGTATTACCTTCAGGAAGCCCGAAAACCCCAAATATTTTTTTTTCATTTTTCATTTTTTTTTGGTCTAACTAACTCCAAAAGGTTGGAAAAGAGTTCCTACAAAGGTTTTGGACAGTGATTTTAACCCTAACGCCAAAAACCTTAAACCTTACCCAAGCCCCATAACCTAATATAATACCTGTATAACCTTCAGGAGTCCTGAACACCCCAAATATTTTTTTTTTTTTTTCATTTTTTTTTGGTCTAACTAACTCCAAAAGGTTGGAAAAGAGTTCCTACAAAGGTTTTGGACAGTGATTTTAACCCTAACGCCAAAAACCTTAAACCTTACCATAGCCCCAAAACCTAATACCCGGGTATTACTTTTAGGAAGCCTGAACACCCCAAATATTTTTTTTTCATTTTTCATTTTTTTTTTTGGTCTAACTAACTCCAAAAGGTTGGAAAAGAGTTCCTACAAAGGTTTTGGACAGTGATTTTAACCCTAACGCCAAAAACCTTAAACCTTACCATAGCCCCATAACCTAATACCCGGGTATTACTTTTAGGAAGCCTGAACACCCCAAATATTTTTTTTTCATTTTTCATTTTTTTTGGTCTAACTAAATCCAAAAGGTTGGAAAAGAGTTCCTACAAAGGTTTTGGACAGTGATTTTAACCCTAACGCCAAAAACCTTAAACCTTACCCTAGCCCCAAAACCTAATACCCGGGTATTACCTTCAGGAAGCCCGAAAACCCCAAATATTTTTTTTTCATTTTTCATTTTTTTTGGTCTAACTAACTCCAAAAGGTTGGAAAAGAGTTCCTACAAAGGTTTTGGACAGTGATTTTAACCCTAACGCCATAAAACTTAAACCTTACCCTTGCCTTAAAATCTAATACCCGGGTATTACTTTTAGGAAGCCCGAACACCCCATATATTTTTTTTTCTTTTTACATTTTTTTTGGTCTAACTAACTCCAAAAGGTTGGAAAAGAGTTCCTACAAAGGTTTTGGACAGTGATTTTAACCCTAACGCCAAAAACCTTAAACCTTACCCTAGCCCCAAAACCTAATACCCGGGTATTACCTTCAGGAAGCCCGAACACCCCAAATATTTTTTTTTCATTTTTCATATTTTTTGGTCTAACTAACTCCAAAAGGTTGGAAAAGAGTTCCTACAAAGGTTTTGGACAGTGATTTTAACCCTAACGCCATAAAACTTAAACCTTACCCTAGCCTTAAAATCTAATACCCGGGTATTACTTTTAGGAAGCCCGAACACCCCAATATTTTTTTTTTCATTTTTCATTTTTTTTGGTCTAACCAACTCCAAAAGGTTGGAAAAGAGTTCCTACAAAGGTTTTGGACAGTGATTTTAACCCTAATGCCAAAAACCTTAAACCTTACCATAGCCCCATAACCTAATACCCGGGTATTACTTTTAGGAAGCCTGAACACCCCAAATATTTTTTTTTCATTTTTCTTTTTTTTTTGGTCTAACTAACTCCAAAAGGTTGGAAAAGAGTTCCTACAAAGGTTTTGGACAGTAATTTTAACCCTAATTTCAAAAAACTTAAACCTTACCCTGGCCTTAAAATCTAATACCCGGGTATTACATTAAGGAAGCCCGGAAACCCCAAATATTTTTTTTTCATTTTTCATTCTTTTTTTGGTCTAACTAACTCCAAAAGGTTGGAAAGAGTTCCTACAAAGGTTTTGGACAGTGATTTTAAACCTAATGCCAAAAACCTTAAACCTTACCATAGCCCCATAACCTAATACCCGGGTATTACCTTCAGGAAGCCCGAACACCCCAAATATTTTTTTTTCATTTTTCATTTTTGTTGGTGTAACCAACTCCAAAAGGTTCGAAAAGAGTTCCTACAAAGGTTTTGGACAGTGATTTTAACCCTAACGCCAGAAAACTTAAACCATACCCTAGCCCCAAAACCTAATACCCGGGTATTACCTTCAGGAAGCCCGAAAACCCCAAATATTTTTTTTTCCTTTTTAATATTTTTTGGTCTAACTAACTCCAAAAGGTAGGAAAAGAGTTCCTACAAAGGTTTTGGACAGTGATTTTAACCCTAACGCCATAAAACTTAAACCTTACCCTAGCCTTAAAATCTAATACCCGGGTATTACTTTTAGGAAGCCCGAACACCCCATATATTTTTTTTTTCATTTTACATTTTTGTTGGTGTAACCAACTCCAAAAGGTTGGAAAAGAGTTCCTACAAAGGTTTTGGACAGTGACTTTAACCCTAATGCCAAAAACCTTAAACCTTACCATAGCCCCATAACCTAATACCCGGGGTATTACTTTTAGGAAGCCTGAACACCCCAAATATTTTTTTTTCATTTTTCTTTTTTTTTTGGTCTAACTAACTCCAAAAAGTTCGAAAAGAGTTCCTACAAAGGTTTTGGACAGTGATTTTAACCCTAACGCCAAAAAACTTAAACCTTCCCCTAGCCTTAAAATCTAATACCCGGGTATTACTTTTAGGAAGCCCGAAAACCCCAAATATTTTTTTTTTCATTTTTCATTTTTTTTGGTCTAACTAACTCCAAAAGGTTGGAAAAGAGTTCCTACAAAGGTTTTGGACAGTGATTTTAACCCTAACGCCAAAAACCTTAAACCTTACCATAGCTCCATAACCTAATACCGGGGTATTACTTTTAGGAAGCCTGAACACCCCAAATATTTTTTTTTCATTTTTCATTTTTTTTTTGGTCTCACTAACTCCAAAAGGTTCGAAAAGAGTTCCTACAAAGGTTTTGGACAGTGATTTTAACCCTAACGCCATAAAACTTAAACCTTTCCCTGGCCTTAAAATCTAATACCCGGGTATTACATTCAGGAAGCACAAAAACCCCAAACATTTTTTTTTCATTTTTCTTTTTTTTTTGGTCTAACTAACTCCAAAAGGTTGGGAAAGAGTTCCTACAAAGGTTTTGGACAGTGATTTTAACCCTAATGCCATAAACCTTAAACCTTACCATAGCCCCATAACCTAATACCCGGGTATTACTTTTAGGAAGCCTGAACACCCCAAATATTTTTTTTTCATTTTTCATTTTTTTCTTTTGGTCTAACTAACTCCAAAAGGTTGGAAAAGAGTTCCTACAAAGGTTTTGGACAGTGATTTTAAACCTAATGCCATTAAGCTTAAACCTTACCATAGCCCCATAACCTAATACCCGGGTATTACCTTCAGGAAGCCCGAACACCCCAAATATTTTTTTTTTCATTTTTCTTTTTTTTTTTGGTGTAACCAACTCCAAAAGGTTGGAAAAGAGTTCCTACAAAGGTTTTGGACAGTGATTTTAACCCTAACGCCAAAAACCTTAAACCTTACCATAGCCCCATAACCTAATACCCGGGTATTACCTTCAGGAAGCCCGAACACCCCAAATATTTTTTTTTTCATTTTACATTTTTGTTGGTGTAACCAACTCCAAAAGGTTGGTGTTACACCCCACCCTTAGGCGGCCCTATGGGGCTAACAACAATCCTCAACTTTTTACCCATCAAATTAACCAAAACACCTTCAAAAGTTTAACACGTGATTTATTGTGAAAAAACAACAAAATTGCAAACTAAACACAAAGCACCCACAACACAAATGAGAGGCAGCAGGGCAGCAGTTCCCCACCAAATGCCTCTCCAGACTGCAGGCAGCTCTGGGCTTTTAGACTCCCAGCACCAGGTGAGTCTGATTGTCACTCAAGTGATTTCACCTGGGCAGCTATGGAGAGACAAAAGAGGAAAACACATGCAAAACAAACACACAGCCGTAACAGTTGGAAAAGAGTTCCTACAAAGGTTTTGGACAGTGATTTTAACCCTAACGCCATAAAACTTAAACCTTACCCTAGCCTTAAAATCTAATACCCGGGTATTACTTTTAGGAAGCCCGAACACCCCAAATATTTTTTTTTTCATTTTACATTTTTGTTGGTGTAACCAACTCCAAAAGGTTGGAAAAGAGTTCTTACATAGGTTTTGGACAGTGACTTTAACCCTAATGCAAAAAACCTTAAACCTTACCATAGCCCCATAACCTAATACCTGGGTATTACATTTAGGAAGCCTGAACACCCCAAATATTTTTTTTTCATTTTTCTTTTTTTTTTGGTCTAACTAGCTCCAAAAAATTGGAAATGAGTTCCTACAAAGGTTTTGGACAGTGATTTTAACCCTAACGCCAAAAAACTTAAACCTTTCCCTGGCCTTAAGATCTAATACCCGGGTATTACCTTCAGGAAGCCTGAACACCCCAAATATTTTTTTTTCATTTTTCGTTTTTTTTTTTGGTCTAACTAACTCCAAAAGGTTGGAAAAGAGTTCCTACAAAGGTTTTGGACAGTGATTTTAACCCTAACGCCAAAAAACTTAAACCTTTCCCTGGCCTTAAAATCTAATACCCGGGTATTACATTCAGGAAGCCCGAAAACCCCAAATATTTTTTTTTCATTTTACATTTTTTTTGGTGTAACTAACTCCAAAAGGTTGGAAAAGAGTTCCTACAAAGGTTTTGGACAGTGATTTTAACCCTAATGCCATAAACCTTAAACCTTACCATAGCCCCATAACCTAATACCCGGGTATTACTTTTAGGAAGCCTGAACACCCCAAATATTTTTTTTTCATTTTTCGTTTTTTTTTTGGTCTAACTGACTCCAAAAGGTTGGAAAAGAGTTCCTACAAAGGTTTTGGACAGTGATTTTAACCCTAACGCCAAAAAAACTTAAACCTTACCCTAGCCATAAAATCTAATTCCCGGGTATAACCTTCAGGAAGCCCGAAAGCCCCAAATATTTTTTTTCATTTTACATTTTTGTTGGTGTAACCAACTCCAAAAGGTTGGAAAAGAGTTCCTACTAAGGTTTTGGACAGTGATTTTAACCCTAACGCCAAAAACCTTAAACCTTACCCTAGCCCCAAAACCTAATACCCGGGTATTACCTTCAGGAAGCCCGAAAACCCCAAATATATTTTTTTCCTTTTTCATATTTTTTTGGTCTAGCTAACTCCAAAAGGTTGGAAAAGAGTTCCTACAAAGGTTTTGGAAAGTGATTTTAACACTAACGCCAAAAACCTTAAACCTTACCATAGCCCCATAACCTAATACCGGGGTATTACTTTTAGGAAGCCTGAACACCCCAAACATTTTTTTTTTCATTTTTCATTTTTTTTTTTTTGGTCTAGCTTACTCCAAAAGGTTGGAAAAGAGTTCCTACAAAGGTTTTGGACAGTGATTTTAACCCTAACGCCAAAAACCTTTAACCTTACCCTAGCCCTGTAATATAATATATACATAATTTACAAACACATAGTCTAAAAGATAGACAGCATGGCATACCAATTGAGTGGAGTCATTAAACTTCCTACCAACACATAATTTTTACACACAGATTGAGCTTGGAGACTTGACTGGGAACATGTGATATGTCAACATCCCCCTCACCAATCTTTATTTTCCACCATCTCCACCTCTCCCTTAAACCCCCCTCTCCCTCTTCCCTTCTCTCTCTCTCTCTCTCTCTCTCTCTCTCACACACACACACACACACACACACACACACACACACACACACACACACACACACACACCTCTCTCTCTCTCTCTCTCTCTCTCTCTCTCTCTCTGTCTCTCTCTCCCTCATCTCTCTCCCTCATCTCTACCCCTCTCTCTAACACCCCCCCTTTCTTATTCCCTCCCCTGCCCCTTTATTTTCACCTTCACAGAGGACAAATAGGTGATCTTCAGCCTAGGCCTACCCCGGCCGGGGGGTAACCCCTGTTGGGTCACCTATATGGAGGATTAAGAAAGACCTGAAGGGGAACCGCCGTGCCCCCTAAATCCTCCCCCTCTAACATCTTTTTAACACTCTAAAATTAGCCAGCTAACCCCACTACAAACAACTTCATCAAAAATTTAAATAATAAATACTTATCAATAACTGACCATCAGTGACACCAGACTAAGTTAGCAAAAAAGAACACACACACACACGTACAGATTTTCCCTTAGGACATTGATCAGATTTACATTTCTGTCTTTCTTTTAGGGAACTGTTCTCTGTTTTTAAGCTCACTTCTGATTTTTGCTATTTGCTCTTGACACTTCTTTTTTTCCTTTTTTCTTCCCCTTTCCCTTTTGCAATCCACTTTTGTTCTTCTTTTATTTTTTCATTGTTTTATATTATTTTATTTTATTTTAGGGTTCCTGTGCTTTTGTTTTTCTTCCCCCCTCCCCTCTTTTTTCTTAGGAAGGACTGACTCCTGAGGTTCTCATGCCAGGAAAAATGTACCTCCCTCACTCACGGTTTTACCCACAATCCTTTGCTGCAACAGGGAGATTGATTCCCAAGGCTCTCATGCCAGAAAGGAAGTACCTCACTCCCTCACGGTTTTACCCACAATCCTTTGCTGTAACAGGAAGATTGATTCCTTAGGCTCTCATCCCTCAGAACTAAAATACCCACAATCCCTTGCGATTGCATACAAATTGAATGTAGCAAAACTCAATTTAAAACAATAAACTACATTAAAATTAACTTAAAACAACTTGAAGGTTTAAAATACAACCAAGAGACATCCATTCTGGAATACAAACATCGAGAAGAGAACACAACCATGTCTGAGAGGAACAGCACAAACCATGACTCGAGCCCAACTCTGGGGATGTCTACTTGTTTGAAAAGCACATTTAAGTGCCGTGCATTAAAGAGCAATTCCTGTTCCAGTTATTGAGACAAAGCACTGACCTCTGGACCAAGAAGACGGACCACCATCGAGGAAGACGCCGCGCCGCCAACTGAAAGAAGACGCCGCACCTCCATCACTCCAAGCCGCCCACCACCGAGCTTCGACCCGCCTACAGCACCGAGTCCCAGCAAACCTTCCCGCGGAGCGCTGATCTTCTTTCCCCCGCCGAGGACCCCGGACTTCAGACACACCGCTGCCACCGCGGATGGACAGCTGGAACCTTTTCCCCCCTCCAACAGATTTTAGACTACTGGAAAAGAAACCCCTCACATCAACAACAACTTAGGACCACTAGGGTAAGTCTACAAAAAACCTCTCAAACACCTCAAAATTACTCTAAATAGTTAGTTTTGTTTGTTGAACTTGAGTTTGTGTCGTTTTTGAACTTGAGTTTGTGGTGTTTTTGAACTTGAGTTTGTGTCGTGTTTGAAGTTTGTGGCAACTTATGAACTTGAGTTTGTTTGGCTTGATTTTTTGGCAATTGTTGAACTTGAGTCTATGGTTTTTAGTGAACTTTAGTTGGTGGCAATTGTTGAACTTTTGTTTGTGGCGTTCGTTGAACTTGAGTTTGTGGTGTTCATTGAACTTGAGTTTGTGGCATATTTGAACTTGAGTTTATTATGTTTTTTGAACTTGAGGTTCTGGTGTTTTCTAACTTAAGTTTGTGGAAATTGTTGAACTTGAGGATCGGGTGTTGCTTGAACTTGACTTGTTGTGTTTGTTGAACTTGAGTTTGTGGTGTTTGTTGAACTTGAGTTTGTGTGGTGTTTTTGAACTTGAGTTTGTGAAGTGTTTGAACTTGAGTTTGTGTTTTTTTTAACCTTGAGGTTGTGGCAATTGTTAAACTTGAGAATCGGGTGGTGGTTGAACTTGAGTTTGTGGTGTTCATTGAACTTGAGTTTGTGGCATATTTGAACTTGAGTTTATCATGTTTTTTGAACTAGAGGTTCTTGTGTTTTTTAACTTAAGTTTGTGGAAATTGTTGAACTTGAGGATCGGGTGTTGCTTGAACTTGACTTGTTGTGTTTGTTGAACTTGAGTTTTAGTCCTTGAGCCAAGAACCAAAATTTCACATATCGGTACCACCTAGGTGGGCAAATTCTAGTTGTGATTTTTTATACATCCCTACAATAAGTTTTTATTTGATAGACCTTGGTAACTGGTAGCTTTATTGTAGTTATTACTCATTGAAGTAATAGAGTGCAGCTGTTCAAAAACGAAAAATCGCCTTCCTTCAAAATGAGCTTTCTTTCATTTTAACCTCTCATTTAGGTGTGTTTGAACTATTGGCTAGCCATAGAGACTTGTATTAACCCCCTAAGTAGTATTTCAAGTAATTTATCTAATACAGGTGTGTATATATAAGCTTCAATTAGCTAATTGTCAGGTCTAAATCAAGGTCTAAATTAAGGATATTTTTTGACTTAGAAGTAGAAATAAAATAAATGCAGACTAATAGCATTATAATAACACAACTTTAATATGACACTGACATATTTTAAATGTAGGCACTCAATATACAATCATCCTGGCTGGTGCAGGGCAAGAAGACATTAGCAACAAAATAAGATCTACTGATGTATACACTCTATACAATCATCTGAGAAAAACTCCAATTCCTATTCAAAGTCCTATTCTTTCCATAAGGAACAGTGACGGCAAATATGACTGTCAAGTTTTGGCTTAGCACATAATTCTGTCACTGAGTCACAGTGGGTCTGCTAACATAGCTCCCTTTGGTCATCACTTATTAATCAACATCAGTAATCGACATCAGTATCTGTATCTTCTTCTACATCTGAATCTGCCGGTGTGCAAGGGGCTCTTCCTCACTGTACTGGTTGGCACAAGTTTGTAATTTGCACAGGTTTGTGCACTTCAGCCCATTGCTGAGACAGGTGCAGTCTGGTGGTTTGCATGTCCTCACACACTTCAGTTAATAATATTTTTTTCTTTTTTCATATTTTTTGGTCTAACTAACTCCAAAAGGTTGGAAAAGAGTTCCTACAAAGGTTTTGGACAATGATTTTAACCCTAACGCCAAAAACCTTAAACCTTACCCTGGCCTCAAAATCTAATACCCGGGTATTACATTCAGGAACCCCGAAAACCCCAAATATTGTTTTTTAATTTTTCATTTTTTTTTGGTCTAACTAACTCCAAAAGGTTGGAAAAGAGTTCCTACAAAGGTTTTGGACAGTGATTTTAACCCTAACGCCAAAAAACTTAAACCTTACCATAGCCCCAAAACCTAATACCCGGGTATTACTTTCAGGGAGCCCGAAAACCCCCAATAATATTTTTTTCTTTTTTCATACTTTTTGGTCTAACTAACTCCAAAAGGTTGGAAAAGAGTTCCTACAAAGGTTTTGGACAGTGATTTTAACCCTAACGCCAAAAAACTTAAACCTTACCATAGCCCCAAAACCTAATACCCGGGTATTACTTTCAGGGAGCCAAAAAACCCCCAATAATATTTTTTTCTTTTTTCATATTTTTTGGTCTAACTAACTCCAAAAGGTTGGAAAAGAGTTCCTACAAAGGTTTTGGACCGTGATTTTAACCCTAACGCCAAAAAACTTAAACCTTACCATAGCCCCAAAACCTAATACCCGGGTATTACTTTCAGGGAGCCCAAAAACCCCCAACAATATTTTTTTCTTTTTTCATATTTTTTGGTCTAACTAACTCCAAAAGGTTGGAAAAGAGTTCCTACAAAGGTTTTGGACAGTGATTTTAAACCTAACGCCAAAACGTTAAACCTTACCATAGCCCCATAACCTAATACCCGGGTATTACTTTCAGGGAGCCCGAAAACCCCCAATAATATTTTTTTCTTTTTTCATACTTTTTGGTCTAACTAACTCCAAAAGGTTGGAAAAGAGTTCCTACAAAGGTTTTGGACAATGATTTTAACCCTAACGCCAAAAACCTTAAACCTTACCCTAGCCTCAAAATCTAATACCCGGGTATTACATTCAGGAACCCCGAAAACCCCAAATATTGTTTTTTAATTTTTCATTTTTTTTTGGTCTAACTAACTCCAAAAGGTTGGAAAAGAGTTCCTACAAAGGTTTTGGACAGTGATTTTAACCCTAACGCCAAAAACCTTAAACCTTTCCCTGGCCTTAAAATCTAATACCCGAGTATTACCTTCAGGAAGCCCGAACACCCCAAATATTTTTTTTTTCATTTTACATTTTTGTTGGTGTAACCAACTCCAAAAGGTTGGAAAAGAGTTCCTACAAAGGTTTTGGACAGTGATTTTAACCCTAACGCCAAAAACCTTAAACCTTACCCTAGCCTTAAATCTAATACCCGGGTATTACCTTCAGGAAGCCTGAACACCCCAAATATATTTTTTTTCTTTTTTCATTTTTTTTGGTCTAACTAACTCCAAAAGGTTGGAAAAGAGTTCCTACAAAGGTTTTGGACAGTGATTTTAACCCTAACGCCAAAAAACTTAAACCTTACCCTAGCCTTAAAAACTAATACCCGGGTATTACATTAAGGAAGCCTGAACACCCCAAATATTTTTTTTTTTCATTTTAATTTTTTTTTGGTCTAACTAACTCCAAAGGTTGGAAAAGAGTTCCTACAAAGGTTTTGGACAGTGATTTTAACCCTAACGCCAAAAACCTTAAACCTTACCATAGCCCCATAACCTAATACCCGGGTATTACTTTTAGGAAGCCTGAACACCCCAAATATTTTTTTTTTCATTTTTCTTTTTTTTTTGGTCTAACTAACTCCAAAAGGTTGGAAAAGAGTTCCTACAAAGGTTTTGGACAGTGATTTTAACCCTAACGCCAAAAACCTTAAACCTTACCCTAGCCCCAAAACCTAATACCCGGGTATTACTTTCAGGAAGCCCGAAACCCCAAATATTTTTTTTTCATTTTCATTTTTTTGGTCTAACTAACTCCAAAAGGTTGGAAAAGAGTTCCTACAAAGGTTTTGGACAGTGATTTTAACCCTAACGCCAAAAAACCTTAAACCTTACCCTAGCCTTAAATCTAATACCCGGGTATTACCTTCAGGAAGCCTGAACACCCCAAATATTTTTTTTTCATTTTACATTTTTGTTGGTGTAACCAACTCCAAAAGGTTGGAAAAGAGTTCCTACAAAGGTTTTGGACAGTGATTTTAACCCTAACGCCAAAAACCTTAAACCTTACCCTAGCCTCAAAATCTAATACCCGGGTATTACATTCAGGAAGCCCGAAAACCCCAAATATTTTTTTTTCATTTTTCTTTTTTTTTGGTCTAACTAACTCCAAAAGGTTGGAAAAGAGTTCCTACAAAGGTTTTGGACAGTGATTTTAACCCTAACGCCAAAAACCTTAAACCTTACCCTAGCCTTAAAATCTAATACCCGGGTATTACATTCAGGAAGCCCGAACACCCCAAAATATTTTTTTTCATTTTACTTTTTTTTTGGTCTAACTAACTCCAAAAGGTTGGAAAAGAGTTCCTACAAAGGTTTTGGACAGTGATTTTAACCCTAACGCCAAAAAACTTAAACCTTTCCCTAGCCCCAAAACCTAATACCCGGGTATTACTTTCAGGAAGCCCGAACACCCCAAATATTTTTTTTTCATTTTTCATTTTTTTGGTCTAACTAACTCCAAAAGGTTGGAAAAGAGTTCCTACAAAGGTTTTGGACAGTGATTTTAACCCTAACGCCAAAAAACTTAAACCTTACCCTAGCCTTAAAATCTAATACCCGGGTATTACATTCAGGAAGCCTGAACACCCCAAATATTTTTTTTTCATTTTTCATTTTTTTTGGTCTAACTAACTCCAAAAGGTTGGAAAAGAGTTCCTACAAAGGTTTTGGACAGTGATTTTAACCCTAACGCCAAAAACCTTAAACCTTTCCCTAGCCCAAAACCTAATACCCGGGTATTACATTCAGGAAGCCCGAACACCCCAAATATTTTTTTTCATTTTTCATTTTTTTTGGTCTAACTAACTCCAAAAGGTTGGAAAAGAGTTCCTACAAAGGTTTTGGACAGTGATTTTAACCCTAACGCCAAAAACTTAAACCTTACCCTAGCATTAAAATCTAATACCCGGGTATTACATTAGGAAGCCTGAACACCCCAAATATTTTTTTCATTTTTCTTTTTTTTTTTTTTTGGTCTAACTAACTCCAAAAGGTTGGAAAAGAGTTCCTACAAAGGTTTTGGACAGTGATTTTAACCCTAACGCCAAAAACCTTAAACCTTACCCTAGCCAAAATCTAATACCCGGGTATTACCTTCAGGAAGCCCGAACACCCCAAATATTTTTTTTTCATTTTTCATTTTTTTGGTCTAACTAACTCCAAAAGGTTGGAAAAGAGTTCCTACAAAGGTTTTGGACAGTGATTTTAACCCTAACGCCAAAAACCTTAAACCTTACCCTAGCCTTAAAATCTAATACCCGGGTGTCGATTACCTTCAGGAAGCCGAACACCCCAAATATTTTTTTTTCATTTTACATTTTTGTTGGTGTAACCAACTCCAAAAGGTTGGAAAAGAGTTCCTACAAAGGTTTTGGACAGTGATTTTAACCCTAACGCCAAAAAACTTAAACCTTACCCTAGCCTTTAAAATCTAATACCCGGGTATTACATTCAGGAAGCCCGAAACCCCAAATAGTTGTGTTATTATAATGCTATTAGTCTGCATTTATTTTATTTCTACTTCTAAGTCAAGAAATATCCTTAATTTAGACCTTGATTTAGACCTGACAATTAGCTAATTGAAGCTTATATATACACACCTGTATTAGATAAATTACTTGAAATACTACTTAGGGGGTTAATACAAGTCTCTATGGCTAGCCAATAGTTCAAACACACCTAAATGAGAGGTTAAAATGAAAGAAAGCTCATTTTGAAGGAAGGCGATTTTTCGTTTTTGAACAGCTGCACTCTATTACTTCAATGAGTAATAACTACAATAAAGCTACCAGTTACCAAGGTCTATCAAATAAAAACTTATTGTAGGGATGTATAAAAAAATCACAACTAGAATTTGCCCACCTAAGGTGGTACCGATATGTGAAATTTTGGTTCTTGGCTCAAAGGACTAAAACTCAAGTTCAACAAACACAACAAGTCAAGTTCAAGCAACACCCGATCCTCAAGTTCAACAATTTCCACAAACTTAAGTTAAAAAACACCAGAACCTCTAGTTCAAAAAACATGATAAACTCAAGTTCAAATATGCCACAAACTCAAGTTCAATGAACACCACAAACTCAAGTTCAACCACCACCCGATTCTCAAGTTTAACAATTGCCACAACCTCAAGGTTAAAAAAAACACAAACTCAAGTTCAAACACTTCACAAACTCAAGTTCAAAAACACCACACAAACTCAAGTTCAACAAACACCACAAACTCAAGTTAAACAAACACAACAAGTCAAGTTCAAGCAACACCCGATCCTCAAGTTCAACAATTTCCACAAACTTAAGTTAGAAAACACCAGAACCTCAAGTTCAAAAAACATAATAAACTCAAGTTCAAATATGCCACAAACTCAAGTTCAATGAACACCACAAACTCAAGTTCAACGAACGCCACAAACAAAAGTTCAACAATTGCCACCAACTAAAGTTCACTAAAAACCATAGACTCAAGTTCAACAATTGCCAAAAAATCAAGCCAAACAAACTCAAGTTCATAAGTTGCCACAAACTTCAAACACGACACAAACTCAAGTTCAAAAACACCACAAACTCAAGTTCAAAAACGACACAAACTCAAGTTCAACAAACAAAACTAACTATTTAGAGTAATTTTGAGGTGTTTGAGAGGTTTTGTAGACTTACCCTAGTGGTCCTAAGTTGTTGTTGATGTGAGGGGTTTCTTTTCCAGTAGTCTAAAATCTGTTGGAGGGGGGAAAAGGTTCCAGCTGTCCATCCGCGGTGGCAGCGGTGTGTCTGAAGTCCGGGGTCCTCGGCGGGGGAAAGAAGATCAGCGCTCCGCGGGAAGGTTTGCTGGGACTCGGTGCTGTCGGCGGGTCGAAGCTCGGTGGTGGCGGCTTGGAGTGATGGAGGTGCGGCGTCTTCTTTCAGTTGGCGCGCGGCGTCTTCCTCGATGGTGGTCCGTCTTCTTGGTCCAGAGGTCAGTGCTTTGTCTCAATAACTGGAACAGGAATTGCTCTTTAGTGCACGGCACTTAAAATGTGCTTTTCACACGAGAAGACATCCCCAGAGTTGGGCTCGAGTCATGGTTTGTGCTGTTCCTCTCAGACATGGTTGTGTTCTCTTCACGATGTTTGTATTCCAGAATGGATGTCTCTTGGTTGTATTTTAAACCTTCAAGTTGTTTTAAGTTAATTTTAATGTAGTTTATTGTTTTAAATTGAGTTTTGCTACATTCAATTTGTATGCAATCGCAAGGGATTGTGGGTATTTTAGTTCTGAGGGATGAGAGCCTAAGGAATCAATCTTCCTGTTACAGCAAAGGATTGTGGGTAAAACCGTGAGGGAGTGAGGTACTTCCTTTCTGGCATGAGAGCCTTGGGAATCAATCTCCCTGTTGCAGCAAAGGATTGTGGGTAAAAAAACCGTGAGTGAGGGAGGTACATTTTTCCTGGCATGAGAACCTCAGGAGTCAGTCCTTCCTAAGAAAAAAAGAGGGGAGGGGGAAGAAAAACAAAAGCACAGGAACCCTAAAATAAAATAAAATAATATAAAACAATGAAAAAATAAAAGAAGAACAAAAGTGGATTGAAAAGGGAAAGGGGAAGAAAAAAGGAAAAAAAGAAATGTCAAGAGCAAATAGCAAAAATCAGAAGTGAGCTTAAAAACAGAGAACAGTTCCCTAAAAGAAAGACAGAAATGTAAATCTGATCAATGTCCTAAGGGAAAATCTGTACGTGTGTGTGTGTGTTCTTTTTTGCTAACTTAGTCTGGTGTCACTGATGGTCAGTTATTGATAAGTATTTATTATTTAAATTTTTGATGAAGTTGTTTGTAGTGGGGTTAGCTGGCTAATTTTAGAGTGTTAAAAAAGATGTTAGAGGGGGAGGATTTAGGGGGCACGGCGGTTCCCCTTCAGGTCTCTCTTAATCCTCCATATAGGTGACCCAACAGGGGTTACCCCCCGGCCGGGGTAGGCCGAGGCTGAAGATCACCTATTTGTCCTCTGTGAAGGTGAAAATAAAGGGGCAGGGGAGGGAATAAGAAAGGGGGGGTGTTAGAGAGAGGGGGAGAGATGAGGGAGAGAGATGAGGGAGGAGAGAGAGAGAGAGAGAGAGAGAGAGAGAGAGAGAGAGGTGTGTGTGTGTGTGTGTGTGTGTGTGTGAGAGAGAGAGAGAGAGAGAGAGAGAGAGAGAAGGGAAGAGGGAGAGGGGGGTTTAAGGGAGAGGTGGAGATGGTGGAAAATAAAGATTGGTGAGGGGGATGTTGACATATCACATGTTCCCAGTCAAGTCTCCAAGCTCAATCTGTGTGTAAAAATTATGTGTTGGTAGGAAGTTTAATGACTCCACTCAATTGGTATGCCATGCTGTCTATCTTTTAGACTATGGGGTGTTCAGGCTTCCTAAAAGTAATACCCAGGTATTAGGTTATGGGGCTATGGTAAGGTTTAAGGTTTTTGGCGTTAGGGTTAAAATCACTGTCCAAAACCTTTTTAGGAACATGTTTCAGAACTTTTGGAGTTAGATAGACCAAAAAAAAAAAGAAAAAAAAAAAAAAGTATTTTGGGTGTTAAGGCCTCCTGAAGGTTATACAGGTATAATATTAGGTTATGGGGCTTGGGTAAGGTTTAAAGTTTTTGGCGTTAGGGTTAAAATCACTGTCCAAAACCTTTGTAGGAACTCTTTTCCAACCTTTTGGAGTTAGCTAGACCAAAAAAAAAAAAAAAGAAAAATGAAAAAAAATATTTGGGGTTTTCGGGCTTCCTGAAAGTAATACCCGTGTATTAGGTTTTGGGTCTAGGGTAAGGTTTAAGGTTTTTGGCGTTAGGGTTAAAATCACTGTCCAAAACCTTTGTAGGAACTCTTTTCCAACCTTTTGGAGTTAGTTAGACCAAAAAAAATGAAAAATGAAAAAAAAATATTTGGGGTGTTCGGGCTTCCTGAAGGTAATACCCAGGTATTAGGTTATGGGGCTATGGTAAGGTTTAAGGTTTTTGGCGTTAGGGTTAAAATCACTGTCCAAAACCTTTGTAGGAACTCTTTTCCAACCTTTTGGAGTTGGTTAGGACCAACAAAAAATGTAAAATGAAAAAAAAAATATTTGGGGTGTTCAGGGCTTCCTGAAGGTTATACCCAGGTATTAGATTAGGTTATGGGGCTTGGGTAAGGTTTAAGGTTTTTGGCGTTAGGGTTAAAATCACTGTCCAAAACCTTTGTAGGAACTCTTTTCCAACCTTTTGGAGTTAGTTAGACCAAAAAAAATGAAAAATGAAAAAAAAATATTTGGGGTTTTCGGGCTTCCTGAAGGTAATACCCGGGTATTAGGTTATGGGGCTAGGGTAAGGTTTAAGGTTTTTGGCATTAGGGTTAAAATCACTGTCCAAAACCTTTGTAGGAACTCTTTTCCAACCTTTTGGAGTTAGTTAGACCAAAAAAAAAATGAAAAATGAAAAAAAAAATATTTGGGGTTTTCGGGCTTCCTGAATGTAATACCCGGGTATTAGGTTATGGGGCTATGGTAAGGTTTAAGGTTTTTGGCATTAGGTTTAAAATCACTGTCCAAAACCTTTGTAGGAACTCTTTCCCAACCTTTTGGAGTTAGTTAGACCAAAAAAAAATGAAAAATGAAAAAAAAATGTTTGGGGTTTTCGGGCTTCCTGAATGTAATACCCGGGTATTAGATTTTAAGGCTAGGGTAAGGTTTAAGTTTTATGGCGTTAGGGTTAAAATCACTGTCCAAAACCTTTGTAGGAACTCTTTTCCAACCTTTTGGAGTTAGTTAGACCAAAAAAAAATGAAAAATGAAAAAAAAACATATTTGGGGTGTTCAGGCTTCCTAAAAGTAATACCCCGGGTATTAGGTTATGGGGCTATGGTAAGGTTTAAGGTTTTTGGCGTTAGTGTTAAAATCACTGTCCAAAACCTTTGTAGGAACTCTTTTCCAACCTTTTGGAGTCAGTTAGACCAAAAAAATATGAAAAAGGAAAAAAATATATTTGGGGTGTTCGGGCTTCCTAAAGGTAATACCCGGGTATTAGGTTTTGGGGCTAGGGTAAGGTTTAAGGTTTTTGGCGTTAGGGTTAAAATCACTGTCCAAAACCTTAGTAGGAACTCTTTTCCAACCTTTTGGAGTTGGTTACACCAACAAAAATGTAAAATGAAAAAACATATTTGGGGCTTTCGGGCTTCCTGAAGGTTATACCCGGGAATTAGATTTTATGGCTAGGGTAAGGTTTAAGTTTTTTTGGCCTTAGGGTTAAAATCACTGTCCAAAACCTTTGTAGGAACTCTTTTCCAACCTTTTGGAGCTAGTTAGACCAAAAAAAAAAAATGAAAAATGAAAAAAAAATATTTGGGGTGTTCAGGCTTCCTAAAAGTAATACCCGGGTATTAGGTTATGGGGCTATGGTAAGGTTTAAGGTTTTTGGCATTAGGTTTAAAATCACTGTCCAAAACCTTTGTAGGAACTCTTTTCCAACCTTTTGGAGTTAGTTACACCAAGAAAAATGTAAAATGAAAAAAGAAAAAAAAATATTGGGGGTTTTCGGGCTTCCTGGAAGTAATACCCGAGTATTAAGTTTTGGGGCTATGGGAAAGGTTTAAGGTTTTTGGCGTTAGGGTTAAAATCACTGTCCAAAACCTTTGTAGGAACTCTTTTCCAACCTTTTGGAGTTAGTTAGACCAAAAAAAAAAAAGAAAAATGAAAAAAAAATATTTGGGGTGTTCAGGCTTCCTAAAAGGTAATACCCGGGTATTAGGTTATGGGGCTATGGTAAGGTTTAAGGTTTTTGGCGTTAGGGTTAAAATCACTGTCCAAAACCTTTATAGGAACTCTTTTCCAACCTTTTGGAGTTAGTTAGACCAAAAAAAATGAAAAATGAAAAAAAAAAATGTTTGGGGTGTGAAGGCTTCCTAAGTTAATACCCGGGTGTGTAGGTTCGGGAATAGTCTGGTGTCACTGATGGCGTTAGGGTTAAAATCACTGTCCAAAACCTTTTTGAGGAACATGTTTCAGACCTTTGGAGTTAGTGGGGTTAGACCAAAAAAAATGAAAAAAGATGTTAGAGGGGAAAAAATATTTAGGGGGCACGGCTTCCTGAAGGTAATACCTCCATATAGGTGACCCAACAGGGTTTAACCCCCGGCGGGGGTAGGGAGGTTTAAGATCACTGTCCTATTTGTCCTCTGTGAAGGTTAGAAATCACTGTCCAAAAAAAAAGGGGGTGTTAGAGAGGGGGAGAGATGAGGGAGAGAGAAAAAAGAGAGAGAGAGAGAGAGAGAGAGAGAGGTGTGTGTGTGTGTGTGTGTGTGTGTGTGTGTGTGTGTGTGTGTGTGTAGAGAGAGAGAGAGAGAGAGAGAGAGAAGGGAAGAGGGAGAGGGGGGTTTAAGGGAGAGGTGGAGATGGTGGAAAATAAAGATTGGTGAGGGGGATGTTGACATATCACATGTTCCCAGTCAAGTCTCCAAGCCAATCTGTGTGTAAAAATTATGTGTTGGTAGGAAGTTTAATGACTCCACTCAATTGGTATGCCATGCTGTCTATCTTTTAGACTAGGTAATACCCGGGTATTAGGTTATGGGGCTATGGTAAGGTTTAAGGTTTTTGGCGTTAGGGTTAAAATCACTGTCCAAAACCTTTGTAGGAACTCTTTTCCAACCTTTTGGAGTTAGTTAGACCAAAAAAAAAAAATGAAAAATGAAAAAAAAATATGTTTGGGGTGTTCAGGCTTCCTAAAAGTAATACCCGGGTATTAGGTTATGGGGCTATATGGTAAGGTTTAAGGTTTTGGCGTTAGGGTTAAAATCACTGTCCAAAACCTTTGTAGGAACTATTTTCCAACCTTTTGGAGTTAGTTAGACCAAAAAAAAAGAAAAATGAAAAAAAAATATTTGGGTGTTCAGGCTTCCTGAAGTAATACCCGGGTATTAGATCTTATGGGGCTAGGGTAAGGTTTAAGGTTTTTGGCGTTAGGGTTAAAATCACTGTCCAAAACCTTTGTAGGAACTCTTTTCCAACCTTTTGGAGTTAGTTAGACCAAAAAAAAATGAAAAATGAAAAAAAAAATATTTGGGGTGTTCAGGCTTCCTGAATGTAATACCCGGGTATTAGGTTATGGGGCTATGGTAAGGTTTAAGGTTTTTGGCGTTAGGGTTAAAATCACTGTCCAAAACCTTTGTAGGAACTCTTTTCCAACCTTTTGGAGTTAGTTAGACCAAAAAAAAAAAAAAAAAAATGAAAAATGAAAAAAAAATATTTGGGGTGTTCAGGCTTCCTAAAAGTAATACCCGGGTATTAGGTTATGGGGCTATGGTAAGGTTTAAGGTTTTTGGCGTTAGGGTTAAAATCACTGTCCAAAACCTTTTTAGGAACTCTTCCCAACCTTTTGGAGTTAGTTAGACCAAAAAAAATGAAAAAAGAAAAAAAAAATGTTTGGGGTTTTCGGGCTTCCTGAATGTAATACCCGGGTATTAGATTTTAAGGCTAGGGTTAGGTTTAAGTTTTTTGGCATTAGGGTTAAAATCACTGTCCAAAACCTTTGTAGGAACTCTTTTCCAACCTTTTGGAGTTAGTTAGACCAAAAAAAAAAATGAAAAATGAAAAAAAAATATTTGGGGTGTTCAGGCTTCCTAAAAGTAATACCCCGGTATTAGGTTATGGGGCTATGGTAAGGTTTAAGGTTTTTGGCGTTAGGGTTAAAATCACTGTCCAAAACCTTTGTAGGAACTCTTTTCCAACCTTTTGGAGTTAGTTAGACCAAAAAAAAAAAAAAAATGAAAAAAAAATATTTGGGGTGTTCGGGCTTCCTGAAGGTAATACCCGGGTATTAGGTTATGGGGCTATGGTAAGGTTTAAGGTTTTTGGCATTAGGGTTAAAATCACTGTCCAAAACCTTTGTAGGAACTCTTTTCCAACCTTTTGGAGTTAGTTAGACCAAAAAAAAAATGAAAAATGAAAAAAAAAATATTTGGGGTTTTCGGGCTTCCTGAATGTAATACCCGGGTATTAGGTTATGGGGCTATGGTAAGGTTTAAGGTTTTTGGCATTAGGTTTAAAATCACTGTCCAAAACCTTTGTAGGAACTCTTTCCAACCTTTTGGAGTTAGTTAGACCAAAAAAAAATGAAAAATGAAAAAAAAATATTTGGGGTGTTCAGGCTTCCTAAATGTAATACCCAGGTATTAGGTTATGGGGCTATGGTAAGGTTTAAGGTTTTTTGCATTAGGGTTAAAGTCACTGTCCAAAACCTTTGGAAGAACTCTTTTCCAACCTTTTGGAGTTAGTTAGACCAAAAAATATGAAAAAGGAAAAAAAAATATTTGGGGTGTTCGGGCTTCCTGAAGGTAATACCCAGGTAATTAGGTTATGGGGCTATGGTAAGGTTTAAAGTTTTTGGCATTAGGTTTAAAATCACTGTCCAAAACCTTTGTAGGAACTCATTTCCAATTTTTTGGAGCTAGTTAGACCAAAAAAAAAAGAAAAATGAAAAAAAAAATATTTGGTGTTTTCGGGCTTCCTGAAGGTAATACCCGGGTATTAGGTTATGGGGCTATGGTAAGGTTTAAGCTTAATGGCATTAGGTTTAAAATCACTGTCCAAAACCTTTGTAGGAACTCTTTTCCAACCTTTTGGAGTTAGTTAGACCAAAAAAAAAAAATGAAAAATGAAAAAAAATATATTTGGGGTGTTCAGGCTTCCTAAAAGTAATACCCGGGTATTAGGTTATGGGGCTATGGTAAGGTTTAAAGTTTTTGGCATTAGGTTTAAAATCACTGTCCAAAACCTTTGTAGGAACTCTTTTCCAACCTTTTGGAGTTAGTTAGACCAAAAAAAAAATGAAAAATGAAAAAAAAATATTTGGGGTGTTCAGGCTTCCTAAAAGTAATACCCCGGTATTAGGTTATGGGGCTATGGTAAGGTTTAAGGTTTTTGGCGTTAGGGTTAAAATCACTGTCCAAAACCTTTGTAGGAACTCTTTTCCAACCTTTTGGAGTTAGTTAGACCAAAAAAAAAAACGAAAAATGAAAAAAAAATATTTGGGGTGTTCAGGCTTCCTAAAAGTAATACCCGGGTATTAGGTTATGGGGCTATGGTAAGGTTTAAGGTTTATGGCGTTAGGGTTAAAATCACTGTCCAAAACCTTTATAGGAACTATTTTCCAACCTTTTGGAGTTAGTTAGACCAAAAAAAATGAAAAATGAAAAAAAAAATATTTGGTGTTTTCGGGCTTCCTGAAGGTAATACCCGGGTATTAGATCTTAAGGCCAGGGAAAGGTTTAAGTTTTTTGGCGTTAGGGTTAAAATCACTGTCCAAAACCTTTGTAGGAACTCATTTCCAATTTTTTGGAGTTAGTTAGACCAAAAAAAAAAAAAAGAAAAATGAGAAAAAAAATGTTTGGGGTGTGAAGGCTTCCTTAAGTTAATACCCGGGTGTTAGGTTCGGGAATAGGGTAAGGTTGAAGGTTTTTGGCGTTAGGGTTAAAATCACTGTCCAAAACCTTTTTAGGAACATGTTTCAGACCTTTTGGAGTTAGTTAGACCAAAAAAAAAATGAAAAATGAAAAAAGAAATATTTGGGGTTTTCGGGCTTCCTGAATGTAATACCCGGGTATTAGGTTATGGGGCTATGGTAAGGTTTAAGGTTTTTAGCATTAGGTTTAAAATCACTGTCCAAAACCTTTGTAGGAACTCTTTCCCAACCTTTTGGAGTTAGTTAGACCAAAAAAAAATGAAAAATGAAAAAAAAATGTTTGGGGTTTTCGGGCTTCCTGAATGTAATACCCGGGTATTAGATTTTAAGGCTAGGGTAAGGTTTAAGTTTTATGGCGTTAGGGTTAAAATCACTGTCCAAAACCTTTGTAGGAACTCTTTTCCAACCTTTTGGAGTTAGTTAGACCAAAAAAAAATGAAAAATGAAAAAAAACATATT